>JACGCM010000684.1:0-469206 GCA_014058105.1 Kingdonia uniflora | reverse complement strand
CAAATGAAGCCGTTTTAGTAACATTCTTTTGAATAAAGAGAGAATATACGCGGAAGGAATTCTTGAAATTAATAGCCAAAGACAAGTTATCTAACAAGTGACAATAATCATTACCTCTTCCCCACCACTGCTGTATCCCTTCTTGTTGGTTAGTGACAGGTGTGGATGATCGCAAGATGGAACGATGATTGGAAGATGTTATCAGAAACTTCTGTGCATGGAATCCCACCTGCAAAGAGCATAATAATATCATTTAAATTCAGCTGTTTATGCAACCATTACTCAGTCAATGGATTTTTCTGAACTAGGGTAACACCGAAGTTACCAGCGAGTTTTTTTTTCCTTCAATAAACAGCAACCAAAAAACTTCTCTTAAAAATTATTTTTTACTACAATGGGATGAATGAGTATTCCTGGCTATGAAACTACCTCATGACAAAGTAGAGGTTATCAAAAACTGATCCAAATCAAACGCGTAAGAAATTTAGACGAGCAATCAAAGAACAAAACCACGAAAAATAAGAAGTTAAGAAGAATAATACACAGAAAAAGGATAGATAATATCAAGACTGAAGTCTAATGGCCAAAAAGTTTTCTTCTATGGATCAACGTCCTAATAGTTTATTAACGGAGTTAAAGCATCTCCAACAATTTTTAGGATGGGGTCAGCAGTCATAACCAGAACTCCAGAACGCATGGTTATCTTCCTGGAGCGCTTTGCTTGCACATCCCTGGTAGAACCGCGCCGAATGTTCAAAGTATGCTCTATACCAGACATTAGGCGCCAGTCAAACAAGCGCCACGCGGATCATTAGGAAACCATTTAAAAATATCAGGTGGAGATAAAAAAGACATCCGAGTTAGGGGTTGGTCAAAAGAATTATGATCTGCCATCCCGAACGTACGCTCTGATGAAAACCAGTCGACCTATTCTACAAAACAGTATAACTGGTTTCAGATCTTTTAACAGCAAACAAAACGGTCTTACTGGTTGTATAACTGAAATACTTGTTATTACGGTTCGCGGTTTCACTAGTGCACAGTAACTTTATCATGGATATCGCCATCAATTACATAGTTGAGAAGATATATCAACATCCTAAGGAGAATGTGAATCTAACCATTTTCTTGTCTGTTATCTAACTAACTTACAAAAATGATTTTCGATACAAAATCAAATTTAACCATGTTAGTGGCATATTATCTATAAGCTTAAGCTTATCCATTGGAATAGATTTCAAACTGACAATTTCGCTTATTTTTACTAATATTGGATAAGTTGGCAATTCATCAAGCATTAACTTAAAGAAGGTTCAGAAAAGAACTAACCTCAGACCTGCTATAGCAGGAAGTTTCTCTTTGCTGTAAAAATGATAATCTGATAAGCCAACAATAACATGAACATTGTTTTCATCCAATCTATATAAGAAACGCCGATCTATGAGCTCTTCCAGTATACAATTGCCCTCATCTTTTGCTTTTGCAGAGCCATCCAGACCTTTTTCGGTCCAAGACAATATAACGTCATCCAGACATCCTTCAATTATCCATGACGATATCAACTCTTTCACATCTATGCAATAGTAAAATGGAAACCGTGTGCAGTACAAGCAGCAGTCTTTCATGGCTTTGCTGGGTAACATCTCATAACATATCTTCTTAGAATCAAATGAGCAAACATGTCTTAGTTAATAATTTTTTCAAGATGTTTGGCTACCGATGTAGGACTGTTATCACCTCTCAGGTGTCTGAAAGTACCTGATATTATTAAAATATCCAGTACCGAACCGTTGCAGTCTTTGACTACATCTTCAGCAAGGCCACATACATCTGGATGATCAAAAATAGGTGCATCCGGTGAACCAAGAACATCCCTACAGAATTCGACGAACCATTCAAAAGCTTCGTCAAAAGACAATAGTTCCAACTGAAGGACCCTGTCAGCGCCCAAAAGCTCAACACTGCATTTCTCTCCAATGTGTAACAACCTGAATGATTCATTCTGTTTGCTAGGATGTGGGAGTCCTAAACTCTCCAGTTCATCTACACTATCCCAACCGATGTCATCTAGCATAAGCAGCAACCTCTTCCCATCAAGTGACGAAGAGATCTCTTGCCTTAGATCCTCCTCACTCTTCTTCTTCTTCTTCATCTTCTCCATTTTCTTTTTTTCTTCTTGTGATCCGTGGGTGAAACCAATTTCATTTGATCCAAAATTGCATCTGCATTTTCTTTAGGCTATCAGCAGAGCCATCAGCCCATCCTCTTGCATGTATATTGTCCCTTGAATTCCAATAGTTCCAGAATTTTCATCTTTTAACCAATCCCACACCGTATTAAAGACGTTTTCTTCAAGTGAAGCGTAATATGATGTTATAATTTTATTACCAACTTCTACCATTGTGTAACCTTCCTGCTTATTTAGTCATATTCCACAAAATATATTAGAATCTTGTTTGTAGAAATTCAACCTGCGAGGAGGAAAAGGATGAGATAGACCCCATATATAATCAACATACCGGACTTTCAAAAATGGCTAAGGCTCAGAAACATGTAAACCTTGCCTCACCCCATTATTTGAGTGTATCCTCAATTTTTAACCATCAGATGCCTTGAAAGACTGTAAAGGTAAACTATATTATTAGCTATAATAGAAAGGAAGAAGAAACTGTCTCAATTGTATTCCAAGAGACGAAAGCAATTTATAAGGGGCTCCTTCTTGCTTACAACAGGGTCAGTCTAGGATATGGGTTACCACTGTTTCAGAATTAATGGTCTTATACTTCAGAGATAATGTGGGATATCAAGCAGTTAATCCCTCATTTTGAAGAATTCCGAATATTTAACACTTTAGAGAAGCGAATGCTAGTGCAGATAATCTAGCTTCTTTTGTGTACTTCTATTAGTGATAGTGTGAAAATACCAACTAACCAATATTAGTTGGCCTCCCTATAATAGATAGATACGATGACAAACATAAAGGGTTAGCAAAACTCTCCTTTAAGAGGGATGGCAAATTTAGTTTCTTTCATTTCACTTATTGTTTTTTTATTTTTGTGCAATTCGTCAACAATTGTTAGATTAATCGATTCGATCTTATGGTGTTTGCACAAATTGATCCATAACTAAACCACAAAGATATCTTGTAGTTGGAGAGATTTAATGGAAAGTACAAACTCATGATGTGGCACTCTAGACCATCTTGACTCAGCAAGTGCTTCACAGGGTCCTAAATAGTCTGAAGGGTAAACTCGAGTTGATCTAATAGATGATTTTACGGAGATTACGAAAGAAACTAACCTCAAATCCGGTTCAGCACTTCTCAAACGAAACCACTGACAAGAGAACCAACACTGCATTCTTCTACTCTGATCTAACATATAATAAATAACTGGCATTTCAAGTCATCGTCCAAATAATAATAATAATATTGGAATTGATCGTCATCATCGTCGCTTTTAAAACTCGTAAATAATTACAAGTCATTTAAATATTGCAAAGTACTAACCAGTAACCACTGTTGCTTCTTTCATGCTTGAGCTCCAATTCGCATTTCCACTAGTTGTTCTTCCACCTTCTTCGCAGTCTCCACAGCGGAGTTTGTAATTGCTTGAGTTTGATCCCTAAGAGAACTTCTCTCATCCACGGCCACACTAGATATTGCTGACTGAGTTCCATCAGACACCAAACTTACGAAACTTGTGCTATTGCTGGTAGAGTTGGTCCCGGTGATTTTGCATTAAGAACGATGCTGGTGGTTTCTAAGCTCTTGGCCGTGTTTGTTTTTTGTTTTTTTTCGCTGAGAAGAGCATAGGTTTAGCCTAAGAAGTTGTGAGGTGAGAAAATTGAAAAAATAAAAAAAATAATGTGTTTAAGTGAAAAATTCTATTTAAATGGTTCATTTTAACTTCAACATCACACTAGAGTCTGTTTTTTTGGCTGAACTGTATAATTTGACCACAAATTAAAAGTAAACCATATTTTTCTCTCTAATTCATCGTATATTAATGCAACAATACAATTAAAACGGTAGTAAACTACCATTTTTATCTTTAATACATACATAATATAAGGCAAAAACAAAATTAAAATATGCAAATCACATACCAAAATACCAAATATAGAGGGGACGACACTCATCATACCCACATATAGAGATGGAGAAACAACCATTGTAGGAGAGAGAGAGGTATGAGGGTGGAAGAGAGAGAGATGAGTTAGAAATTATGCATTAGTTTTAGGTGCACTAGTTTTATTAAGAAAAAGAAAACCGCGCATAAAACTTAAACATGAAAGTAGCACGAGGGACAAATGCAAGTTTTTATTTATTTTTTTGCATTTTTGCAAGTTTAAGGGGCATATTTTGCTCCTGGAGACAATAATGGGTAACGGTGCATATGGAGACACATGGCTTTGAATTGAATAGCAACGGCAATTCAAATGTTATAGTTGTTACTTTACACTAAAATTTTAATTTTATAATCAATACGAAGATTACACATAGGATTCATAGATTTACCAATAACTTATTTCTCTTCTACGAATTCGACATCACTAGAATCTCTATCATTCTCCTCGTTACCCTCGTCACTCTCCTCCCCCAAACTCTTTTCTTCTTCATGCGCTGTTGTCGTTTTGTCAAAGTGGATGCTTTGTCAAAGTGAACCACCCATCTTCAAATTCACGTTCTTCTTCGAGTTAGGTTTTCTGTGAATCTTCAACGGACTCATAAGGTTTTCCTTCGTTTGCCGGAGTCGGTCACGTGTAGAGACCAAAAACCAACATCCCCGAGAATCATAATCCAAAATTTGATACAATTTAATCCATAATCAAATTAGAGATCAACCTGTAATGAAAAATAAACGGATACGAACGATTTGGAGGGATAATTTCCCCAATAAGATCCTCAATTGCTCAATGAATTGGTTTCAATTGAGTTCATCTTTCAAACGCTAAGTTCTAGATTACAAACTTAAATCTTTTTATTTTGCCTAGCCTTACCCTTTATAAATGCTACAAGTTTCATAGTTACAAAATATGATAGATATGCCCTTAAACGCACTAAAATAAGAAATAGTCGTGATAGTCTTTCGAATGAACCTATAAATCGTTCGAACTACTGGTTCAATTAAGCCTGAAAACTGAGGCAAACATAATTGGTCATCTGGAACCCAAAGTCGTTCGAACGACTCCAAATGTCGTTCGAACAACATGCCAATTTATGCCTTGAAATCGATACAGCTAGAATCCCTTCTTTTGGTCTTCGACTCGCTCGAACGACCTAGGCAAATAAGCCTAAAATCAACAACAGAACGATTGGCTTAACTTTCCTTTGAACTCGTTCGAATGACTCCAAGGCTCATTCGAATGACTTGGCGTATTTTTAAGAGGCGTATCAAAAAAAATATTGGCACCACTGTTCATTTTATTTTCACCTTGCCTCCTACATGAATGTTTTGAAGTAGAAAATATTAGATTTTTCATCTATACCGGCACTACTCAATGTTTTAATTTCCGGTTCACGAGCGCACATGTTAATAGGTCGTATAGGTATTATTGGTTGTGCCCAATTGTTACACCAAGTTAAGGTTGATAGGGCCTAGTGTTACTCTTTATTAGGGCTTGAGGGTATAATAGAAAGACCAGTCAGGTTAAATAGAGAGAAAGTCCCTCTTGGAGGCTATAACATAGAAAACCATCCCATTGAGGTGTGCAACCAATCCAAGAGAAGATTCTACTCAAGAATAGAGGATTTTCATAAAGTATGAGAAAATGTTAGTATAATCTACTTTAAAGATTCAGTTATTGATCATAATTGATTGCATTAATTCCCAACAATTGGTGTTAGAGCTAGGATACAAATTATTGTGGTTAAATAATTGTTCTCGTACTTTAATGGCTTTGTTTTTTAGTACCTGAGTTGTTTATGTTCCCGAAGAAGAGAGAGAAGAGAAAACAATAGCAAATAAGTTCTTATGTTTACCGAGTCTCTATCTCTCGGTATTACTGTTTTTATTGCAGTTGACCTCATGGAGGGAGATTGAAGAGATGAATGAAAACCCTCCTGTTAGCAGCATCAAGCAAGGGGATTTGGCTAGATTTGTTATCTTTAATAAGTTGACTTCATGCTCTAATTCGACTAGAGCATGTTCTGGACCTAATGAGAAGGCCAAGAAGCTAAAACTCTAGAGAGACAAAGGGCTAAGGAGGCTATGGAGGAAGAGAAGAAAGAGAAACTTGCAAAAGACATGGCTATTTTCTTTCCCACTTAGTAATTTGGGCTTTTTTGTTTATTTTACCCAGTGAGTATTTAGGGTTTTTCTTCTCTCTCCCTCTCCAATTTCACCAAAGCGATTTCAGGTTTCAGATCTAATTTCCATTGTTTGGGCTATCTCGTGGGAGAGTTTCGAATCTGTAATCTGATTTCCACTGTTTTGAGAAAACAGATTTGGGGGTTATTTATAAATCTGATTTGAGAAGAGATTAGGAACTTGCAGTTGGGTTTTTCGAGTTCGGTTATGCTTGGAAGGTGATGCTTGTTCTAGGTTTTGTCAACGTCTCAATTTTTATTTTTATTTTTTATAGGGATCTGTAACCCTGAGTTTCCAACCCCATGAGGTTTTCGAACCCGCAACCTCTCTGGGTGGAGAGGTACTACCACCACTGGACCAAGAGCCCAATGGTTGTCAATGTCTCAATTACTCTTGTTCTTTTCCTATTGATTAATGTCTCAATTACTCTTGTTCTAGGTACTTCCACATCCAAAGCACCACGATTACCAGTGTATATAACTGTCAATGAAAGTATGATGGCCGAGGCCTCACGGGAAGTAAAGGTTCCTAGTACCACTGCAACAAAAGACAAGGTCTCATTAGAGCATCCCAACCCCTTGACAAAATAAAATTTCAGAGGCCTCCAAAATACATATGTTGATAGTAAAACGGTGATGGCAATTACACAACCCCCTTCCTTAAGGGTTCCATTCAAGAAAATACTTGGAAGACAGAAGACAAATTTTTTCGAAATTGCAGCTAAATTATGCAAAATAAAAGAATGATGGTAAACACAACCGTGTTTTGAATACATTTCAGTTTGAAGAATATTCTTAGTAATTTACCATTTTTCCTCTGGATGATTACAAGTACAAAAATCTCTGCCTTGTAATTTTGTAAGGAGCATACGTACTTGCAACAACATTAGTAGACTTTGTGCTATAAAATTACAAAAATTCCATAAGGAAATCCTCAAAAACTATACCAGTCCAATCTTAGCTTCAACCCAATTATATGATACAAGGGTGCTAGCCATAGTTCAATCCATATTTTTCGAGCAAAGCCTTCATTTTCTCTTCGGGGAGTGCATTGAAGAGGAATACACATTTGTCACCAATATCATTCTGGAAATAAAACGGGGAGGATCAGGAGACTAATCAAACCTATGGGAGTGCGCGATCACATAATGAAGGCCAAAAGTTCAAATATGCTTACTAAATGAAGGCCAAAAGTTCAAATAGCAAAGGCCTGCAAGGTATATTGAAATGAAACTATTTTGTCAGGCAAAATTGAGACATCAAATAATCTTTTTCCATGGCTGAAAATTTTCTACTCTATGTGGAAATCGTACATTATTGACCACTTTTTACTTAATACCGCCATGGCATTGCTTGAAAGCAATGTAAATGGTATCACGCAGTGGAAATCCATGCAAACCAAGGATTATTGACTTTAATCCAAGTTCTGCAATTAGGTGTATTGCTCCAACCTAGGATATCTTTTGTGGGTGGTAATCCTGGAGCAACACCCTGATCTATACCTGAGCTAAGCAATAGAAGAACCATAGTCGCGTCATTTATTATATACATTTATGGGTTGAAATGATGTTTTTTGGCGAGATAAGCTTCATTTGGAAGAAAAAGAGAATTTGGGGAAACATGAAAAAAGAAGAAACTTTTCCAGAGTGTTTTTTGTATTTCATAAAAAAGAAAAAAGAAAAAACGGAGTAGAATTATCTTTGAACAAAAATTCAGTTTAACATGAAAATAAATCTCATTGGAATAGAGAGAATAAGGATAAAACTCGTATGCTTAGTTAAAATGTTAGAGCACATACCTAATCCTTTGACAGAAACTGTTGTAGTTGCGACTTGACACTAAGATCATCCCATTCCAACCTTTCAAACAAATCATCATCTATTAAAAACTTTTCCAGTTTGGGTATGCTCTGGGGACCAAAGGGGAGTCTCTTCAAATTCGGGCATTCAGATATCTCAAGATCCTCCAAGGAAGGGCAATCGAGGAGGACACGAGGTAACCTCCTCCGGTGGGAGATGAAGCTCGAGAGTCTTGGTAGTTTCCATAGTTTTAAGACTCTTAAATGGGGCAACCGTATGGTTATGCTTCCATCTTCTTCCTCTTGGCACTCTTCAAATTCAAATAGCTCTTCCATGTCAAAGCAATCGAATACTATCAACTCTTCTAATTGCAGGAGACCTCGTAATATTCGGATCGGAAAGATGCACTTCAAGCCATCGCATTCTGAGATGTTTAGCTCTTTTAGGTTGGAGAAGATTGGAGGAAAAGCAATAAAGTTGATTGAAGATTTGATTTCCATCCCTTCCACTTCCCCTGCTATTAATTTTGTGAATTGGTGGCACGAGCTTACTTCAAGCTCCTCTAATTGTTGGAATATTTGAGCAAATGCCACTGAAGGGAAGAGGTGCCTCGATCTTAATGAACAACAATTACCCACATGTAGTACTTTGAGGTTTTCGAGTCTGATGAGTGGTACGGCTCCTTCCCATATCGACGTCAGACTATGTAAATAATGCAGTTTTATGGATCTTAATTTGAAGATGCCTGCAGGCCCATCCTCAAATACCTTTTCTAATTTATCGCAATATGTTATATCGATTTCTTCGAGATTTTGCAGCCTTGTCCACAAAAGAGACGGCAGAACATTCACTAATTTGCCACAAGAACTGATACTTAAGACTTTCAATTTTTCAAAGTACCCTTCTACAAGGGGCCCATTCCAGATTGCCTTCAATTCGTTCATGTACCCAAGTAACAAAATCTCCAAATTCGGGAACATGGACTCGGGTACTTGTTCCTCCACATTCACAACATATTCCATTTCATCGCACCAATAGATACCAAGAGTTTTCAAGTTGTAGAACCTGCCCTTTGGATTGAGCTGTAAAACATTCTTCAAACCCTCACACTGGTCTAGATATAATTCATAAGTTGTTTCCATCAAAACATTGACCCAAGCCGCAACTGGGTAAGAACCTGAGCTTGTTTGAAGGAACACACCCCTTTCGGATTTGAACACGGTCCCAATAATAATTTCAAATTTCTGGACACGGATTTTGAACTTTTCTAGCTTCTCCCAGTGATGACACGGCCAGATATCTGCGGACAACCATTTGACATTATCTATATCCAAGTGTAGACTAGTCAGATTAGTCAAGGATGCCACCTCAGCTAAACTAGCATTATCTCCCGTGCCTTCAATCTCCCACTTCCTAAAGCTCCTCCTCATGTTCAACTCTTCCAAGTTAAACAAGCTTGATATCACCTTAGGTGGGATACATTTAAGATTCCAGCTATACGACAAGTCCAACATCTTTAAATTTATCAATCCACTTATTTCTTCTGGCAACCTCGAAATTCCAGTACTTTGTAAACCAAGTATTTCGAGCGTCTTCAGATTCCCAATCACAGATATATCTTGTAATTTGGTGCAATTGTCCAAATACAGTGATCGAAGGCAATTCTTAAGAGATGAAAGCGATTCTGGTAGATACCAGATATGAGTATCGCTCAAATCTAAAGTTGCAAGACGTTTCATACCTTCAAAGAACCCATCTGGAATATCCGCCAACAACCTGTTACGTGCCAAAGATAGAGTCACGAGTTGCGAGCATTCTGGTGTATCAGCAGGGACCTCACGGATATTGTTACTCGTCAACGACAATCGCAAACACTTCCCTGCTTCTTTTAGTTTTGGCCATTTTAGCAGTCCCAGTCCAGCATTCATGATCGACTCGTTTTCATTCTCACGAGCTATCGAAATTGCAGTATCACGAACGATATCGTGCATCATTACATATCCTTCATCGTTCCCTTTCAACCGCAGCCCAGAAGTTACGAGTGTATCCTCTTCATTGACCCCTTCCAACAGCAGCCCAGAAGACACGAGTGAATTCAGCATAATACGCAGGTTTCCCCTTGCTTCGCTCAAAGTTTCTACATCTCCAAGTAAGTTCTCACCCATCGCGTACCCTACAAGTGCATCCATTGTCACCTTGTGGTCTTCGGGAAACAAGGCACAAAGCAAGAAACATGATTTGGTTTTGCTTGTTCTTAAGTAGTCGTAGCTCAGCTTGATGGAAGCATTGACGAGATCCATACCCTCAAACATGGACTTCTTTAGTTGTGGAATAACATCAGTCCAAAAGCCGTTGTCCTTATTTCTTAAAGTTCTTGCCAGCGTAACAATCGCTAAAGGCAACCCTCCACATTCATTAACGATTTTCTCGGACATCTCACGCAGGGCATCGGAGTCTACATCACCAACTTCCTGTCGAAATAGCTGGAGGGAATCGTTCTTTGATAGTACCTTGACGTCAATGTTCTTTGTGGTCTTCATGGAATTACATACACCTTCGTTCCTTGACGTGATTATCACTTTGCGACTGACTTCGTCAAGGTCTATTCCCACATCACTTAATTCCAATCTCGTCCATAGATCGTCCAACATTAGAAGGATACTTTTTTCTTCCTTCAATCTCGCCGACAGTTTTGCGGCCCTTGCTGGTATGCTTTGTTCTTTGATTTCCATGCCCAAGCTCTCTGCGATCTGTGTTTGGATCCCTCTCAAGTCGGGGTTTTGAGAAACCGTTGCAAACACAACCTTATCGAAAAGCTTTGTTTCTTCGACTTGTTTGCGTATTTCCTTCATCAAGGTTGTTTTGCCAACCCCTCCCATTCCGTAAATCCCGATCAAGTTGGTTGTATCATTCATCAAAGCTTGAATGACTTTTTTCTTGGTGACTTCTCTTGATGCAAAAACATCAAAATGTTCTGCTACTCTTGGTTGGACAGGTACAGGATTTGATACACTAGTGAAGATTCTCCCCTGTGCAAGGAGCTCGTCAAGCTTCTTTTCGAGTTCTTTGCCAAGGCGATGACAAACATAACACCATCCCTCGAAACTGCTATTCATGGATCTAGCTTGATTTTCCAAATCCACCACTTCGCCCTGAACTTTGACCACCTGCTCCAGCCAGTGTTGAACAACTTGGAGGATCACATCTCCATTATCTCGGGCTAAATTGACTTTCATTTTAACATCTTTTTCCAGCCTTAGCAGATTTTGCACTTTGTTTTGAAAGCCGTTCACATGTCTCTTGCAACGAACAAGATAGTTGATATAAAGAACAGTCGGATTGGCAAGTTCTTTCATAAGAGTAGCTACAATAGCAGTACCTTCCATTGTTGTTGCTCTAGTAGATGAAAATCAAGTATCAATACAGGTATAGAACAAGAATATACACTCAACACAGATGAAGTAGTAGTAGACATATGTCTGGTAATAAAAAAAAAGTACCCGATATGACGTAAAGCTCGATCTGAAGCATACTTGGCAGCAGTCGTTGCAACATACTTGGCAGCAGTAGTAGCCATCTTCATTGTTGTTTGCTGTAGTTGATGAAAGATAAATGGTTAAGAGCTTTGTGTGTTTTGGAAGAGATGATCGGACAACTTTTGGAAATACAATAACAAAAAAGCCTTCTTCTCCTAAAGTCAATGCTTGAGTTTCAGAGGGAATCTGCTTAATGGGTTCTCATGAGTTTGCACCTGAGATGAGATTGTCAACCTTCATAGCTTTATTTGCATTGTATGACAAATGGCTAGTTACTAATTGCCTCGTGATACTTACCGGGTGCAGATCTAACGCACCAGAATAGTCGACTGTTGCTCGTTGGTGCATTTTAAGCTAAAACACCAGCAATTCACGTGATTAGCACGTGTTAAGCATAAGGGTTTTGTGATCCAGCAACCCTTTCATTATCAATTTCTCCTTTCTTAAACCTTTTGATATTCTTTGTGCTCCGAACAAGCAACAAAAGAAAGTGTTCTCCGACGAGTTTATTGACGGAAAGGGGATTGAAGGTGTTCTTTCAAATTGAAAGTAAACAATATTTAGTAGCTCTTGTTTGGGCATACAAAGGTGCTGAATCTTATTGTAACCCTCACGATTGAGAACGTTTGTAATTCGTTTATTGATATAGTGGATTCGGATTTGCCCCGTGGTTTTTCCCTTTTCTCGTTGAAGGGTTTACACGTAAAAATTGTGCATTGTCTTTGCATGCTTGCTAGTTTATTTGTCGATAAATTTCTCTTGCTTATTGTCGAATTATATATAGTGGGAAAGTTGTGATTTCCCAACAAGTACTAATCACACTGATCATTGTATCTAGAGGTCATTAAACGTAATCAGCAGTTGTAGCTGGTTGTGCTCTTTTTTATTTACATAAACAAAATTGTTAAAGATTCCAAGTTGGCCCTATACACGAAGTCTACTCCTACCGCGTTTTGTGATACAGCAACCCTCTCATTATTTATGTTTTCTTCTTATATTAAGACCCTCAAGATCAACTCTTGTTAAGACATAATACTACTATGGTACAGATAAGCATAAAATTTTCTTGTTAAGACCCTCGAGATGAACAATATGGTGAAGTTATACTTTTTCCCGCTGATGTTGTACAAACCATAATATTCTCTTCTGATTGTGAACATAATGTACATTAGTAAGGATGAGTCTCAAGTCCAATTTCAAAAATGAAAGGAATCTTTACGCAGATAACAGACACTTTCTTTATTTAATCAGGACAAGTGTTGTTTTAAAATCGAACATACACTATTTTGACCTCATGGTATTGTTTTAATATGAGTGTCGGTAATGTTAAGATGGAATTGGTCCTCTCACCTCTGGATTATTGAATAAATGTCTCATCGGGCACAAAAATGTCCAAGCTTTGTATTGTAAGAAATCTGGTTATAGGGTCCTTGCCTAACCCTTAGCTTGCATTAGCCAAAAATATATTGGCACCACTGTTCATTCTATTTTCACCTTGCCTCCTACTTGAATGTTTTGAAGTAGATTTTTTTTTTTTTTTTTTGAGAGATTATCTTTCTTTAAATGGCTTTTATTGAAACCACCAAGAAACTATCAACGATTGATTGCAACGGTTATTGTCCAAAGATTGACATTGCAGAATACCTTCAAGAAGGTATCTAGTTGTAACTTTAGTAATTTGCAGAATATTCTTAGTAATTTACCATTTTTCCTCTGGATGATTACAAGTACAAAAATCTCTGCCTTGTAATTTTGTAAGGAGCATACGTACTTGCAACAACATTAGTAGACTTTGTGCTATAAAATTACAAAAATTCCATAAGGAAATCCTCAAAAACTATACCAGTCCAATCTTAGCTTCAACCCAATTATATGATACAAGGGTGCTAGCCATAGTTCAATCCATATTTTTCGAGCAAAGCCTTCATTTTCTCTTCGGGGAGTGCATTGAAGAGGAATACACATTTGTCACCAATATCATTCTGGAAATAAAACGGGGAGGATCAGGAGACTAATCAAACCTATGGGAGTGCGCGATCACATAATGAAGGCCAAAAGTTCAAATATGCTTACTAAATGAAGGCCAAAAGTTCAAATAGCAAAGGCCTGCAAGGTATATTGAAATGAAACTATTTTGTCAGGCAAAATTGAGACATCAAATAATCTTTTTCCATGGCTGAAAATTTTCTACTCTATGTGGAAATCGTACATTATTGACCACTTTTTACTTAATACCGCCATGGCATTGCTTGAAAGCAATGTAAATGGTATCATGCAGTGGAAATCCATGCAAACCAAGGATTATTGACTTTAATCCAAGTTCTGCAATTAGGTGTATTGCTCCAACCTAGGATATCTTTTGTGGGTGGTAATCCTGGAGCAACACCCTGATCTATACCAGAGCTAAGCAATAGAAGAGCCATAGTCGCGTCATTTATTATATACATTTATGGGTTGAAATGATGTTTTTTGGCGAGATAAGTTTCATTATCTATAAGCTTAAGCTTAAGCTTATCCATTGGAATAGATTTCAAACTGACAATTTCGCTTATTTTTACTAATATTGGATAAGTTGGCAATTCATCAAGCATTAACTTAAAGAAGGTTCAGAAAAGAACTAACCTCAGACCTGCTATAGCAGGAAGTTTCTCTTTGCTGTAAAAATGATAATCTGATAAGCCAACAATAACATGAACATTGTTTTCATCCAATCTATATAAGAAACGCCGATCTATGAGCTCTTCCAGTATACAATTGCCCTCATCTTTTGCTTTTGCAGAGCCATCCAGACCTTTTTCGGTCCAAGACAATATAACGTCATCCAGACATCCTTCAATTATCCATGACGATATCAACTCTTTCACATCTATGCAATAGTAAAATGGAAACCCTGTGCAGTACAAGCAGCAGTCTTTCATGGCTTTGCTGGGTAACATCTCATAACATATCTTCTTAGAATCAAATGAGCAAACATGTCTTAGATTAATAATTTTTTCAAGATGTTTGGCTACCGATGTAGGACTGTTATCACCTCTCAGGTGTCTGAAAGTACCTGATATTATTAAAATATCCAGTACCGAACCGTTGCAGTCTTTGACTACATCTTCAGCAAGGCCACATACATCTGGATGATCAAAAATAGGTGCATCCGGTGAACCAAGAACATCCCTACAGAATTCGACGAACCATTCAAAAGCTTCGTCAAAAGACAATAGTTCCAACTGAAGGACCCTGTCAGCGCCCAAAAGCTCAACACTGCATTTCTCTCCAATGTGTAACAACCTGAATGATTCATTCTGTTTGCTAGGATGTGGGAGTCCTAAACTCTCCAGTTCATCTACACTATCCCAACCGATGTCATCTAGCATAAGCAGCAACCTCTTCCCATCAAGTGACGAAGAGATCTCTTGCCTTAGATCCTCCTCACTCTTCTTCTTCTTCTTCATCTTCTCCATTTTCTTTTTTTTCTTCTTGTGATCCGTGGGTGAAACCAATTTCATTTGATCCAAAATTTGCATCTGCATTTTCTTTAGGCTATCAGCAGAGCCATCAGCCCATCCTCTTGCATGTATATTTGTCCCTTGAATTCCAATAGTTCCAGAATTTTCATCTTTTAACCAATCCCACACCGTATTAAAGACGTTTTCTTCAAGTGAAGCGTAATATGATGTTATAATTTTATTACCAACTTCTACCATTGTGTAACCTTCCTGCTTATTTAGTCATATTCCACAAAATATATTAGAATCTTGTTTGTAGAAATTCAACCTGCGAGGAGGAAAAGGATGAGATAGACCCCATATATAATCAACATACCTGACTTTCAAAAATGGCTAAGGCTCAGAAACATGTTAACCTTGCCTCACCCCATTATTTGAGTGTATCCTCAATTTTTAACCATCAGATGCCTTGAAAGACTGTAAAGGTAAACTATATTATTAGCTATAATAGAAAGGAAGAAGAAACTGTCTCAATTGTATTCCAAGAGACGAAAGCAATTTATAAGGGGCTCCTTCTTGCTTACAACAGGGTCAGTCTAGGATATGGGTTACCACTGTTTCAGAATTAATGATCTTATACTTCAGAGATAATGTGGGATATCAAGCAGTTAATCCCTCATTTTGAAGAATTTCGAATATTTAACACTTTAGAGAAGCGAATGCTAGTGCAGATAATCTAGCTTCTTTTGTGTACTTCTATTAGTGATAGTGTGAAAATACCAACTAACCAATATTAGTTGGCCTCCCTATAATAGATAGATACAATGACAAACATAAAGGGTTAGCAAAACTCTCCTTTAAGAGGGATGGCAAATTTAGTTTCTTTCATTTCACTTATTGTTTTTTTTATTTTTGTGCAATTCGTCAATAATTGTTAGATTAATCGATTCGATCTTATGGTGTTTGCACAAATTGGTCCATAACTAAACCACAAAGATATTTTGTACAAACTCATGATGTGGCACTCTAGACCATCTTGACTCAACAAGTGCTTCACAGGGTCCTAAATAGTCTGAAGGGTAAACTCGAGTTGATCTAATAGATGATTTTACGGAGATTACGAAAGAAACTAACCTCAAATCCGGTCCATAAAAGAGCGAGGTTCAGCACTTCTCAAACGATATTTTTCTCTCTAATTTGACCACAAATTAAAAGTAAACCATATTTTTCTCTCTAATTCATCGTATATTAATGCAACAATACAATTAAAACGGTAGTAAACTACCATTTTTATCTTTAATACATACATAATATAAGGCAAAAACAAAATTAAAATATGCAAATCACATACCAAAATACCAAATATAGAGGGGACGACACTCATCATACCCACATATAGAGATGGAGAAACAACCATTGTAGGAGAGAGAGAGGTATGAGGGTGGAAGAGAGAGAGATGAGTTAGAAATTATGCATTAGTTTTAGGTGCACTAGTTTTATTAAGAAAAAGAAAACCGCGCATAAAACTTAAACATGAAAGTAGCACGAGGGACAAAGGCAAGTTTTTATTTATTTTTTTGCATTTTTGCAAGTTTAAGGGGCATATTTTGCTCCTGGAGGCAATAATGGGTAACGGTGCATATGGAGACACATGGCTTTGAATTGAATAGCAACGGCAATTCAAATGCTATAGTTGTTACTTTACACTAAAATTTTAATTTTATAATCAATACGAAGATTACACATAGGATTCATAGATTTACCAATAACTTATTTATCTTCTACGAATTCGACATCACTAGAATCTCTATCATTTTCCTCGTTACCCTCGTCACTCTCTTTCCCCACAACTCTTTTCTTTTTCATGTGCTGTTGTCGTTTTGTCAAAGTGGATGCTTTATCAAAGTGAATCACCCATCATCAAATTCACGTTCTTCTTCGAGTTAGGTTTTCTGTGAATCTTCAACGGACTCATAAGGTTTTACTTCGTTTGCCGGAGTCGGTCACGTGTAGAGACCAAAAATAACATCCCCGAGAATCATAATCCAAAATTTGATACCATTTAATCCATAATCAAATTAGAGATCAACCTGTAATGAAAAATAAACGGATACGAACGATTTGGAGGGATAATTTCCCCAATAAGATCTTCAATTGCTCAATGAATTGGTTTCAATTGAGTTCATCTTTCAAACGCTAAGTTCTAGATTACAAACTTAAATCTTTTTATTTTGCCAAGCCTTACCCTTTATAAATGCTACAAGTTTCATAGTTACAAAATATGATAGATATGCCATTAAACGCACTAAAATAAGAAATAGTCGTGATAGTCTTTCGAATGAACCCATAAATCGTTCGAACTACTGGTTCAATTAAGCCTGAAAACTGAGGCAAACATAATTGGTCCTCTGGAACCCAAAGTCGTTCGAACGACTCCAAATGTCGTTCGAACAACATGCCAATTTATGCCTTAAAATCGATACAGCTAGAATCTCTTCTTTTGGTCTTCGACTCATTCGAACGACCTAGGCAAATAAGCCTAAAATCAACAACAGAACGATTGGCTTAACTTTCCTTTGAACTCGTTCGAATGACTCCAAGACTCATTCGAATGACTTGGCGTATTTTTAAGCGGTGTATCAAAAAAAATATTGGCACCACTGTTCATTTTATTTTCACCTTGCCTTCTACATGAATGTTTTGAAGTAGAAAATATTAGATTTTTCATCTATACCGGCACTACTCAATGTTTTAATTTTCGGTTCACGGGCGCACATGTTAATAGGTCGTATAGGTATTATTGGTTGTGCCCAATTGTTACACCAAGTTAAGGTTGATAGGGCCTAGTTTTACTCTTTATTAGGGCTTGAGGGGGCCTAATGTTACTCTTTATTAGGGCTTGAGGGTATAATAGGAAGACCAGTCAGGTTAAATAGAAGGAAAGTCTCTCTTGGAGGCTATAACATAGAAAACCATCCCATTGAGGTGTGCAACCAATCCAAGAGAAGATTCTACTCAAGAATAGAGGATTTTCATAAAGTATGAGAAAATGTTAGTATAATCTACTTTAAAGATTCAGTTATTGATCATAATTGATTGCATTAATTCCCAACAATTGGTGTCAAAGCTAGGATACAAATTATTGTGGTTAAATAATTGTTCTCGTACTTTAATGGCTTTGTTTTTTAGTACCTGAGTTGTTTATGTTCCCGAAGAAGAGAGAGAAGAGAAAACAATAGCAAATAAGTTCTTATGTTTACCGAGTCTCTATCTCTCGGTATTACTGTTTTTATTGCAGTTGACCTCATGGAGGGAGATTGAAGAGATGAATGAAAACCCTCCTGTTAGCAGCATCAAGCAAGGGGATTTGGTTAGATTTGTTATCTTTAATAAGTTGACTTCATGCTCTAATTCGACTAGAGCATGTTCTGGACCTAATGAGAAGGCCAAAGAAGCTAAAACTCTAGAGAGACAAAGGGCTAAGGAGGCTATGGAGGAAGAGAAGAAAGAGAAACTTGCAAAAGACATGGCTATTTTCTTTCCCACTTAGTAATTTGGGCTTTTTTGTTTATTTTTACCCAGTGAGTATTTAGGGTTTTTCTTCTCTCTCCCTCTCCAATTTCACCAAAGCGATTTCAGGTTTCAGATCTAATTTCCATTGTTTGGGCTATCTCGTGGGAGAGTTTCGAATCTGTAATCTGATTTCCACTGTTTTGAGAAAACAGATTTGGGGGTTATTTATAAATCTGATTTGAGAAGAGATTAGGAACTTGCAGTTGGGTTTTTCGAGTTCGGTTATGCTTGGAAGGTGATGCTTGTTCTAGGTTTTGTCAACGTCTCAATTTTTATTTTTATTTTTTATAGGGATCTGTAACCCTGAGTTTCCAACCCCATGAGGTTTTCGAACCCGCAACATCTCTGGGTGGAGAGGTACTACCACCACTGGACCAAGAGCCCAATGGTTGTCAATGTCTCAATTACTCTTGTTCTTTTCCTATTGATTAATGTCTCAATTACTCTTGTTCTAGGTACTTCCACATCCAAAGCACCACGATTACCAGTGTATATAACTGTCAATGAAAGTATGATGGCCGAGGCCTCACGGGAAGTAAAGGTTCCTAGTACCACTGCAACAAAAGACAAGGTCTCATTAGAGCATCCCAACCCCTTGACAAAATAAAATTTCAGAGGCCTCCAAAATACATATGTTGATAGTAAAACGGTGATGGCAATTACACAACCCCCTTCCTTAAGGGTTCCATTCAAGAAAATACTTGGAAGACAGAAGACAAATTTTTTCGAAATTGCAGCTAAATTACGCAAAATAAAAGAATGATGGTAAACACAACCGTGTTTTGAATACATTTCAGTTTGCAGAATATTCTTAGTAATTTACCATTTTTCCTCTGGATGATTACAAGTACAAAAATCTCTGCCTTGTAATTTTGTAAGGAGCATACGTACTTGCAACAACATTAGTAGACTTTGTGCTATAAAATTACAAAAATTCCATAAGGAAATCCTCAAAAACTATACCAGTCCAATCTTAGCTTCAACCCAATTATATGATACAAGGGTGCTTTCTAGCCATAGTTCAATCCATGTTTTTCGAGCAAAGCCTTCATTTTCTCTTCGGGGAGTGCATTGAAGAGGAATACACATTTGTCACCAATATCATTCTGGAAATAAAACGGGGAGGATCAGGAGACTAATCAAACCTATGGGAGTGCGCGATCACATAATGAAGGCCAAAAGTTCAAATATGCTTACTAAATGAAGGCCAAAAGTTCAAATATGCTTACTAAATGAAGGACACGAGGTAACCTCCTCCGGTGGGAGATGAAGCTCGAGAGTCTTGGTAGTTCCCATAGTTTTAAGTCTCTTAAACGGGGCAACCTTATGGTCATGCTTCCATCTTCAAATTCAAATAGCTCTTCCATCTCATTGCAATTGAATACTTTCAACTCTTCTAATTGCAGGAGACCTCGTAATATTCGGATCGGAAAGATGCACTTCAAGCCAAGGCACTTATTGATATATAGATTTTTTAGGTTGGAGAAGATTGGAGGCAAAGCAATAAAGTTGATTGAAGATTTGATTTCCGTCCCTTCCGCTTCCTCTGCTATTAATTTTGCAATAAAGCACGAGCCTACTTCAAGCTCCTCCAATTGTTGGAATATTTGAGCAAATGCCACTGAAGGGAAGAGGTGCCTCGATCTTAATGAACAACAATTACCCACATGTAGTACTTTGAGGTTTTCGAGTCTGATAAGTGGTGCGGCTCCTTCCCATATCGACGTCAGACGATGTAAATAATGCAGTTGATATCCAACCTTAATATAAAATCTCAAGTTACCCACATGTTCTAGGTACTTCCCATTATAAAATCTCAAGTTAAGCTACTGTTGCATGATATTCAACCTTAATATAAAAGAAAGTTCCCTCCTACTCTTGTATACTAATGTAACCTCCAGGACCTACTTCACCTAGTGTCCAGAACATGAAGTATCAATTGATTTACAATCTATAACAGGTGATCATGGGCATAGTCTGATCAACACTAACAACCTAAATCTCTACAGAGTATTCGAAAATAGCGAGTAAGACTAACATGACATTCATTGATTATACTCAATTTGAATCCAAAATTATAGCAATCAAACAATGTTAAATGCTCGGTGATAATGATACTTGCCTTAAATCGACAAATCCGTGGTTTAATACGAAAGGAGAACTCTGCTCTCAATGCTCCAACCATCTGATTTTCTGGTTCAAAACGGCTAGCAATGGTGAAGTTGAGTTAGGAGAGGGGTTGAGGGTTTTCGAATTAGGGATTTGGGGTGCACCTCTCTCTCTAGATTACAAAGAGAAGAGATGGGTTTAAGGTGTTGTTGTTTAAGTGGAGGAGAAGAAGGGGATTGTAGAGAATTTGGGAAGAGGAGATGGAGAAGAAATGGAGGAGAATCAGGGAGGGATACGATGGAGGTTGAATGGGTTTGAAGAAAAAATAAAAGAGCTATGATAACATACTCTACAAGTGCAGGTCACAAAATAAGAAAATGAACATGCAATTTTTGGCTTCGCTCCATTTAGTTGCTCAGTTTCTTCAATGAAACTACAAATAAATAATTCGTTATTTGCTTAGATGCAGGCAGGTTGTTTTGAAAAATGAAGGTTCCACATCTTCCAAACCAGCCTTTCTACCTTTCTGCAATAGCACAAGTGTGCCCATCTTTAGGGCCATAGCTTGAACATTATAGAACATCTTACATCTTTAGGGCCATAGTTCAGAGTCATCATACCCTGTGTGCGGCTGTGGTGATCTTGCACTCTTATTACGAAAAAGGATGAGGAAAAAAATAAGGATCGGAAGTGCTTTGTCTGTCCCATAAAGAAGGTAATCCTTGTAAATTGTAACTCTTTTGTTAAGTGTTCTGTATTGTCGTCTTATTCTAGACATAGTTCACCTATTATCAGACCGACATCGGGAGGTCCTTCTTACATTAGATATGGCAAGAAAAGGATTTTCTTACGTAGCTGACGTAAGTGTCCGATGATTGGTTGTGTTTATTTCCATAATTGCCCTACAGTTTTAAGTTGATAGAACAACAAAGAAGGGTAAAACTGGAAATCCATCTCTAAACTCACAAACACCTATCCT
Organism: Kingdonia uniflora; assembly: GCA_014058105.1. Classification (NCBI taxonomy): domain Eukaryota; kingdom Viridiplantae; phylum Streptophyta; class Magnoliopsida; order Ranunculales; family Circaeasteraceae; genus Kingdonia; species Kingdonia uniflora. Next base: position 447,460 of record JACGCM010000684.1, on the reverse strand, counting down.
GATTGGAGCACGCCATCTTGTCTCTCTAATACTATCAATCTATACTCCTCTCAAAACGAAGAAAACTCACAAACACCTATCTCTGATTGAAGCTTAGTCCAAATTGAAGAAGAAAGTTGGGAAGGAGTATTGTTAATAGATGAGCATATGACATTCAGGATGAGACCTAGCATGTAAATTATGGATTGCGTAACATTGTGTAGCAGTTTTGCCTGGAAATGGTTGTTAACTTAGTTAATATTATCGATTTAGTCCCTTTGGATTTATCTCCTAGATAGAGTTGGAATTTTCAGATCCTAATGTGGTGCTTGTGGATTGACACATTTTATAGAAATACCTGGAAATGGGTAAATGGGAATCACAAAAATTGAGAGAGGCAAGTCCTTGATAAAATAAAATACTTCCTAACAAGAAAGCAACCTTAATTTTGAAGTATACTTGATTTTAACTTGTGACCGCCATACACAATTATGATGTGGTGCTCGCTGGTAAATACTATATTCATAGGAAAATCGGCTTATGTCAGGTGGATTGGATCTGCAGAAAGCATATTTTCTTTGTTAAACTTATCAGGTTTTGTCCTGGTATCGTATTAGGTTTATCCTTGAGTATGCCATATATTCATCTGTAAATCTCACATGCAATGGCATAACATATGGTCAAGGGAATACAACCTTGGTAATTAACTACTAGTTTGACATTCTTTCCAGGGGCAGGGAGCTTGTAATTTTTTCCAATGGCAAGACAGTCCAACAAATGCCGTGGATGATGGTCATTTTGATGAAACAGATCAGTTAGAGCCTCTACTAGCGACAATTGATTTGGACTCTCCTATATCCGTTTTGAATGGCCAAGTTGAGACTAAAGAAATAGAAAACGATCTTCACACAGATGGAGGTATTAATGAAGTTGTTGGGAGCATATCAACTGGATTATTTGAGGAAGCGTTAAACTCGCCATTATACACAGACTTTCTCGTCAGAGTGGAGAATGTCAATTTAGATTTTGGGGTCAAAAGTTCACTTTTCCCTGAACTTCCTACATTAAGCAAAGATGCATCGCATATTGATTTAGACTCTATGTTGTCCGCAAAGGGTGGCCTTGCAGACTCAAAGGAAACAAATAATGTTCTTCACACAGATGGAGATGGTAATAAACACGGAATTCGCTGCCAAAGTGGTAAATATCAAATTAGATTACGGGGTTAATGATTCTCTTGTCTCTGAAATGGGTAATCTCAAATTGAGTGAAGAAGCAAAATCTGTTGGTTTACAATCTCCTTTATTCGCATTGGATGGCCGAGTATAAACCAAAAAAGAAAAATATGATCATCACAGAGATAGAGATTGCAATGAACTTATTGAGATTATATCAACTGGACAACCTGAGAAAGTTTTGAACTCGCCATTATACCCAGAAGTTCTTGTCAATGCGAAAAATGTTAAATTAGATTATGGGGCCAATAGTTCGCTTTTCCCTGAAATAGGAAATCTCACATTGAGTGAAAAAGTGCGCCTATTGATGTGGACTCTCTTTTTATTGGGTGGTAGAGTAGAGACGAAGGAAATGAATACTAATATTCTCAGAGATAGAAATGGCAATGAAGCTTTCATGATCAAAACAACATAGAATTGGGCTATTGTTACAATTAGGTCCTGGGGTTTATAATTATCTTTTCCCGGTATTGGAATATCTCAGAATGAACAAAGGAAGCGTCTGTTGTTACAACCCCAACGAAATGTTTCTGGTGTTGGGAAGTCGGGTATTCCACAAAAGGCTGCCTCACATCATCTTTTTCTCTTCGCCTGAAGTGTGGAATATTCAGGCATTCCAGGACTAATTGTACCTGATAAGATGCTCATTCTGTTGATTGTAAATTACAATGTTTTGAACTCTGTTATTTAAGTTGTAATCTGTATACTGTGTGTAAATAATTTTTCCTTTCGGTGTTAGCCTCTGTGTTTGTATAATCTTTGATGTAACCTTGTTATTGTATGGTAAAGTGAGTATGTCAAGCTTACTCTATTACCATATTACTTATATTTCAGGTGTCTGGTCTCAATATTCTCAAATTATGCCGATTTTCAAATTTCCCATGTCAATTTTTCTCTAAGATGAATGTGATTTTGAGCAGTTTGAAAAAAAGAAGGGTAAAACTGGAAATCCATCTCTAAACTCACAAACACCTATAGATGACTAAGATGTATGCTTTGCCATTAATTATAGTTCTAGTCTAGCAAACTTTGAAAAAAAAAAAAAAAGGAACCAAAACCCATTTCCTAAAAAATTCCTCCTTAAAACGATTAACGTTAAACTACCACGTTATAACAAAAACTTCAATGAAATGTCTCAGCCTTTACATGATAGGTGATAGCATTCTCATCGCTAAAATAATCTCCAACTCTTGGTCTTGCGGCTGCATAGGAGAAGCATAGAAGTAGTGGTCTTGTCCATAGTACATTGGAGGTGGAGAAGGAGGAGCCACATAGGACCCTACAGGGTAATAATACAATAGTGCTGGACCGGAGAAGGCTCCACAACTTAACGATACTGCGTGTAATTAGGCATTTCATGAACCATACCTGACTGAATGTTATATATCATCACTTCTCCAGGGAAAGGAGAAGAAAGAATTACACTTTTCATAATTTCAAGCTGATCAGGACTAAAATTACCGCCATCGCTCTCTTTTAAATCCTTCTTCATCCTTTTGTCTGCATAATTCACCATCTCTTTAGGCGTAACTGAAGTGCCACAGGAGTTTGAGCATTTCCAATAGCCATCATTTCCATCTTCTATTATAGCCATCATTTCCAATCTTTGCAACCAATTCTGTTTCCTTCTTTTCTTTTTCAAAGTTTATGTATTTCGCATTCCATATTCTGCTTGCTTACCGATTTTACTAACTTTCGAATGAGAAGCAGTGGATCAGTGTTGCCAAGGACTGCGACTTTAGGCTAGGAAGAATCAATTTCTAAGATAAATGGTTACTTATCTTGATAATTATATGTCACTGAAGTGTATTCCCAGTTCAACTTCTATGATAAATATTGGAAACATAGATGTGCCTAGACATAAAATCCAAGAACATCTATATTGATCATGGCATAAACCATGCCTAGATACCCGAAGACTGGTTTCCAACCAGTAGTCATTTTAAATATAAGCAAAAGACACTCTCTGTTCTTTCACTCCTCATTTCAAAAAGGATCATAACCCTTTCTAGCCTTTCCCTTAGACCTGAATGAAGTATTGTCTTGTGTTGTGAAACTATGGTTCCAAAATAAGACTATAAGAGAATCAATTTATCTAGCTAACATTTTTTTTTTTTGGTGCATGAATGATCGTCATGAGCCTAGGCAATCCAAAACTTTTAGATCATAATACAGTTAGTTCTTTCACCAAGAAGAGTCTGACACTAAGGGTCTCTATAAATTGCCTGCCTTCTCCCCATTCTTAGTCATTTAGTTCACCTTCCCCCTGTTGCTTTTTCTCTGCTGATTTTAGTACAACTAATCATGACTAACTAGCATGTGTTCGAATTATTCTTAACAACTACGAAAAGAAAAATTCTTTTGACTGTTTCCTTTGAAGAGACCATTTCATTCTAAGCCCTGACTTGGTATCAATGAGGACTAAATAGTACCAAATATACTAATCCTGTTGACGAACTCACTGAGTAGAAAAGTTACAGCAGATCTTCATATGACTGTTATAGTTAGCAATTTAACAAGCATTAACCATTTCAAGTCTCTTGTCAATCAGTTCCAAAATTTTATCTTCTGATGATAGTACTTTTTCCCTCATATACGTATATAAACTCAACCGTTGCCCTTGCGAATGATCATCCTGTTTATCATTACAGTTACCATTGCCATCGAGACAAACGTTTCTCTCTCCGAAGAACATATCTAGAAGTAACACCGTAACTAAAAGAGATCATATTTGTCTAAGATACGATTACCTTCCAAGAACCGCTCAGATACGATTATCAACATCGTTTTGCCAACCTTTCCCATTCTGTAAATCCCGATCAAGTTGGTTTTATCATCGCAAAATAAAAGAATGATGGTAAACACAACCGTGTTTTGAATACATTTCAGTTTGCAGAATATTCTTAGTAATTTACCATTTTTCCTCTGGATGATTACAAGTACAAAAATTTCTGCCTTGTAATTTTGTATGGGGCATACATACTTGCAACAACATTAGTAGACTTTGTGCTATAAAATTACAAAAATTCCATAAGGAAATCCTCAAAAACTATACCAGTCCAATCTTAGCTTCAACCCAATTATATGATACAAGGGTGCTTTCTAGCCATAGTTCAATCCATGTTTTTCGAGCAAAGCCTTCATTTTCTCTTCGGGGAGTGCATTGAAGAGGAATACACATTTGTCACCAATATCATTCTGGAAATAAAACGGGGAGGATCAGGAGACTAATCAAACCTATGGGAGTGCGCGATCACATAATGAAGGCCAAAAGTTCAAATATGCTTACTAAATGAAGGCCAAAAGTTCAAATATGCTTACTAAATGAAGGACACGAGGTAACCTCCTCCGGTGGGAGATGAAGCTCGAGAGTCTTGGTAGTTCCCATAGTTTTAAGTCTCTTAAACGGGGCAACCTTATGGTCATGCTTCCATCTTCAAATTCAAATAGCTCTTCCATCTCATTGCAATTGAATACTTTCAACTCTTCTAATTGCAGGAGACCTCGTAATATTCGGATCGGAAAGATGCACTTCAAGCCAAGGCACTTATTGATATATAGATTTTTTAGGTTGGAGAAGATTGGAGGCAAAGCAATAAAGTTGATTGAAGATTTGATTTCCGTCCCTTCCGCTTCCTCTGCTATTAATTTTGCAATAAAGCACGAGCCTACTTCAAGCTCCTCCAATTGTTGGAATCTTTGAGCAAATGCCACTGAAGGGAAGAGGTGCCTCGATCTTAATGAACGACAATTACCCACATGTAGTACTTTGAGGTTTTCGAGTCTGATAAGTGGTGCGGCTCCTTCCCATATCGACGTCAGACTATCTAATCCAAACAGCTTTATGGATCTTAATTTGAAGATGCTAGCAGGCCCATCCTCAAATACCTTTTCTAATTTGTTGCAATATTGTATACCGATTTCTTCGAGATTTTGCAGCCTTGTCCACAAAAGAGACGGCAGAACATTCACTAATTTGCCACAATAACTGATACTTAAGACTTTCAATTTTTCAAAGGACCTTTCTACAAGGGGCCCATTCCAGATTGCCTTCAATTCGTTCATGCACCCAAGTTTCAAAATCTCCAAATTCGGGAACATGGACTCGGGTACTTGTTCCTCCATATTCACAACATATTCCATTTCATAGCAGTCACTGATATGGAGAGTTTTCAAGTTGTAGAACCTGCCCTTTGGATTGAGCTGTAAAACATTCTTCAGACCAAAACACCAGAATAGAAATAGATCATAAGTTGTTTCCATCAAAACATTGACCCAAGCCGCAACTGGGAAAGAATCTGAGCTTGTTCCAAGGGACACCAACCTTCTGAATTTGAACACGGTCCGATTAATAATTTGAAATTTCTCGACATTGATTTCAAAATTTTCTAGCTTCTCCCAGTGATGACACGGCCCGATATCTGTGGACAACCATTTGGTATTATCTATATCCAAGTGTAGACTAGTCAGATTAGTCAAGGATGCCACCTCCACTAAACTAGCATTATCTCCGGTGCCTTCAATCTCCCACTCGCTAAAGCTCCCCCTCATGATGAAGAAATATGATTGTTAGGATTTGTGTATATGGAAATTAGTGGAATAAATAGCACTGCAGGTACACGTACAACAGCAAGAAATAAACTCAAAAGAGAATAAACATTTAAAAAGAAGAAGATAAAGAGTAAACTTGATGTGAAGAAATATGATTGTTAGGATTTGTGTATACCTTGCCTGCTGTGTTGTGGAGGAAGAGATGAGGAAAGGAACAACACCTTGCTTGCTGTGTTGTGAATATGAAGATCATGATTTGTGTTTTGGGAGAGACTTAAAAGTCGTCAATAATGCTCTTTGTGTTACAGCTTTAATAATTGATGGAAGTAGTCCTACATATGTCTCCCCCACTCTGATAAAAGAAAACGCGTAAGGATTCTCTCCACCCGTCTACTCCTCTTTTGCTGATTTAAATTTTGATGTAGTTGTTTCTTTTTGCTGATTTTTTTTCTTTAGGGAGATGACTGCAACTTCTTTCAGTGGTGTGACACGGTGAATTTGAATCAAAGGCGTGATGTTCGAAAATTTTCATACTATAATGATGTAGCACGCAAGGCAGATAGAGTATTCAATCCGTTTCACTTTTTTTTTTTCCCATTTACAAATACAGGTCACAAAATATGAAAATGAACATGCAATTTTTGGCTTCGCTCCATTTAGTTGCTCAGTTTCTTCAATGTAACCACAAATAAATAATTTGTTATTTGCTTAAATGCAGGCAGGTTGTTTTGAATAATGAAGCTTCCACATCTTCCAAACCAGCCTTTCTTCCTTTCTGCAATTGCACAAGTGTGCCCATCTTTAGGGCCATAGCTTGAACATTATAGAACATCTTACATCTTTAGGGCCATAGTTCAGTCATCATACCCTGTGTGCGGCTGTGGTGACCTTGCACTCTTATTACGAAGAAGGATGAGGAAAATAAGGATCGGAAGTGCTTTGTCTTGCCCCATAAAGAAGTAATCCTTGTAAGTTGTGAAACTGTTGTTAAGTGTTCTGTATTGTCGTCTTATTCTAGACATAGTTCACCTATTATCAGAGGAGGTCTTACATTAGATATGGCAAGAAAAGTGTCACGCCCCAAAATCCACTTTCTGATAATAGATCATAAAACACATTCTAAGGCTTGACAAGTCGGGCATCCCAAGGATGAAACCCCACAGATGTAATATATTTCTAAAGAAATTAACTACATCTACTTATCAAAGAAACGCAGCGGAAAATAACTCAATATAAATTAAATGAATAAATGGATTAAAGTGAATAAAGTCTCTACTAACTCTAAAAACGAGAATAAAACTACGACAATGAAATATGAAATAAATATCATAAATACCCTACGACAGCTCAGCGATCCAAAGAATCCCGAAAATGATTAACCAAGCCTCACTAAGCAAAAACCTACTGTGCTCAACCTTCTGAAAAATATAGCGCACAGGGCGTCAAGCAAACACAATTATTACCGGTCACTGAACATGACAGATCGATCTATTATACAAAAGTACTAGTGTGATATAATATTATATATATATGAAAATAATGCAATGCATTGAGGAAGTGAGGTTCAATTATTAATGTTGTTTTTAAGCGTCGGCGTCAACTAGTATTATAAATAATTATAGAGTATTATTATTATTATTATTATTAGGTGTGGGAGATAACTAACAGGCGATGTACACAGGGTCACTTTTAATTCAGTGAGACCACACTCTCGTACCCTTCTGTCCTCAACAGAAGCGTATCCCTTATTGTCGAGCCAGGGATTGGCGGATTCCTTTTTAGTGAGCCAGGAATTAGCGGGGAATTCACCGGATCAAGGTACTCAAGGAGTTTCAACCTACAGGTCTAAAGCCTGATTTATTTTCACTTTCAGGGATCTATGCCTACGGGGAGTATTCACAAAGAATAACAAAGCCGATATGTAATTGGGGAAGAGTTTTAGGGGCTTGCAACCCTGGAACACTGATAAACAGTCACCTAATCTTTTGTTTAGGGAATCGAACCCAATGACCCTGACATCATAGCCCTACTGTGTACACGACTCTAAGTTATCCTATGCATGAATGATTTAAGAGACCGACACTCAATCAAAATGACCTATCTGTCCTTGCTCTATAGGCAATGAGACTATATCATATGATTGGCGATCTTATGCTCAATGACCTTTTCTACCCTCACAAATATACAAGTGGGGACTCTGTCGATGATATTATACTCTGACTATTAATGATTTTTCTACCTTAAGTTAACAAGGTTATATCAATTGAATCCCTATAATCGTAGCTAAGTTAAGCTGTATGTCAAAAGCCTTTACTTATAAGATTCTAGTCATTAATAATTACTTGCCAAGTCTATACTAGATTACGATTGTCAACGAGGGTTATCCTTTAACAAAGCACTAACATAAGGTGAAACTAGTCTAATGTTCTTAACTATATTTCTTCACAATAGTATGTTAAGGGATGTGACTTAACAGATGCTTAAGTTAAACCATGATGCAACCTAAACACAACTTATAATCAACTAGGAAGTCCAGGTTAAGTCAAGCACGAACCTGGCTCCTCACAAGTATACTACACTCCTTACATAAACTCATATGCATCACTAATGCATCAAAAGGCTTAGTAATCATGTATTAATTAACCTATAAATAGAGGTTGTTCTGAAAAGGGAGAACTGTATAATATAACCCCATTATAAAATCTCAAGTTAAGCTACTGTTGCATGATATTCAACCTTAATATAAAAGAAAGTTCCCTCCTACTCTTGTATACTAATGTAACCTCCAGGACCTACTTCACCTAGTGTCCAGAACATGAAGTATCAATTGATTTACAATCTATAACAGGTGATCATGGGCATAGTCTGATCAACACTAACAACCTAAATCTCTACAGAGTATTCGAAAATAGCGAGTAAGACTAACATGACATTCATTGATTATACTCAATTTGAATCCAAAATTATAGCAATCAAACAATGTTAAATGCTCGGTGATAATGATACTTGCCTTAAATCGACAATCCGTGGTTTAATACGAAAGGAGAACTCTGCTCTCAATGCTCCAACCATCTGATTTTCTGGTTCAAAACGGCTAGCAATGGTGAAGTTGAGTTAGGAGAGGGGTTGAGGGTTTTCGAATTAGGGATTTGGGGTGCACCTCTCTCTCTAGATTACAAAGAGAAGAGATGGTTTAAGGTGTTGTTGTTTAAGTGGAGGAGAAGAAGGGGATTGTAGAGAATTTGGGAAGAGGAGATGGAGAAGAAATGGAGGAGAATCAGGGAGGGATACGATGGAGGTTGAATGGGTTTGAAGAAAAAATAAAAGAGCTATGATAACATACTCTACAAGTGCAGGTCACAAAATAAGAAAATGAACATGCAATTTTTGGCTTCGCTCCATTTAGTTGCTCAGTTTCTTCAATGAAACTACAAATAAATAATTCGTTATTTGCTTAGATGCAGGCAGGTTGTTTTGAAAAATGAAGGTTCCACATCTTCCAAACCAGCCTTTCTACCTTTCTGCAATAGCACAAGTGTGCCCATCTTTAGGGCCATAGCTTGAACATTATAGAACATCTTACATCTTTAGGGCCATAGTTCAGAGTCATCATACCCTGTGTGCGGCTGTGGTGATCTTGCACTCTTATTACGAAAAAGGATGAGGAAAAAATAAGGATCGGAAGTGCTTTGTCTGTCCCATAAAGAAGGTAATCCTTGTAAATTGTAACTCTTTTGTTAAGTGTTCTGTATTGTCGTCTTATTCTAGACATAGTTCACCTATTATCAGACCGACATCGGGAGGTCCTTCTTACATTAGATATGGCAAGAAAAGGATTTTCTTACGTAGCTGACGTAAGTGTCCGATGATTGGTTGTGTTTATTTCCATAATTGCCCTACAGTTTTAAGTTGATAGAACAACAAAGAAGGGTAAAACTGGAAATCCATCTCTAAACTCACAAACACCTATCCTGATTGGAGCACGCCATCTTGTCTCTCTAATACTATCAATCTATACTCCTCTCAAAACGAAGAAAACTCACAAACACCTATCTCTGATTGAAGCTTAGTCCAAATTGAAGAAGAAAGTTGGAAGGAGTATTGTTAATAGATGAGCATATGACATTCAGGATGAGACCTAGCATGTAAATTATGGATTGCGTAACATTGTGTAGCAGTTTTGCCTGGAAATGGTTGTTAACTTAGTTAATATTATCGATTTAGTCCCTTTGGATTTATCTCCTAGATAGAGTTGGAATTTTCAGATCCTAATGTGGTGCTTGTGGATTGACACATTTTATAGAAATACCTGGAAATGGGTAAATGGGAATCACAAAAATTGAGAGAGGCAAGTCCTTGATAAAATAAAATACTTCCTAACAAGAAAGCAACCTTAATTTTGAAGTATACTTGATTTTAACTTGTGAGCGCCATACACAATTATGATGTGGTGCTCGCTGGTAAATACTATATTCATAGGAAAATCGGCTTATGTCAGGTGGATTGGATCTGCAGAAAGCATATTTTCTTTGTTAAACTTATCAGGTTTTGTCCTGGTATCGTATTAGGTTTATCCTTGAGTATGCCATATATTCATCTGTAAATCTCACATGCAATGGCATAACATATGGTCAAGGGAATACAACCTTGGTAATTAACTACTAGTTTGACATTCTTTCCAGGGGCAGGGAGCTTGTAATTTTTTCCAATGGCAAGACAGTCCAACAAATGCCGTGGATGATGGTCATTTTGATGAAACAGATCAGTTAGAGCCTCTACTAGCGACAATTGATTTGGACTCTCCTATATCCGTTTTGAATGGCCAAGTTGAGACTAAAGAAATAGAAAACGATCTTCACACAGATGGAGGTATTAATGAACTTGTTGGGAGCATATCAACTGGATTATTTGAGGAAGCGTTAAACTCGCGATTATACACAAACTTTCTCGTCAGAGTGGAGAATGTCAATTTAGATTTTGGGGTCAAAAGTTCACTTTTCCCTGAACTTCCTACATTAAGCAAAGAAGCATCGCATGTTGATTTAGACTCTATGTTGTCCGCAAAGGGTGGCCTTGCAGACTCAAAGGAAACAAATAATGTTCTTCACACAGATGGAGATGGTAATAAACACGGAATTCGCTGCCAAAGTGGTTAATGATTCTCTTGTCTCTGAAATGGGTAATCTCAAATTGAGTGAAGAAGCAAAATCTGTTGGTTTACAATCTCCTTTATTCGCATTGGATGGCCGAGTATAAACCAAAAAAGAAAAATATCATCATCACAGAGATAGAGATTGCAATGAACTTATTGAGATTATTATATCAACTGGACAACCTGAGAAAGTTTTGAACTCGCCATTATACCCAGAAGTTCTTGTCAATGCGAAAAATGTTAAATTAGATTATGGGGCCAATAGTTCGCTTTTCCCTGAAATAGGAAATCTCACATTGAGTGAAAAAGTGCGCCTATTGATGTGGACTCTCTTTTTATTGGGTGGTAGAGTAGAGACGAAGGAAATGAATACTAATATTCTCAGAGATAGAAATGGCAATGAAGCTTTCATGATCAAAACAACATAGAATTGGGCTATTGTTACAATTAGGTCCTGGGGTTTATAATTATCTTTTCCCGGTATTGGAATATCTCAGAATGAACAAAGGAAGCGTCTGTTGTTACAACCCCAACGAAATGTTTCTGGTGTTGGGAAGTCGGGTATTCCACAAAAGGCTGCCTCAAATCATCTTTTTCTCTTCGCCTGAAGTGTGGAATATTCAGGCATTCCAGGACTAATTGTACCTGATAAGATGCTCATTCTGTTGATTGTAAATTACGATGTTTTGAACTCTGTTATTTAAGTTGTAATCTGTATACCGTGTGTAAATAATTTTTCCTTTCGGTGTTAGCCTCTGTGTTTGTAAAATCTTTGATGTAACCTTGTTATTGTATGGTAAAGTGAGTATGTCAAGCTTACTCTATTACCATATTACTTATATTTCAGGTGTCTGGTCTCAATATTCTCAAATTATGCCGATTTTCAAATTTCCCATGTCAATTTTTCTCTAAGATGAATGTGATTTTGAGCAGTGCTTTTATTTCGTTGCAGGAGCAAAATAATCCCATGGTACCCTCTTCAAGCCGATTTTACCCTGTTTACTCTCTTTTTTTGGCAAATTAAGGTAATCTAGGGTTGATAATTTATCATCATTAGAGCATTTGTTGTCGACTCCTAAAATACTAACCACTAAATTTGGCTTTATTGGCTAATAAAAATCAAATAATTTTTATCACTACATTGGACTCCTCAAAAAATAACTGTCAAATGCCACATATCGACTTTTCCATAAAATCTTTAATTTTTAGGTAAATTTTGTTTTAGTTCTAACCAAATTTGATTGCCACGTAAGCCTTATAAACAAAATATTTTGTTTATAAACGATATTTCGTTTCTTAATCATTTGTTTGAGGAACTAATTAAAGTCCAGTTAGAGTTTCTATTTGTGCTAGGTCTCTTCTCCTATCAAGGAGAGCCTAAGCTTAGTTTATTTTATTATGTTGGTTTGAATGAGAAAGAAAGGCTCGGCGTTAGAGAGAGATGTAAAGTTTGGGTTCAAACTCATAAACCCCAAGTCCTTTTACTTTTATTTTATGCAATTGATTGAGATTAATTTAGCTTCCGCATACGTAGTTTTTAACAGTTAGATTCTCAAATCCTACTTAATTCAAATCACACAAATTCTATCCTTTCATACTACTATAGCTTAGCAAAAATCTCTGAACTCATTACAAATGATGGATGGATGTTGCCTCCTAGAAGAATTAGATCAAAAAGTTTGAGAAGTCTGGATAGGGATTGAAAACTCTGATAAACCTTCACCAGAATTGAAAGCTGACTGTTTGGATGGCCATAGAAAATGGCAGATTCATAACAAGAACAGCATAAAACTCAATTAGAAACTGCGGATACCCTCCTGAATAGGCAAAACTAGTCTGGGATTCTCAGATGCTATTGTGAGACATTCATCTATCTTCTGACTGGCTCTAAGAAACAGGTTGTAAACAAAAACAAAACAAAAATTGGTTAAAATTGGAAGACTGAATGAATCTTATTGCTCTTTATGCCAAGCAACTGAAGAGAACATAGAGCACTTGTTCTTCAAGTGCCCATACTCACCGTACATCTGGTCAAGCATCCCTTCTTCTCTGAATATTGACAGGCTAGTGCAGCATTGGAGTGCAGAGTTTGACTGTTTAATAACACAAAGTTCCCTGGATCCAATGGTTACAAAGATCATCAGAATTGCTTTGCCCACAGGGGCATATCATATATGGTGTGAAAGAAATAGAAGGCAGTTCCAGAATGTTACAAAGCCAGCCGAAGAAATCTTGAAGATCATCAAATTTGAGGTAAGCTTTAAATGCCATATATTCAATAAAAAGTTCCTTTCCAATCACAGAAACAAGGACCTGATGAAGCATTAGGGGATAAATCTTATCATTAAGCAACCAAGAATTATCAAATATATCATGGTGCAACTTTACAGTTCACCCAGTCATATATCATTAATAGTTGTGGCTTTATACAGAAGCAAGATTCGTAAGAAAATCACGTTGTATTTGAGAGTTAGGGAAACTAGGGTTTCAACTAAACAAATCAAAATCAAACTACTGAGAAACAAATAACCTAGACCTCCCCTTTTATAGAACACAAGGGGGTTAGAATTAGGAACCCTAATTCTAATTGAAATAAAATTCTACTTAAACTAGGAAACTCCTAATAACCTAGACTGGGCCTCTCCAACAGGCTTAAAGCTAAAATATAAAATATATAAAACATCAAATAACATAGGTCACACGGAGGTAAACGACCTTATGAGTGATGATTCACATCAAACCCTCCGTCTGAGAAGATTTCGTCCACGAAATCAAGGGGGCGGTGCTCCTGAGGACTCACGCACGTATGTAGTATATATCCCAGTCTCATCGTCTTCATCCCATAAAACGTGCACAAAATTTGTACTGTGGAACTCTTCTGGAAATCTTGAAGTCTTTCGCGGAATTTTTCGTACCCTGCGATTGTACTCAAGGTCTTTAAACTCCAATGTTGAATAACGTCTAATATTGAAGAAAACATAGAAACCTGCGTCTCGAACTTCGCTAAAAAACTCTCCCAAAACGGATCGACAAACGGGTGATTTTCGGTCGTGCTTTGGCACATTACTGGGCATGTGCACTGCTGGAATACACCATGTGTTTAATTTAAATTACTACCATTGGCATGCCACATAGTATTCCCTAAGGCAAGTTCATGCATGCCCAAAAGATTTAACAACTGTTTCAAACATTTTCTTTTCCCCATCAAAATTTGAATTTTGGATAAGTAGTTGGTGCGCCTGGTTTTGTTGGCAAAGTATGTGGGCTGTTGGTTTGTTTTGTGTTGGGCCTGGACTGATGAGACTTGGGGCCGGGTAGATTGGACCATGTTTTGGATCTGATCTTTAGTGACCAAATTCAGTTCACGTGACTTGTCATCTTCCTCAAACACAACTTCTCTCTTTATCGAATCTTTCTTCTTCTCCAACTCGAAGCAAGTTTTTTTTACTTTTGTGCACTGGCAAAAACTCTAACTTGAGGTCCCCCGTGGACTCCGAAAAGAAGTTTGTTGAGTTCTCTCTCTTTTTCAATCGAAAGTTTTTTTGACCCAACTCTGTCTCTGTATCGACTGATTTTTTGTATCGGTCACGATTTCAGTCCAATCTTCGATTAAGGATGACCATTGGACTCCGTTGATGGTACTAATCGTTCCCCTCTCACAATTTGTGGCGTTCTCAATGTTTGTCTTTCTCCTCGAAAAACTGGTAAAAAACCCGGTTAGGGTTTCAACGTCGGCTTTGATTTCGTGATCGGCAGCGACGTCTGGATCTAGCTCAGGTGTTGGTTTCGGCCTGTATTGGATTTTTAATGGCTTATAACCCACACGCCACCCAGGCATGCTAGATTCCCGTGTTTCTTCCTCACTCGTAAACGGATTGTTAAGTTTGTCGCTCTTCGCGGTGACGCTTCCCTCTAGAGAGAGATCTTCGGTTACGCCCAACGAAGGTGGTTGGGGGGGAGGGGAAAAAGGCTCCTCTACCCAAAGCCTCGATAAACTTATCAAACTTATCATCGATAAGCTTATTAAACTTATCCTCTATCATTGCTACCTCTTGAGATAGAGTAGGTTTCTTCGTCGCGGGTCTTCCACGAGGCAACTTTGCTCTTGAAACTGACTACACTTAGATCTCACGCAGCTCTGGTACCAATTGACGTGAATACTACGAACGCGGAAGCAAGATTCGTAAGAAAATTACGTTGTATTTGAGAGTTAGGGAAATTAGGGTTTCAACTAAACAAATAAACTTACTTTTAATCAAAATCAAACTAATGAGAAACAAATAACCTAGACTTCCTCTTTTATAGAACACAAGGGGGTTAGAATTAGGAACCCTAATTCTAATTAAAATAGAATTCTACTTAAACTGGGAAACTGCTAATAACCTAGGCTGGGCCTCTCCAACAGACTTTAAGCTAAAACATAAAATATATAAAACATTAAATAACATAGGTCACACGGAGGTAGACGACCTTATGAGTGATGATTCACATCAATATAAGTCTAGAAAAGATGATGTTTGATGGGATCATAAGCCTAAGAAATCGATTTCCAATTATGGCTTATATAGGAGAAGCACCACTGGAAATAGACTTATATACACTAGAAAAGCTATTTTTACAGGTGTGGATCTGGTACAAAAGATAAGAATCTGGAACACGTTCAAAGCAGGCATACAACATAGTTACAGAAAAGACTGATGTTCTATGGCATTGGATTACAAGACAAAGGGAGCTTATAAAGGTAATATCAAAGATGAACATAGTTGACTTCATTCAGATAAGAGAAGATGGGAACAATACATCAACAGAGATAGTTTCTAGCCTTGTAATATGTTCAAATGGAATTATCTTTCCTCAGGATTTCAATAGGGAAACATTACTTTTGTGTGTAAATACCCATGTGTAAAATTTGTTGAGTAATAAAATCTGGTGGGGGTCTGCCTAACCCTAGCTTCCTATTAAAAAAAGAAAAAGAAATCCAAGAACACCAATACTGATCAACGCATAAACCATGCCTTGATAATCGAAGATTGGTTTTCCAACCAGTTGTCATTTATAGGCAAAAGAAACTCTCTTCTTTCACTCCTCACTTCAAAAAGGATCATAACCTTTCTAGCTAAGCCTTTCCCTTAAGACATGAGTGAAGTATTATCTTGTGTGGTGAAACCAAGGTTCCTAAATCAGAAAACCAGTTTCTCAAGTTAACATTTATTTATTTTTGGGTGCGTTGGAGTGTGAATGTTTTTCTTAATAAGGTATTCATGGTAAAAAAAACTCCACGTATAGGTGGCCATTCCGTCAATTACCAAAATATAAAAGGAAGTGAAAAAATGATCATCTTGAGCCGATGAGCCTAGGTAATCCTAAACTCTTAGATCATATATTGCTTTTAATACAGTTAGTTCTTTCACAGAAAAGAGTTCGTCGCAGAAAAAAACTTAAAAACAGCAAACAAAAAAAATTCTCTTTAAACACCGAAGTTACCAGCGAAGTTACCAGCGAGTTTTTTCCCTTCAATAAACAGCAAACAAAAAAACTTCTCTTTAAACAATTATTTTTTAACTACAATGGGATGAATGAGTATTCCTGGCTATGAAACTACCTCATGACAAAGTAGAGGTTATCAAAAACTGATCCAAATCAAACGCGTAAGAAATTTAGACGAGCAATCAAAGAACAAAACCACGAAAAATAAGAGGTTAAGAAGAAATAACACAGAAAAAGGGTAGATAATATCAAGACTGAAGTCTAATGGCCAAAAAGTTTTCTTCTATGGATCAACGTCCTAATAGTTTATTAACGGAGTTAAAGCATCTCCAACAATTTTTAGGATGGGGTCAGCAGTCATAACCAGAACTCCGGAACGCATGGGTTATCTTCCCTGGAGCGCTTATGCTTGCACATCCCTGGTAGGAACCGCGCCGAATGTTCAAAGTATGCTCTATACCAGACATTAGGCGCCAGTCAAACAAGCGCCACGCGGATCATTAGGAAACCCATTAAAAATATCAGGTTGGAGATAAAAGACATCCGAGTTAGGGGTTGGTCAAAAGAATTATGATCTGCCATCCCCGAACGTACGCTCTGATGAAAACCAGTCGACCTATTCTACAAAACAGTATAACTGGTTTCAGATCTTTTAACAGCAAACAAAACGGTCTTACTGGTTGTATAACTGTAATACTTGTTATTACCGGTTCGCGGTTTCACTAGTGCACAGTAACTTTTATCATGGATATCGCCATCAATTACATAGTTGAGATAGATATATCAACATCCTAAGGAGAATGTGAATCTAACCATTTTCTTGTCTGTTTATCTAACTAACTTACAAAAATGATTTTCGATACAAAATCAAATTTAACCATGTTAGTGGCATATTATCTATAAGCTTAAGCTTATCCATTGGAATAGATTTCAAACTGACAATTTCGCTTATTTTTACTAATATTGGATAAGTTGGCAATTCATCAAGCATTAACTTAAAGAAGGTTCAGAAAAGAACTAACCTCAGACCTGCTATAGCAGGAAGTTTCTCTTTGCTGTAAAAATGATAATCTGATAAGCCAACAATAACATGAACATTGTTTTCATCCAATCTATATAAGAAACGCCGATCTATGAGCTCTTCCAGTATACAATTGCCCTCATCTTTTGCTTTTGCAGAGCCATCCAGACCTTTTTCGGTCCAAGACAATATAACGTCATCCAGACATCCTTCAATTATCCATGACGATATCAACTCTTTCACATCTATGCAATAGTAAAATGGAAACCCTGTGCAGTACAAGCAGCAGTCTTTCATGGCTTTGCTGGGTAACATCTCATAACATATCTTCTTAGAATCAAATGAGCAAACATGTCTTAGATTAATAATTTTTTCAAGATGTTTGGCTACCGATGTAGGACTGTTATCACCTCTCAGGTGTCTGAAAGTACCTGATATTATTAAAATATCCAGTACCGAACCGTTGCAGTCTTTGACTACATCTTCAGCAAGGCCACATACATCTGGATGATCAAAAATAGGTGCATCCGGTGAACCAAGAACATCCCTACAGAATTCGACGAACCATTCAAAAGCTTCGTCAAAAGACAATAGTTCCAACTGAAGGACCCTGTCAGCGCCCAAAAGCTCAACACTGCATTTCTCTCCACACTTGCGCGACGGGTAAAGGGCGAAAGTAGAACACCGGCCTCTACACACCATTGTCAATTCCTTCTAGCCCTTGGAGATATATCTCGATGGACTTTATTACAGGATTGCCGAAGACACGGGGTTTCATCTCTGTTTCTGTAGTAGTTGATAGATTCTCTAAAATGACGTACTTTATACCATGCACCAAGACGGAAGATGCGGCTCACGTGGCTTGACTGTTCTTTAGGGAGGTGGTACGTTTACATGAGGTTCCTCAATCGATTACTTCTGATAGGGATAGACGATTTACGAGACATTTTTGGAGGACGTTATGCAGACTATTGCGCTGTAAGCTTTGTTTTTCCACAGCTTTTCACCCTCAGACAGATGGGCAGACAGAGGTGGTTAACCGAAGTTAGGGTGATTTATTATGGTGTATTACAAGGGGCAGACCTACGGAGTGGGATTTTGCCCTTTCACAGGCTGAGTTTGCTTTTAATAGCACTGTTGAGCTCGACAATATTATCTTCGCTTCATATCGTGACAGGCTATTCACCAGATATTGCATTGGATTTGGCACCTATTCCCCAACTAGTACCTACATCTGATAGTATTGCAGAGTTTGCTGAGTCCATTCGGACAATACATGAGGAGGCTCGGCGACATCTCAAAAATCTTTACGCGGGAATCAAGGAGAGGGTTGACCAGCATAGACGAGAGGTTGTATTTTCACCAGAGGACCTGGTTATGCTTTATATTGAGAAGGGACGACGCACAGGCGTGGTGTCTAAACTTCTCTTACGTAAATCAAGACCATATCGCATCATTCAGTGCATTGACGACAATGCTTATGAGCTTGATATTCCAAGAGCATGTTCCAAGGTTGTCGTGTCAAGCTTCTTACACAGTTCTATGGCGATATTCCATCACATTCAGTGTGACCTTCACCTGAAATTGAGTTGACTGACGAGATCGATGAGATATCGATAGCCGTTTAGATGCTGCAAGACATGTGGAGTAATTGATACGATGGGTTGGTCGTTCAGACGAAGATGATTCATGGATTTCGGGGGAGTTGTTTGCACGGATAGATCTGACACTTTACGATGATTATATGCGGCTACAAAATTCGTGGTCGAATTCTTCTTAGGAGGGAAGAGTTGATAGATCATGTTACCCACGAGGCCACGTACTTTCTATTTTCTCTATATATATATGTTAGGAGCTTCTTTTTGGGTAGTTTATTTGTTTGAGTTTTTGGGTAAACTCTTAAAACCCTAGATTTCAATTTGATAAACTAATTTGTGCTTCCACAAACGTAAAAGTTAACAGTGTGCATACTAATGCCATGAAGAATTTGCTTGATTGTAATTCCAAGTACAAGACTACAGCTGTCATCCTCGAAAAGATGTTGAGTTCGAGGTTGGAGATTTCGGTTAGGTTGGTCTTACATAGAATCAAATTCGTGCAGATAACTGTATCAAGTTGGGTACTCAAAATTTGGCCTTTTGAAAGTAATATAGAAGATCAACTCAAATGGCTTACATGTTGTGGATGCCTAGTCATATTCGAATTTCAAACATTTTTAATGTAAGGCCTCTTTTTCCTTCTTATGATATGATGACGTGCCAAATTCGAGGGAGAATTTTTCTCAACCGAAAGGAAATGACGCAGGACAAGAAGTTCTAGTTACAAGGCATTAAGTGCGAGGTTTTAGTATTGATTCAAAATTGGAGTTATGAGTCTTATTTAGTATGTGAGTTAAGCTTAGGCTATGTTGCGGGGAAACACGTTTCCCATCAAATTCGGCGCTTCCAGAAACCTATTTGGGAAACGGGTGCGATTCGGTTTCCCTGAATTTGGGAAAGGTCGGGAAAACATTTATGATTCGCGTTTCGATTCCGCTGTAATTCGGTTTAGGAAACACTGATGATTCGATTTGAGAAACGCTAATGATTCAATTTTTGATTCGCATGATTCATTTTTCTAAGCGATTTTTTATTAGGTTTGGGCAACTTTTTGTAATTTGTATATCAAAACAAATGTGAACAATGCCCTTATACGTAATTTGATGCTCTTATACCCACAAAGGAAAATAAACACACCCACAAACTTATAGATATCGCTTTATAACGAAATATCCTCAAGAAAGGAAGCCCTTGAGCATACTTAATCTTTCGTATTATCTTCCATCTTGACTAAGTTAACAAGTATTGTCTTTGTATATTAATCTCTATACTATAAACAAGTATCACTCTTTGCTTTCTTTGACGTTTCTTACTCATTTCTTAATTCGGTTTTATTTACGCTTCAGTACTCGTTTCCACATTTCGCTTCAATTGTTGCATCTAACCTGTATGCGTTTCCCGTTTCCCGAATTTGTATAGAAAATAATGGACGTTCCCCGTTTCCGTTTCTCGCATCGTTTCCCGTACCCGCTTCACTTTCAAGTAACATAGGGTTTGGGAGATAAAGATTTGAGTTATGAGTCTTATTGAGTGTGAGTCAAGTTTTGGAGTTACAAATGTCAAGGGTCTTATTTAGTTGTAAGTTAAGGTTATGAGTTATAGAGTCTAAGAGTCAGCTAAAGCCTATTTAAAGGCCTTTTTTTGTTGTAAGAGTCATTCAAGTTGGGAACTAAGAAATGCGTGTTCGCTTATCTCTAAAGTAAAATCCGAGGGTTGTGATGTTTGTGTGCTAGTCTATTCATATCCTGCACTAGGGACTCTCCTTTGGTGTACCATGCCTAGGGAATTATACGACTCACATCAGTCTCCCTAAGTCTGAAATTCAGACCCTAATATATAAATTTGTTAAGATGTTAAGACTAAAGTTACATACTCAAAAAATTCACACCGGCAATTTTGTTCTATTTGCTAATACAGATATGTTTATGACTATTTGAGTATTGTTTAAGAAGCATGAATAGAAGATCTAACCTTGCTGTAGCTTTTGCGGGACGTTTTGTTCTGTCATATGGTTGAAAATATGATAGACCAGCAGTCTCCTTTTTGGTAAAAGATAGGCCAGAAATAACTGTGACATTGTTCTCGTTCAACCTATACAACAGAAACCGATTTACGAGCTCTTCCAATATGTTCTTGCCATTGTCAAATGCATTTTCAAAGTAAATGAAACCGCACAGAAACCCCTCCCTTATCCATGCTGATATCAGCCTATTGACATTGATACGATGATAAATTCGATAATATTGAGTGCAGTACAAGAAACAGTCTTTCATGGTGTTGCTGGGTAACATCTCATAACAAATCTTCTTTGAATCCATTGAGTGAATCTTCCTTAATTCAATTAGTTGTTTCAGATGTTCAGCAACCAGTGTAGGACTATAATCATCTCCGAGATTTCTGAATGTGCCTGCTAGTATAGAAATATCCAGGTAAGCCCCGTTACAGTCCTTCAGTAAAGCTTCAGCAAGGGCATGCAGATATGGAGAATCAAAGGGACCCCCTGGAGAATGAAAGGCAACTCCAGACAGTTTTTCGAACAAAGCAAAAGCTTCATCAAACAGATATTCGTCCAAATATAGGACCCTATCTATAAACTCAGCTTCTTGTTTATCTCTTGTGTGCAAAACTACGAAGTCGTCACTCACATGTTCGGGGAAGCCTAAAGAACCCAAAAGGTCTATACCATGCCAATTCATGTCTTCTAAAATAAGCAAAACCCTTTTCCCTGCAACTGAAGCAGAAATCATTTCTTCTCTTCCATCAAGTACATCAAAATCCTTCTTAAGATCTTGACCAAGGTCAGATAACAAAATACGCATCCTAGCATTAATAAGTTCAGGATCTACATCATCATCATCATCATCACTGTCGCTTTCCTCATCATCATCATCATCTTCTTCATCATCATCTTCTTCTTCTTCATCTTCTTCTTCATTCCCTCCTTTAAGCGAAAGCAACTTTATCTGATCCATAATTTGCAATTGCATATCTCCCATCCATGGCAACGAGCCATCTACCCATATTGCAATATCGAAAACGTTTGAGTCAACTACATTAGAATCCAAAAAACGCTGTATCCAAGTTCTCGCATTTCCGTTTGACCCTTGAACTCCAATAGCTCCAGAATCTGCATCGTCTAACCATTCTAACACTTTCCGGTCATCTAGTTTGCTAGTCATTGCAACAGATATTGACGATATAAACTTCTCTTCCAGTAACCTGCAAGACAAACCGATTGGCAAGAATTTTGTCAATACTGTTCTAAAACAGCTAAACTGACTTTTAAAAATGAGCAGCCTATGCCTTTCTCTTGTCAATATCGCAATCTCTGACAAAGCCAGCCGAGAGGGACTATTTCCAATAAGTAGCTAATTTAGAGTTGGAACTCATGGAATTTATAGCCAAACACATGTGACATGTAATATAATAAGTATACTGATCGTTACCTGTTATCAAAGAAGCTTTGAGCCCCTTCCTGTTGGTGAAGGACTTGTTGGTGAAGGACTGGTGTCGACGATCCAGAAGATAAATCAGTAATAACTTCTGCATGAAATTCCCACCTGCACGGAGTAAGGATTAAATCCTTTGATTTTAACTCTAAGTGAATATTCCTAGCTCTGAAACTACCACATAATTAAATCATATCACAAGTGGATATGATGAATACGCAGTCATCCCCAACAAATCATCTCTAACATTCTTGGGGATGGAAGGGGTGCGTCAACTGGAGGGTCCATCTCAAAACCAATTGGCAATGAGAGGAGTAGCCCCAGGATCTTATATTTTGAGGTGCAAGGCTCTATGTGTCCGATGTGGGACTATATATCTCAACACTCCCCCTCACGTGTGGGGTAATTTTTGAGCTCAACACTTGGACAAATATTTGGGTGACGTGGAGTAGCGCGTGGGCCGCTGGGCTCGACACGTGGGAGAAACGCCTGCTCTGATAATGTATACTGCAGTCATAACAGAGTCGGCCCAATATGTTTGGGGAACATTCATCCCAATAGAAATCGATCTCGCCAACTCCAGAATATGTCGATTCTTTTGCTCGGATCTGCCATTTTGCTGTGGTGTTTTAACATTGGAGGCTTGATGCTCAATACCGTGCTCTTCACAAAATTCATGAAAGCCTTTAGAGGTGTATTCTCCGCCTTTGTCTGATCGTAATACTTTGATAGTTTTGTTGAATTGTGTTTGGATCATTGCTGTAAAATTTTGAAAGATGGTACACATTTCATCTTTAGTACGCATAAGGTATAGCCAAGTGCAACGACTAAAGTCGTCAATAAAGAGAACAAAATACCAAAAAACCAATAAAGAAGTAACTGGAGAAGGCCCCCAAACATTGCTATGGACAAGATCAAATGGAGAAAATAAGATTTTATTATTACTAGAAGGATAAACCGAGCAAGTATGTTTTGCAAGTTCATATACTTCACATGACAATTCTGACACCGACAGACCCTGAAATAAACTGGAACTAAGTGCTTTAAATAACAAAATGAGACATCACCTAATCGGAGATGCCGATTTTTATTATCAACTATTATACGACTCTGGGACATTAAAGCTCGTGGGACGCTTGGAGGAGCATAACTATCCGACAAATAGAGACCACCCACTTCACGCCCACAGCCAATCATCTTCTTGGTATCCAGATCCTGAAAATAACAATGAGATGGATAGAATGTTACGCTGCAGTTTAGAGATTTTGTAAGACTAGTAACAGAAAGTAGACTAGTAGTTAAGTGAGGGACATGCAGGACATCTGATAGAGTTAAAGAAGATGAAACTGGAATTTTGCCCTTCCCCGCTACATAAGAGGGATAGCCATTAGCAAGGCGTACAAAGCGATGGCCAGAACAAATAGAGTAGGAATGAAATAAAGATGGCATACCCATCATATGATCTGAAGCACCTGAATCGATAATCCAAGAAGAGGATTGGGAGGTGAAACATTGTTGGCAGATGCAAAAGTACCTGTGTGTGCGTAAGCAGAAGTGGAAGATGGGTTGCCAAGAGTGGTGAAGAACTTCTTGAATTTGTTGATATCCTCCTGAGTTAAGACAACTGAATCAGATAATGTATCCTCGGATGCAACGACCTAATTCCCGGAGCCCTCCTGGTTCGACCTAACATAAGCATTCCGGGGTTTTTGCTGATAGTTTGCTGAGTTCTGCTGATTTCCGGACTGGTTTAAAGATCGTCCATGTAACGCATAACAAATAGCCTTGAGATGACCAAGTTTTCCACAATGATCACACCTAGGACGAGGGCGGTAGTTTCATTGTGGAATTTGCTATGGAGACGGTACTGGAATCGATTTTTGAACATGCATTGCCGACTTGTTTGAAGTAGACACGACAGGAGACATAGCAGACCGATGGCTTTCCTCACTCTGAATGTAGGAATACACCTGATTAAGGGTAAGGGTGGGCAGAGAATCACGACAAAGAAGTTGCACACGTGCAAACTCATACTCTGAATTCAAACCTGCAAGGAACTGGAAAATTCTACGTTTGCTCACAATTCCAGCATATGTCGCAACATCCTTAGTTGTCTCCCATTCGATAAACGACTTATAGTGATCCATTTCTTCCCATTTGGCTTGTAGCTTAAAGAAGTACTCAGCAAGGGAGATCTCCCCTTGCCGGAGATGAGAGATATCTTGTTCAAGCTGAAATACCCTAGCGTTATTCTGGAGTTGAGAGTAGGTCTGCGCCACGGAGTCCCAGTCTGCTTTGCGGTTTTCATGAACATATATCCCACGGAGATGCTTGGTTGCATAGAGTGAATCAGCCAAGATATAACGATTGCATTATCCGCCATCCATTTTGCGTAAGTAGGATCAGTCACAATTGGTGGATCTTTTGTGCTAGTGATAAAATTAATTTTGCCCCGACCTACAATTGCAAGTTTCGCAGACTGAGCCCAAACCGGGTAGTTCGAACCATCAAGCTTCACAGTAGTGATTTGGAGACTCGGACAATCGACCGAGTTGGTGGGAAAGAAGACTCCACCATTCCCGAACCCGGAGGACGTTGAAGTGGCCGTTGTATCAGAAAGAGCTGCGTCGGTGGCCAAAAGAAACACAAATCACTACCGGAGAAAGGATAAACAATTATAGGGTTTCTATAATCATGAGACCATCCAATATAATGAGAGGGAGCGTTAATTTAGCCTTTACATGTGCTTAATCAGCCTCCAGAAAGAAGAGGAAAAGGAAAAAAAAAAAAAAAAACCTTCAGAAACTTTCTAGGGTTCCTGTTGAATCAAAAGAAGAAAAAAAATGAAAGAAAGAAAGAAGGAGAAGACCCTTAAGAGGTTCAGAAAACAACTTTGCTCTGATACCATATTAGAACTGGAGGGTCCATCTCAAAACCAATTGGCAATGAGAGGAGTAGCCCCAAGATCTTATATTTTGAGGTGCAAGGCTCTATGTGTCCTGAGCATGCCCACAGAGTACTCGTATGGATAATTTATAAGTACCCAAGGAATGCACCGGCGAAGTCACAGGGATTACTTTAGGGTTGACCGAGGGACTTCCATATAAATAAATGAAAAATCTATCTTATGAATTTCCAGAAATTATTCTAAAATTGCAATTACTTGTAGCAAAACAAAAAGTATCCTATCTTTAAGTTACGAGAACCTCTTCATATGAGAGGCCACATTTTTTACAAGGACCTGAAACAGTAACATGGAAAAAATATTCGCTATTTTTTGGAACTTGATGTTGGGGATATTTCATTGAATAAGCTAAGCCTCACAAACACAAAACAACAAGAAATTCTCACAAAATCAACCAAAGAAAAGGCGCCTAGCAGCTTATCTCATATACACCAGTATTTACCCATTCAAATGGATTATTTTCATCCAGGAGGTGTTTATCCATTTAAAACAAGGATGGATAGGGTTGGAAACCTCTCCATCCCAACTGTTGAAGAGGGTTTTTGACTTAAAATGTACTTTTAGCTCTCCATCTTCAACAGTTGGAGATGCTCTAAAACAAATAAGTTGGTAACTTATCAAGTATTAAATAAAAGAATGCTTACAGAAAAACTAACCTCAGAGTTGCTACTGTAGAATGTTTTTCTTTGGTATATAACTGATAATATGATTTACCAGCAATTAATTTCACATTGTCCTCGTCCAATCTAACTAACAAATTCCGATCTACAAGCTCTTCCAATATACGAGTACCTTCTTCATTTGCTTTGAGAAAATCATCCAGAAATCCTTCAATTATCCATGTCGATATCAACTCTTTCACGTTGATACAATAGTAAAATGGATACAGTGTGCAGTACAGCAAGCAGTCTTTCATGGCCTTGCTGGGTAACATCTCATAAGTTATCATCTCGTAATCCGTTAAGCAAATTTTTCTTAGTGCAATTAGTTTTTCAAGATGTTTAGTTACTAATGTAGGACAACAATCACCTCTAAGATTTCTGAAAGTGCCTGCTAATGCTAAAAGAACCAGTGTCGAACCATTACAGTCCTTCACTACGGCTTTAGCAAGGGCACGAACATCCTTAGAATCAAAAGTGGGTACATCCGGAGAACCAAAGGCATCCTTAGATAGCTTGAGGAACAATTCAAAAGCTTCATCAAAAGGGAAAATATCCAAGTAAAGGACCTTATCAGCCCCTACAAACTCGACATTACGTTTGTCTCCCATGTGTATGATCTTGAAAATTTTATTCTGATTGCTGGGATGAGGGACTCCTAAAGCCTCCAATTTATCTAAGCTGTGCCAACCGACGTCATCTACAATAAGCAACAACCTCTTCCCTACAAGTAACCCAGAGATCTCTTTCTTTCGATCCTTCTCACCCTTCGTGTTCTTCTTCTTCGTCATTGTCGTTTTCTTCATTTTCTTTCTCTTCTTCTTGTCATCGCTGGTTGAAATCAACTTTAACTGATCCAACATTTGCATCTGCATCTTTTCTACGCTACCAGCAGAGCCATCAACCCATATGACAATATCAAAAAGATTGGACTTAGCTACTTTTTGAAACACGAACGAATCCGTCCAATGTCTTGCAATCCCATGTATTCCTTGAATTCCAATGGTTCCAGAGTTTTCATCTTTTAACCAGTTCGACACCTTCTTGAAGATGTTTTCTTCAAGTGAAGCATGTACAGATGCTAAAATCTTGTTTCCAACTCCTACGATTGTGTACCCATCCTGCATATACAGTCGTGCTCCAGGAAATTGTTTTCGTTTGTAGGAATCCAAGCTGTAAAAGTTAGGATTAGATCGAAGTTTCTGCCAAAGTGACTTTCAAAAACAGCAATAGCTCAAAAACCTGAAATATATTTTCTTGCGCGATGCCCTCATTAAAATTTTATTATTATTCTTCGCATGACTTTGGATGTATTTTTAAAATCCGTATCCATTGAAATGACCCAAATGAAGCCGTTTTAGTAACATTCTTTTGAATAAAGAGCGAATTATACGCGGAAGGAATTCTTTGAAATTAATAGCCAAAGACAAGTTATCTAACAAGTGACAATAATCATTACCTCTTCCCCACCACTGCTGTAGTCCCTTCTTGTTGGTTAGTGACAGGTGTGGATGATCCGCAAGATGGAACCGATGATTCGGAAGATGTATCAGAAACTTCTTGTGCATGGAAATCCCACCTGCAAAGAGCATAATAATATCATTTAAATTCAGCTGTTTATGGCAACCATTACTCAGTCAATGGATTTTTCTGAACTAGGGTAACACCGAAGTTACCAGCGAGTTTTTTCCCTTCAATAAACAGCAAACAAAAAAACTTCTCTTTAAACAATTATTTTTTAACTACAATGGGATGAATGAGTATTCCTGGCTATGAAACTACCTCATGACAAAGTAGAGGTTATCAAAAACTGATCCAAATCAAACGCGTAAGAAATTTAGACGAGCAATCAAAGAACAAAACCACGAAAAATAAGAAGTTAAGAAGAAATAATACAGAAAAAGGATAGATAATATCAAGACTGAAGTCTAATGGCCAAAAAGTTTTCTTCTATGGATCAACGTCCTAATAGTTTATTAACGGAGTTAAAGCATCTCCAACAATTTTTAGGATGGGGTCAGCAGTCATAACCAGAACTCCAGAACGCATGGGTTATCTTCCCTGGAGCGCTTATGCTTGCACATCCCTGGTAGGAACCGCGCCGAATGTTCAAAGTATGCTCTATACCAGACATTAGGCGCCAGTCAAACAAGCGCCACGCGGATCATTAGGAAACCCATTAAAAATATCAGGTTGGAGATAAAAGACATCCGAGTTAGGGGTTGGTCAAAAGAATTATGATCTGCCATCCCCGAACGTACGCTCTGATGAAAACCAGTCGACCTATTCTACAAAACAGTATAACTGGTTTCAGATCTTTTAACAGCAAACAAAACGGTCTTACTGGTTGTATAACTGTAATACTTGTTATTACCGGTTCGCGGTTTTCACTAGTGCACAGTAACTTTTATCATGGATATCGCCATCAATTACATAGTTGAGATAGATATATCAACATCCTAAGGAGAATGTGAATCTAACCATTTTCTTGTCTGTTTATCTAACTAACTTACAAAAATGATTTTCGATACAAAATCAAATTTAACCATGTTAGTGGCATATTATCTATAAGCTTAAGCTTATCCATTGGAATAGATTTCAAACTGACAATTTCGCTTATTTTTACTAATATTGGATAAGTTGGCAATTCATCAAGCATTAACTTAAAGAAGGTTCAGAAAAGAACTAACCTCAGACCTGCTATAGCAGGAAGTTTCTCTTTGCTGTAAAAATGATAATCTGATAAGCCAACAATAACATGAACATTGTTTTCATCCAATCTATATAAGAAACGCCGATCTATGAGCTCTTCCAGTATACAATTGCCCTCATCTTTTGCTTTTGCAGAGCCATCCAGACCTTTTTCGGTCCAAGACAATATAACGTCATCCAGACATCCTTCAATTATCCATGACGATATCAACTCTTTCACATCTATGCAATAGTAAAATGGAAACCGTGTGCAGTACAAGCAGCAGTCTTTCGTGGCTTTGCTGGGTAACATCTCATAACATATCTTCTTAGAATCAAATGAGCAAACATGTCTTAGTTTAATAATTTTTTCAAGATGTTTGGCTACCGATGTAGGACTGTTATCACCTCTCAGGTGTCTGAAAGTACCTGATATTATTAAAATATCCAGTACCGAACCGTTGCAGTCTTTGACTACATCTTCAGCAAGGCCACATACATCTGGATGATCAAAAATAGGTGCATCCGGTGAACCAAGAACATCCCTACAGAATTCGACGAACCATTCAAAAGCTTCGTCAAAAGACAATAGTTCCAACTGAAGGACCCTGTCAGCGCCCAAAAGCTCAACACTGCATTTCTCTCCAATGTGTAACAACCTGAATGATTCATTCTGTTTGCTAGGATGTGGGAGTCCTAAACTCTCCAGTTCATCTACACTATCCCAACCGATGTCATCTAGCATAAGCAGCAACCTCTTCCCATCAAGTGACGAAGAGATCTCTTGCCTTAGATCCTCCTCACTCTTCTTCTTCTTCTTCATCTTCTCCATTTTCTTTTTTTTCTTCTTGTGATCCGTGGGTGAAACCAATTTCATTTGATCCAAAATTTGCATCTGCATTTTCTTTAGGCTATCAGCAGAGCCATCAGCCCATCCTCTTGCATGTATATTTGTCCCTTGAATTCCAATAGTTCCAGAATTTTCATCTTTTAACCAATCCCACACCGTATTAAAGACGTTTTCTTCAAGTGAAGCGTAATATGATGTTATAATTTTATTACCAACTTCTACCATTGTGTAACCTTCCTGCTTATTTAGTCATATTCCACAAAATATATTAGAATCTTGTTTGTAGAAATTCAACCTGCGAGGAGGAAAAGGATGAGATAGACCCCATATATAATCAACATACCGGACTTTCAAAAATGGCTAAGGCTCAGAAACATGTAAACCTTGCCTCACCCCATTATTTGAGTGTATCCTCAATTTTTAACCATCAGATGCCTTGAAAGACTGTAAAGGTAAACTATATTATTAGCTATAATAGAAAGGAAGAAGAAACTGTCTCAATTGTATTCCAAGAGACGAAAGCAATTTATAAGGGGCTCCTTCTTGCTTACAACAGGGTCAGTCTAGGATATGGGTTACCACTGTTTCAGAATTAATGGTCTTATACTTCAGAGATAATGTGGGATATCAAGCAGTTAATCCCTCATTTTGAAGAATTCCGAATATTTAACACTTTAGAGAAGCGAATGCTAGTGCAGATAATCTAGCTTCTTTTGTGTACTTCTATTAGTGATAGTGTGAAAATACCAACTAACCAATATTAGTTGGCCTCCCTATAATAGATAGATACGATGACAAACATAAAGGGTTAGCAAAACTCTCCTTTAAGAGGGATGGCAAATTTAGTTTCTTTCATTTCACTTATTGTTTTTTTATTTTTGTGCAATTCGTCAACAATTGTTAGATTAATCGATTCGATCTTATGGTGTTTGCACAAATTGATCCATAACTAAACCACAAAGATATCTTGTAGTTGGAGAGATTTAATGGAAAGTACAAACTCATGATGTGGCACTCTAGACCATCTTGACTCAGCAAGTGCTTCACAGGGTCCTAAATAGTCTGAAGGGTAAACTCGAGTTGATCTAATAGATGATTTTACGGAGATTACGAAAGAAACTAACCTCAAATCCGGTTCAGCACTTCTCAAACGAAACCACTGACAAGAGAACCAACACTGCATTCTTCTACTCTGATCTAACATATAATAAATAACTGGCATTTCAAGTCATCGTCCAAATAATAATAATAATATTGGAATTGATCGTCATCATCGTCGCTTTTAAAACTCGTAAATAATTACAAGTCATTTAAATATTGCAAAGTACTAACCAGTAACCACTGTTGCTTCTTTCATGCTTGAGCTCCAATTCGCATTTCCACTAGTTGTTCTTCCACCTTCTTCGCAGTCTCCACAGCGGAGTTTGTAATTGCTTGAGTTTGATCCCTAAGAGAACTTCTCTCATCCACGGCCACACTAGATATTGCTGACTGAGTTCCATCAGACACCAAACTTACGAAACTTGTGCTATTGCTGGTAGAGTTGGTCCCGGTGATTTTGCATTAAGAACGATGCTGGTGGTTTCTAAGCTCTTGGCCGTGTTTGTTTTTTGTTTTTTTTCGCTGAGAAGAGCATAGGTTTAGCCTAAGAAGTTGTGAGGTGAGAAAATTGAAAAAATAAAAAAAATAATGTGTTTAAGTGAAAAATTCTATTTAAATGGTTCATTTTTAACTTCAACATCACACTAGAGTCTGTTTTTTTGGCTGAACTGTATAATTTGACCACAAATTAAAAGTAAACCATATTTTTCTCTCTAATTCATCGTATATTAATGCAACAATACAATTAAAACGGTAGTAAACTACCATTTTTATCTTTAATACATACATAATATAAGGCAAAAACAAAATTAAAATATGCAAATCACATGCCAAAATACCAAATATAGAGGGGACGACACTCATCATACCCACATATAGAGATGGAGAAACAACCATTGTAGGAGAGAGAGAGGTATGAGGGTGGAAGAGAGAGAGATGAGTTAGAAATTATGCATTAGTTTTAGGTGCACTAGTTTTATTAAGAAAAAGAAAACCGCGCATAAAACTTAAACATGAAAGTAGCACGAGGGACAAATGCAAGTTTTTATTTATTTTTTTGCATTTTTGCAAGTTTAAGGGGCATATTTTGCTCCTGGAGACAATAATGGGTAACGGTGCATATGGAGACACATGGCTTTGAATTGAATAGCAACGGCAATTCAAATGTTATAGTTGTTACTTTACACTAAAATTTTAATTTTATAATCAATACGAAGATTACACATAGGATTCATAGATTTACCAATAACTTATTTCTCTTCTACGAATTCGACATCACTAGAATCTCTATCATTCTCCTCGTTACCCTCGTCACTCTCCTCCCCCACAACTCTTTTCTTCTTCATGCGCTGTTGTCGTTTTGTCAAAGTGGATGCTTTGTCAAAGTGAACCACCCATCTTCAAATTCACGTTCTTCTTCGAGTTAGGTTTTCTGTGAATCTTCAACGGACTCATAAGGTTTTCCTTCGTTTGCCGGAGTCGGTCACGTGTAGAGACCAAAAACCAACATCCCCGAGAATCATAATCCAAAATTTGATACAATTTAATCCATAATCAAATTAGAGATCAACCTGTAATGAAAAATAAACGGATACGAACGATTTGGAGGGATAATTTCCCCAATAAGATCCTCAATTGCTCAATGAATTGGTTTCAATTGAGTTCATCTTTCAAACGCTAAGTTCTAGATTACAAACTTAAATCTTTTTATTTTGCCTAGCCTTACCCTTTATAAATGCTACAAGTTTCATAGTTACAAAATATGATAGATATGCCCTTAAACGCACTAAAATAAGAAATAGTCGTGATAGTCTTTCGAATGAACCTATAAATCGTTCGAACTACTGGTTCAATTAAGCCTGAAAACTGAGGCAAACATAATTGGTCATCTGGAACCCAAAGTCGTTCGAACGACTCCAAATGTCGTTCGAACAACATGCCAATTTATGCCTTGAAATCGATACAGCTAGAATCCCTTCTTTTGGTCTTCGACTCGCTCGAACGACCTAGGCAAATAAGCCTAAAATCAACAACAGAACGATTGGCTTAACTTTCCTTTGAACTCGTTCGAATGACTCCAAGGCTCATTCGAATGACTTGGCGTATTTTTAAGAGGCGTATCAAAAAAAATATTGGCACCACTGTTCATTTTATTTTCACCTTGCCTCCTACATGAATGTTTTGAAGTAGAAAATATTAGATTTTTCATCTATACCGGCACTACTCAATGTTTTAATTTCCGGTTCACGAGCGCACATGTTAATAGGTCGTATAGGTATTATTGGTTGTGCCCAATTGTTACACCAAGTTAAGGTTGATAGGGCCTAGTGTTACTCTTTATTAGGGCTTGAGGGGGCCTAATGTTACTCTTTATTAGGGCTTGAGGGTATAATAGGAAGACCAGTCAGGTTAAATAGAGAGAAAGTCTCTCTTGGAGGCTATAACATAGAAAACCATCCCATTGAGGTGTGCAACCAATCCAAGAGAAGATTCTACTCAAGAATAGAGGATTTTCATAAAGTATGAGAAAATGTTAGTATAATCTACTTTAAATGTTAGTTCTTTCACCAAGAAGAGTCTGACACTAAGGGTCTCTATAAATTGCCTGCCTTCTCCCCATTCTTAGTCATTTAGTTCACCTTCCCCCCTGTTGCTCTTTCTCTGCTGATTTTAGTACAACTAATCATGACTAACTAGCATGTGTTCGAATTATTCTTAACAACTACGAAAAGAAAAATTCTTTTGACTGTTTCCTTTAAAGAGACCATTTCATTCTAAGCCCTGACTTGGTATCAATGAGTACTAAATAGTACCAAATATACTAATCCTGTTGACGAACTCACTGAGTAGAAAAGTTGCAACCGATCTTCATATGACTGTTATAGTTAGCAATCTAATGATCTAGCAAACTTAGAAGAAAAACCCATTACAGGAAACAAAATCCTAAACCAGTTCTCCTTCAAACGATTAATGTTAAACCACCACGTTACATCAAACTAAAACTCAATTGAAATGTCTTAGCTCTTACATTACATGGCATCCGATAGTATTCTCGTCACTGAAATAATCTCCAACTCTGGGCCTTGGCAGCTGCATAGGAGGAGCGACATAGTAATAGTCTTGTCTATAGTACATTGGAGGAGGAGCGACATAGGACCCCACAGGGTAATAATATGACGGTGCTGGGATTGGACTAGGCTCCGCAATATAACGATACTGTGTGTAATTAGGCATTTCATGCACCATGCCTGGCTGAATGTTACAAGTCCTCACTTCTCCAGGTAGAGGAGAAAGAGAAATTCCAGGTTTTGTAATTTCAAGCTGATCAGTAGTAAAATTACCACCATCCCTTTCTTTTAAATCCTTCTTAGTTCCTTTATTATCTACACAGTTAACT
The DNA here is from genome assembly GCA_014058105.1 of Kingdonia uniflora. Lineage (NCBI taxonomy): Eukaryota > Viridiplantae > Streptophyta > Magnoliopsida > Ranunculales > Circaeasteraceae > Kingdonia > Kingdonia uniflora. The sequence goes on along the minus strand of JACGCM010000684.1, from coordinate 413,325 downwards.
ATCTCTTTAGTCTTACCATTAGTGCCACAGGAATTTGCGCATTTACCATAGCCAGCCTCTCCGTCTTTTGTCCTTACGTGTCCACTCTTAGTAACCATATCTGTGTCCTTTTCATTTTCAAGCTTTATGTTCACCGCCTTCCATATTTCCGCTTGCTTCCCGGATCTTACTAACTTTTTGATGAGAAGAAGTGGATCAACATTGCCAAGGACTGTGACTTTGGGCTGGGAAGAGTCGATTTCTATCTTTAGAACACCTGAGAAACTAAAACCATCAAAACCAAATGCAAATATATTTACTTCACTGATAATGAAAATGATTTCTTATTTAGTAACTATAAGTTATGTACCTTCAATGCCCTGTAACAATTTCTTCACTTTGCGTTTGCAACCATCACAGCAGTTGATGAAAACCTTCAGCTCAACCTTCTGGAAGAAAGCCAAAGCAACTTCGTCTCAAAATCTCCATTAAGGAAAAAAATGAAAAGATAAAATAAGAAGTCATGGTAACAGGTTATAAAACCTTGATTTCTACTTCCTTGCTCATCTCTCCTGACTCTGCTTCGTGCACTTAAGCAGTTATTTCGAAGAAATGAATGGGTCCTTAGAGAAGCCAACGAGGAAGAAAATATCAAAGGACTAAGGGAGGGGTGAAAGAAAATCTTAATGTGGAATGCGTGTAACTACAACTAGGAGCATCTGGGGATTATATACAACACAAATGTGGGGTCAGAACTAAAAAGGGTGATTAATATTTTGGTAATCTTTGTTCCTCCTCTTTAATTTTACATCTCCAACACAAAAGCAACTGAGACAGCTTTCTTTCCAAGCCAAAAATTGCGAAGTCCACCTTGCATGTTCCAAATGCTCCTCGTGATGAACAAATATTGGAGATGCACAGCTTCTTTGTCGACAGAGATATTAATATTGGGGGATTATGATGGTCTAATTCAGGATATTATGTTCTAGTGGAAAGGCACACTTCAAAAGATTATGTAGATGGGCATGATACAACCAAATGCATCAAGATTACACATAGATTCATCATTCAACCAATGGTCTTGTAATTTTTTACAAATTGCTGATTACCTTGCACTAATCTGTGTTTAGTCATGAACGAGTGCGCTCTTTACACGGCAAGGATATAATTTATTTGGTCATATTTTTAGTTATAATTAGACAACTAATAAATGATGCATGCATAGTATTTATTTTATATTTTCCTGAGTAAGATGAGGTTCAGACCGACTCGTATACATTGTGTTAATTGTTCCGTAGTTTTAACTATTATCTCATACATCATTGTTTTATTTTCTTGGGTAAGCTGAAATGTCTCCTAAGGTTCAGCTCTCATATATCCATGTAAACTCATACATATGGAAGTCGCGGTGCTTTGGATCTAATTAACAACCAATGAAACAAACAAGATATCTTCCTTTTAGCTTTATCTACATTGCTTTGACAAAATAAGCGAGCTAAGTAATGACAACAAGGATCCAACACTGTGAAAAGCAGTAGAACATATTCTGATTGATTGAGTTCTTTCTTGTTCCTTTATTTACTGGCAAAGTATGTATAATGGGATTCAGTAAACAAAATTTTCCGGTTTCTGTCCTTAGCATACCGTAGCCAAACACGTGGATTGTGGATCCCATGCATGCTTGTAAATGGGATTTGAATGATATTATTAGCCTTTGAAAGGGATCTAATCATTTGGTTTATTTTTTTGTTGTAGCGTAGTTCTTATGTAGGGTTTATAACGAGGTTTGCAATTAACAACCAAAAGAATCTTAGATATTGTTCAATATGTTTTTAGGTTGGAATGGTCAAAGCTCGCGAAAGTGGAGCGCTATTGCTTCTACAGCATAAAAATTGGCAGATATTTGGTGCCGGTTACAGATAGTGTTTTTCTCAGAGGGAAACCTGCTATTTTAACAGTTACTTTGACACGAAACAAGACTCGTGTATGGTACTATAAGTGAGTCTGTCTTTCCTCTATAGAACATATATATAGATTTTGGTGTTTTGTGTACCGTCAACATCAGTAGTGGAAACCATTATATGTGCCTTACTCTTGGATTTAGTCTTACTCAATTGATGTTAATACTGGAACCGGATATCTGGGCGATACATGATTTGCATATGGCATGCACGCAATACTAATACATAGATTAAGAGGTTGACCGCATAGTGCAGACCTTGAATAATAATCTCGTCCTGGAACTCGATTACCTTTATGCAGTTCTCTGCCCTTAAGCCTCTGAATTATAACTATTGAAATTCAAGCACACTTCTTTACTGGTGTCCAACATCAAAATGGTTCATAAGAAATTACCCAGGCCTATCCTCATGTAAGCCAGATTCCACAACTCGGATCTTTAATTGTTGAAGCTCTGTTTTTTTTCTCAATTGTCCTTGTGACTTGGTCTGTTTGATTCAAATTCCATTTTGGGCAAGGCCGCCTTACTCCTATAACTATATGAGCTATGGCGTACTACTTGAATGCTTTTTTAGAGCTGGCTTCAGGTAGAAGGTCTATGTGGTATTTCTGTAAATGATAGGCTGGGTATAGTTATGGAGCTGAAAAGGATTCATTTAATGGAATTGTTCAGAGTTTAAGATCTTGCCGATAATTTGCCCATTCATTTCTGGGCATCTTTGGACAAGGGATTCAAACAATTAGTGTCGTAAGCAAAACACGCACAAGGCTCAAGTTAAACTTTTTTGCCATTTCCTAAATAGACATAAATTCAACAGTATAAGTGAACTCATTGTTATTTATCTCAATACTCTCTAAAAAGAATACTGTAATCTACCTCAACGTGCATGCTACGAAGCATGTAAGAGATTTGAATGTTTAGACCTAATAACAGGGTAAATATGAGGGTACAAATGGGGATCTGATCAAAGTTTATTTTCGCCTATCGTTCTTAGTGCTCTCGAAAGTAATATTGGTCTTAAATTAAACTAGAATTTCCAACTTCTTTGGAGATATCCCTTTTCTTTTAAAAAAATAAGCAATGGGGTATACTTTGTTATTGAATTAACCATTTCTCAATTTTAATCTTGGATTACTTTATTCTTGATAGATATTACGAATCTCTTGTAATTATTTTTATTATTGATATTACAGGATGCCAGGGGAAATGATATGGATCTAACACATACAAGTGGAAGGTTCTGCTGATTGTTAATGTTGCATCACATGGCATACCATGTCCTCTTCGCAATTCTACAGTCCAGTTTATTTGCACCATAGTTAAGCTTTCTAGTTCGCTTCTTTTATTATTATTTTCTCTAAAGTACTTAAAGTAGAATTTATCGATTTGGTTGGTACAGCGGATTGACATAAGCAAACTATACGGAGTTGGCTATGTTATATGGGAAGTACAAGGATCAAGGTCTGTTGCGGATTTTTATCATATTCTACATTTTTCTTGATCTGAGATTTTCTATTAATTATCCAATTATTAATGAAATATGCTGATTTTGTTTGTTGTGGTGCTCTGGTCTAGAAATACAGGCTTTCCCTTACAATCAGTTTAGTAGACAAGAGCCTGGAACTAATGAGCAGATTTTAGAGTTGCCTGTACCCGTTTCAAAGCCGAGTACCCCATTTGAAAAGGTAAATCTTGTTGAAAAAAATTGTTTTAATAGGCAATCCATTGAGCATCTTGAGTAATAGGGCAACCAAATCATGTAGAACTTTGAAAAAGACCCCTTTCCAACCGTAGTTTTTTAATTTTTAAACCAGCAAAGTGTGAAGCTTATCTAGAGTTTGTACACCTAGTGTAATATTTGCTTGACTCCCACACACCAATTGTTCTGAGATGTAGCTTATATTATCTTGAATTATGAGTGTTTCGATTTGTCCTCAGAGATTCTTAGTTCCCAAATAAATTTCTAGTCTGGTTGACTACTAGTGGGATGTGAATTACTCACAAAGTAGAGTTCTCATCTTTTTCATGTTGTATTGAAATGTTTGGTGAACTCTTGGCATTAACACAAACAAAAATCCAAAAGTACTCTTAAGAATATAAGAAAATTGTAAATAGAAGTTGTAGCAAAATTGACTGTCTGTAAATCCAATCCTTTGCCTGGTTTGTAGGTAAAATTCAACGCATGTAAATTTCTATAGCCTGTGTTATACATGTAATTCTCCCGAACCCCACCATGGCCAAGCATAGCATGAGCATTACCTTTTTTGAGGAGTAAAGCTGGGGTTAGGCATAGATCTCTACTTGGATATAAAAGATGAAAAAATATTACAAGCTAGGAATTTTATAACCTTAATTAAGAGTCTTTTTCGTTAAGTTTCTTGAGATAAGTAAGCAAAGAAAAATAAATCTTAAGCTTAAAAATTGCATGTCAGAGATACTCTTTAATCTGCATTTTTGGTTTAGTCTTCTTACATAGTAATCTTGGAATTTAGGTTGACGTTAATGGGGATAATTCAGCTCTAGTGTACAAGTTCCTGATGTCAATTAAAAGTGCTTAATTTGGGGACTGCATCAATTGGAACTTCACCAAGTTCCTCGTTGACAAGGATGGACATGTGGTGGGTCATTACGCTCCTATAACTTCCCCTCACAGTTTTGAGGTAAAACCTATTACTACCATCCCTTTGCCAACTCTTCTCTGGTTATTCTATTGGTTGTTCTTTTTAGTTTCTCTTGGTTTTACCTTTCTGGAGAAGAATATCAAGAAGTTGTTGGGTATTGCCTAAGACTGGAGTCAGGCTTATGTAGGAATTATTATTATCATATGCTATTGCATAGAAATTGGAAGGAGTGCTAATGAGATGACTACGATGTATGTTATGTCATAAATTATAGTTCTAGTGTAGCAAACTTTAAAGAAAGAAGGAGGAACAAAAACTCTTTAGGGATACAAAATCCTAAAAAATTCTTCCTTAAAACGATTAGCGTTAAACTACCACGTTAGAACAAAAACTTAAATGAAATGTCTCAGCCTTCACATGACAGGGCATCCTACAGCATTCTCATTGCTGAAATAATCTCCAAATCTTGGTCTTGGTGGCTGCATAAGAGGAGGAGCATATAAGTAGAGGTCTTGCCCATGGTACGTTTGAGGTGGAGGAGGAGTAGCGACATAGGACCCTACAGGGTAATAACACGATAGTGCTGGAACTGGAGAAGGCTCCAAAATATAACGATACTATGTGTAATTAGGTATTTCATGAAACATACTTGCCTGAATGTTATATGTCATCACTTCTCTAGGGAAAGCAGAAAAAAACATTGTATTTTTTCATAATTTCAGGCTGATCAGGACTAAAATTACCACCATCGCTCTCTTTTAAATCCTTCTTTCTCCCTTACTTGTCTGCACAATTCACCATTTTTTTTGTCTTACCCGAAGTGCCACAGGAGTTTGAGCATTTCCCACGGCCACCATTTCCATCTCTAGTCCTTTCTTATCCACTTTTTGCGACCAATTCTGTTCCTTCTTTTCTTTTTCATAGTTTATGTTTCTTGCATTCCATATTTCTTCTTGCTTACCGAATTTCATAATAAGAAAACAAGTTTCTCTAGTTAATTTTGGTTGCTGTGTGAATGTTTTACTTAATGAGATCGGTCTTCAGGGTAAAAAAAAACCAGGTATAGGTGGCCTTTTTCCGTGGAAAAACTAACTGTACTTAAAAGCATTATATGATTTCGAAGTTTTGGATTGCCTGGGCTCATTGGCTCATGATCATCATTTTTTTTTTTTTTCTTCCTTTAATATCTCGGTAACTGAAGAAACCTCTCTGTTCTGACACTACTGATGGTCTCTATAAATTGCATGTCCTTCTTTTGGCCATTTAGTTCTCCCTCCCTTTTTTGCTCTGTTTCTTCTGATTTTAGTACACCTTATAATGACTAACTAGCATGAGTGTTCGAATCATTCTTAACAACTCTCTATAAAAGCGCTTTTGACTGTTTCCATTAAAGAGACCATTTCATTCTAACCCCTAACTTGGTATCAATGAGGACTAAATAGTACCAAATATACTAATCTTGTTAACGAATTCATTGAGTAGAAGAGTTAAAACAGATCTCCATATGACTGCTATAGTTAGCGATCTAATGTTTCCATAATCTAATAATATAACAAACTTAGAAGGAAAATGGAGGAAGAAATCCCCTTACAGGATACAAAATCCTAAGCCAATTCCTACTTATTATAATTAACGTTAAGCTACTATGTTACAACAAACTATAACTCAATCTAAATGTCTCTACTTTTACATGACATGGCATCCTATAGCATTCTCATCACTGAAATAATCTCCAACTCTTGGTCTTGGCGGCTGCATAAGAGGAGGAGCATAGAAGTACTGTTCTTGTCCATAACAGATTTGAGGTGGAGGAAGAGGGACATATGACCCTATAGGGTAATAATAAGACGGTGCTGGGATTTGAGTAGGCTCCGCAATACAACGATACTGAGTGTAATTAGGCACTTCATGCACCATGCCTGGCTGAATGTTGTTAGTCATCACTTCTCCAGGGAGAGGAGAAACAGAAATTGCACGGTTTGTAATTTCAAGTTGATCAGAAGTAAACTTACCACCATCACTCTCTTTTAAATCGTTCTTAGTTCCTTTATTATCTACACAGTTCGCTATCTCTTTAGTCTTACCAGAAGTGCCATGGGAGTTTGAGCATTTACCATAGTCAGTCTCACCATCTTTAGTTCTTTCCTGTCCACTCTTAGTAACCATATCTGTGTCCTTCTTTTCTTTTTCGACCGCATTCCATATTTCCGCTTGCTTCCCGGATTTCATTAATTTTCTGATGAGAAGAAGTGGTTCAACATTGCCAAGGACTGTGACTTTTGACTGGGAAGAGTCGATTTCTGTCTTTAGAACACCTGAGGTACTAAAAACATCAAAACCAAATGCAAATAGATTTACTTTACTGATTACTAAAAAAGATTTTTAACTTACTACTAGCTAGCTAAGTTACATACCTTCAATGCCCTGCAACAACTTCTTCACTTTGCGTTTGCAACCATCGCAGCAGTGGATGAAAACCTTCAACTCAACCTTCTGGAAGAAAGCCAAAGCAACTTCATCTCAAAATATCCATTAAGGAAAACATAAAAGATAATATAAGAAGTCAAGCTAACAGGTTATAGAACCTTGATTTCTATTTCCTTGCTCATCTTTCCTGACTCTTGCTACGTATGCTTTAACAGTTATGCCGAGGCAATGAAAAGGTCGTAACTAGGAAGAAAATATCGAAGGACTAAGGGAGAATGAAAGAAAAGCTTAATGAGGAATGTGTAACTACAACCGGAACATCTAGGGCTTATATACAACATAAAGTGTGGGCTTATGTTGTATATTAATTATGCCAACCCTTTCTAGGGCTTATATACTAAAAAGGGTGATTAATATTTTGGTAATCTTTGTTCTTTCTCTTTAATTTTAGATCTCCAACTCAAAAGCAAATGAGACAAGCTTTCTTACCAAGCCAAAAACCGCAAATTCCACCTTCCTTGCATGTTCCAAAATGCTCCTTGTGATGAACAACTATTGAAGATGCACCGCTTCATTGCTGACATAGTGAGATGCAAAGATATTCTGACTAAGTAGGTTGGCATAATTAATACAATAGAATTAAGTCAGATTAAACATTCAATTACTGGTTTTCTATCTTCTTTTGGGAATGACTTTGTGTTTAGCATTCTTTACAACTAGGATATAATCTCTGTTTAGTTATAAGACAACCAATAAATGCTCTACACATACTTAGTATTTCTTTCTTATATACCTGGGCAAGCTGAGTTTCAGTCCCACTCCTATGTGCATTGTTCTAACAGTTCCTTAACTATATTTATATCGTAATATTTTAACTAAAATAGGACCTCAAAAATCAGCACTGAGTGACCTCCACCTCTAGATATCCATGTGAACTCATACATATATATATGGAAGTCGAGGTATTTTCGAGCTAATTGAGAACCAATTGAAGCAAACACAAGATCTTCCTTTTAGCTTTATCTTTCGTTGCCTTTATAGCACAATTAATATAATTAGCGAGCTAAGTAATGACAACAAGGATCCAGCATTGTTAAAAGTAGTAGTATTAGTAGTCCATATTGTGATTGATTGAGTTCTTTTTTGTTCCTTTATTCACTTGTAAAGTATCAATAAACAAAATATACTTGTATGTTATTTGCATAATGGTAACCAAACACGTGGATCGTGGATCTCATGCTTGCATATGGGAATTGAATGATATTATTTAAGCCTCTGAAAGAGATCTAATCATTTGGGGTATATTTTTTTTTTGTAGCATAGGTCTTATTTTGGGTTTATAACGAGGTTTGCAATTTAAAAGCCAAGGCATCTTAGATATTGTTCGATATGTTTTTAGCTTGGAATGGTCAAAGACGCCCCATCTGATCTTAAGAAAACCTAATGGCAAAATTCGTGAAAGTAGAGCCTTATCGCTTCCACAGCATTCTTTGTTCTAAAAACATTACAAACAATTTGCTGGTTTCAAACTGTGTTTTGCTTCAAGGGAAATCTCCTACTTTGACAGTTACCTTGACACATGACAGTTTCGCTATAGTACCATACATGAGTGTATTGCCTCTAGAACATAAAGGCCTCTATTCATCGATTATGAAATATATGGACATGGGAAACTCCCCTTTGTTCTACTCGGAGTAGTTACAGGGAAATGGGTGTCAATGGCAGAGAGCTTTATCCATCTCAGTAGAGGAACCATTATATGTGCCTCACTCTTGGATACATCATTCCATGGTTTTCATACAAGGAATACTGATACATAGATTTAGAGGTCGACCGCATACAAACTTGTCAATTGGGCTGGATCACGGCTAGAGCGTACCTTGAATAATAATATAGTGTCATCTATATGGGGTACTACACCAGGAACACTCTTACTTTTACGCAGTTCTCTGCCCTCAAGCCTCCTAACTATAGTTGTTGAAATACAAGTGGAGCCAACTTCATTACTCGTGTCAACATTGAGAAAAGCTCAAAAGAAATTACTCAGGCCCATCCTTATGTAAGCCTGCAGATTCCACAGGTTAGATCTTTAATAGTTGGCGCTCTCTTTTTTCTCAATTGTCCTTATGGCTTGAGCTCTCTGATTCATATACAGTTGGGCTAGGCCGCATTTTGACTATATGAGCCATGGCGTATTACTTGAATGCTTTTTAGGACTGAGTTCAGGTGGAAGGTCTATGTGGTATTCCTGTATATGATTATGTAACTGAAAAGAAATACATTTGATAGAACTGTTAAGTGTTTAAGATCTTGCTTGCGATATGCCCCATTGTATTATGGAGCAGGGGTTTACAATTCTTATATTCCGTCTCTGGACATAAATGGACCTTGCATGCGAACACCCTGTTAGCATGGGCTTGGCTTCAAATAATCTGTGTCATTCGTGACCAAAACATGCAAAAGCCCCAACCTAAAGTGGAGTCTTCTGTCCTGATGGTGTTTTGGTGCTAAACATTAAAGGCATACAGTGAGAACTAGGAGGATATGGTGGGATTGCTAGAGATAGTTGAAGGAGCAAATCAAGGACTGTCTAGTGTGTGTGTCTTGAGATTAAATCTTTGAAAAGAGCAATTGAACTGGGATTAATGAGAGTAGTTAAAAAGATTTGAGTTAAAACTGAGTCTAAGAGGATTGTCAACATGGTGTACATGAAATGAGGAATGAAGAATATGAGTGTTACCACATGATGAACTCCACTATGATATTGTTGGACCAGCTTGAAGAATTCAATATCGCACATTGGTTTAAAGAAGCAAACCAGTGTGCTCAGTTTTTATCCAAGCATAACAATGTAATAGAAGAGACCTTGTTGAGACATGCCCCTACAACTCTGTAATTTAATAGTAAGATGTAATTTTTCTTGCTATTAATATACATGCCTGGTCATGAAGTCTGCTTTAACCCCAACTTGACTTTACAAAAAAATATGTTGGCTGATGTTACTACAACAAATGTTTTGATTTAGATAAAATCGCCTGCTTTGCTTTCGTTAAAAAGATTTGATCAGTTAAAACATGAAGATGGCCTATATACTACTCCAGCATGCATGCTACTAAACATATAAGAGATTTGAATGTTTAGACCTAATAACAGGGAAGGAGACCTTGAAAACCGGATTGAAACAATAATAATGATTTATGACCTGTTGTTTTAAATTTTTTGAAGGAAAGACCCCCAATCTTTCGTGTTTACTAAACGACATGAGTTCCTCGTTCTTGAGAGATAACATTTACAAAGTTCGGTAGCATTCATTATATTGGAGACAAGATGCTGATTAAAACCAGGCCACGACCGTCCATCCACTATGAAATTCACCTTCATGTCCTACTCAAACAATGTTTTCTTAGTTGTTAGACTTTGATTTCACCTTCTCTATTTAAGTTTCTCCTACGACAGTCCTTTTGACATTTAGGTAGAGACCAACTAATTTTGCTTCATAATGTGCAGGCCTGGACCAGCTTGGTTCATTATCACTTATCAGTAAGGCGGACTCAAAGGTTGCTTGAAGTCTGGTGGGATTTAAATATGCAGATCGTATCTGTATATCCATTAATCTACTACAGTTTTAACATGACATCAAAGGTTAGGTTTCTTGTAATTAACAACAATTAGAAATATTAATGAAGCTCAAAGTCAAGCTTTTCTTTTATATATTTGAACACTAATCAGGCAAGGGGGTCTAAACTAAAAGTATGTAAAGCTGTGTCACAAAGCAATGCCAAACTTTCCACACTCATCATATATATTTTTATTATCTTAGGATTATACTTTGTACATTAGTAGTAGTCTCCACTTGGACATAAACACCAAGCCCAAAGCAAATGTCTATTCAAAGCATAGTTGTTGGGGGAGAAAGAGATAATGTAAAGGAAATGGGGCAGCACAGAGCATCTCCTTCCCTTAGCAAGAAAGAAAAGAAAGCTAATATCACATTACTATCAAAAGAAACAATTCTCAGAGTATTCTTTGCTCTATCTTTTTAACTTGTTCTTTGTTTGGGGTCCTCCAATAAGTCATATATCTGTACCTATATAGATGCCATCCATGTGACCACAAAACCCCATTGTTTCAGATGGAGTTTACAACCAGACATTTCAATTATTAATTTTCATTTGTACAAAAGCTATCAAGTGAAACTAGGAACTAGGAAGGAAGGTGATGGGGCAAAGCATGAGGTGCCTAAATTATATCTAACATATCATAAAATATAACATTTCTTGCCCACCCCACATTAAAAGGTCATGTATCATCTCACATCCCACATTTCACATCTAAAAGGTAGTTATCCAAGAAGGGAAAGAAAAAAAAATCAAAGCTTGGATTCTCCTCCACCCTTCTCCCTTGTTCTAAAGAAAAAAGAAAAGAAAAATGTTAGTTGAAACATGGCCATCTTCATCATAGAAACAAAAGCATGAAAAAGGGCATCTCATAAGTCATATTGTATGTCCACCACCTCTCCCAATAAGAGAATTCCCCTAATTTTGGTGCATGAAAGTGACATCCCACATTCCAATATTAGTGTAACACACTTTCTTTCTTCTTAAACTTTATGTTAAAGAAATGAAATGTTATTGTCACCCATAGAAGCCTCTAGTGAAGGATGATAGAGTCAATGCATCTATCTATCTTTGGAGCTTTCTTCATAGCACGTTTCATGTTAAAAAAAAGAGAAGTCCACAAAAGCTACAAGTCTATCTTCATATCTTGTGTTGTTACTAGAAAACCATGTTGAATCACAAGAAGAACAAAAACAAAGAAACTTAATTAGGTCCCACTACAACTGTTTGATATCTTTGAATAAATGCAAAATAGCAACTATTAAATTAAAAGATGTGTATGTATGTATGATATCTTTGATATTGATGACGACATGCATGTTCAAATTGTACACCAAGTTAAGTTAAACCCTTAGTGCAAGACTTTACATATGTCCCCCCATCAGACTTCAAAGATGTGAATTGATGAAGGGTCTACCCTACAAAATATGAATATATGATGAATAGGATCACATGGTGAGTATGGACCCCAAAAAACTTTGAAAACATAGTATGAGCATGATCCACCACCCTTCTCTTCTTCTTCCTCTTCTTCAAAGGTGGAGACTGGAGTGAGAGGGATATTTATTGTTTGTTTGTTTGTGCGTGTATCCCAATTCCCCACCCACCCAAAGATATGACTTTGAAAAAGATGGATACTTTTGATTCCCGAGTCATCATCATCATCTCATTTTTTTAACTGTTACTCTTTACTTTTTTTCTTTTTTTTCTTCTTTTGGGTTTGGTTCAACTCTTCAAAGCAATAAAGAAAAAAAAAATCGTCAGTCAGTGGTAACATATATATGCATGCCCCAAGTCATGGGACGGTCCACCAACAACTCCGTGTTTAATAAGTCACACTTAGTTTATACTTAAGACTTAGCATTATCATCCGTATTTGTTTTTTTCTCCCAAAACTGAGGCCTCATCAACGTCACGCAACCCATCATTCCATTTGTATTTTACCCACCAAAACAGTACCCAACACCTAATAAGTAATAAACATCAGCACCATCATCATGTAATGCTGCTCTTTCTCTTTCTTTCACCACAAGCTTTGATTCATACAAAGCCCATGCTTAATTCAAACAAAATCATTCTCTTTCTCACTCATAATAATATTTATATTACTTTAGTTCTCTAATCTTTACTTTACACAAAGGTAAAAAAAAAAGTGTGGTCAATAAAAAGTTTCCTAAATGCATGCTCTAAAAACTGCTTTAAATGAAACAGGCAAATACAACGGTAAGTCTCATCAGTAAATAATTATAATTAAAAAAAAAAAAAAAAGATTTGGTCCGTACAATCTTCAACTGTATTATAATAGAAATCGGATCAAATTTGAAACCAAAAATATCGGGCTACCGGTTCAAATGAAGATTTGGAGACTAGCGTTCTTGACAGTTTGACAGATAGGACACGTGTCGTGCTTAGACTCACAATGTTTACATAGGCAAAGGTGACGACAAGGCAACAATAGAACTGACACGTCATTCTCATTGCAAACCTTGCATAACATCGACGACGACGACGACGATCTCTTCTTATTATTACTACGTTGTTCTTCTCCAACAACAACAATATTAGTATCGTAACAGCAAGACTGAACATCATCTCCAACGATCTCAATACAATCACTATCTCCATAACCTTCTTCAACAGTTTGTTGTTGTTGCTGTTGTTGTTGAGTCAGAATCTGTTGTAGAGTTGTTCTTAAACTCGACACTAGACCTTCGTTGTTCTTTGCAACATTGAACCATAGTTGATTCTCGGCACTGATTTGCTTAACTTTTTCCTCGAGTTCCGCATTTCTTCGTCGTGCTGTCTCTAATTCGAAGTCTTTCTCTGCAAGTTTTTTCACCACTTTTTGTTGGACAAGACTCTGTAGTACTCTGCAATGTCTCTTTCTACTCTCCTCCACCGTAAACCGTAACTTCTCATTCTGAATATTATATTATTAAAACAATATTAGCACAATATAACTCAATATATATATATTTTTTAATAGATTCTAGATATATAAAATAAAATAAAAAATACCTGTAGATGAATGAGCGCGTCTAATTCGAGATTGTGATGATGCGCGTATGTGTTGAGATCTTGAGTTGTTGTTCTTCCGCTTGTTGATGTGAATCGGTTTTCTAACTGCCGTGAAATCTGTTGTTGTTGTTGTTGTTGTAAACGTTGTTGTTGTTGTTGTTGTTGTTGAAGAAGAAACAATTGTTGTTGTTGTTGTTGTTGTTGAGATGTTATTGTGAGATTGTGAGTATCATCATCTCTGCATCTCTTTCTAGATCCAGATGCATTGCATGTTAACTCGCTCTCTTGTTCACTAATCACAGTTCCATTAACGAATTGTTGTTGTTGCGAACCTTGATCATCAATACAAAAAAAAAAACAATGTCAACAAAATTTGATTTCCTCAACAATAGAAAAGATTGAAAGAAGAAGAAAAATACTCAAAAAACTCACCACCGTAGTAATAGTGTTGATTGTTGTTGTAAACTCCAAACATATCTCCTTCTCCATCCAACAGATTGCTAGTTACTCTAAAAAAAAAACAACCGTTCCGTTCCGTATTAGAGAACAATAACATATGTTTTGTGTAAGAGAAAGAGAGAGATTAAGAAGAGAACGTACCTGTAGAGATTCGAGGCTTGAACAGCCATATATGCGTTTGTTTTGAGAGACAGATGAGATGAGGAGAGAAACAAAATCTTTTGAAGGAGGGAGAGGCGAGGAGAGGAGATGGGTTTTATTTTATATATAGGAGAGAGAGAAAGAGAGAGAAAATAAATAAAAATAATATAATATGATATCCTCTTTTCTTGTATGTAGTATTGAGGGAAGGAGCGGTCTATTAAATTAAATTAAATTAAATTAAATATTTGATTAATTAATAAAATTGGTGATTGAGAGAGAGAGAGAGAGAGAGAACAGTCAAAAGTGGAGAACACGAGAAACGAGACATTTACTTGATTTCTCCGTGCATTTCCTCCTCTCTACCTTTTTTTTTTTTTTTGTCCAACAATAGTACGAGGGAGAGAGAGATTCGCTCCGTCCACGTCACCACGATATATTTTAAAAACACAACCATCCAAAAATAACTCTAACCCAAAAAAAAGTAGTCCCCTCTCCACCTGTATGTATATATATATATATTTAATTTACTATTTTAAAGTCTGAATTAATGTGTTGTTGAGAACAAGTACAAGGCTTTTTTTATCTTTGGTAAAGGTGAAATCCCAAACTCTTCGCTGTCAAATAAATTAAGCAGAGTCTGTATGTCTGTCTGTCTGTCATTTCTGCAGTAAAATCCCTTCACTTACGCCTGCTTTTCTGTCTCCAGTTTTTGGCAGTAAAATCTCTTTTACCGTTTTTGTTTAAAGTGAGGGGAAGCATTGGTGTGTTCTTTGAGATGTCCCGAATAACATATTTGTTTGTTTGTTTGTTTAAGCTTTTGAATAAATAGTATATATAGTTGTTAAATAAGGATTACGTTTTATTTGGCCTGCTTTGTATGTTGTTGCTGTAACACCCAAACGTAAATTATAAATGCTCTCTACTTACTAATTATCATTTATTTTACTACTGCCAAATTTCCTATTCTTGTGTTCTTTCATAACATCAGAAGCCGGCTTGGTATATTAACCAGTCACGTAGACTTAAAATCAGAAAATACTCTTGAGATATAACAATTGATAAAATTATATTTTCAAGTCAGATAATTTTTATCAGCGAGAATTCAAGTGGTACACAATATTTTTATTTTTATTATTTTTAATTAAAAAAAAGATACCCACACAAAACCAATTTCTGAGCATAACAACATCACCACATATAGCCACTGATTTTATGAATATGAGTGTCATTTGAACGATAGGGATCTTGAATTTTTATAACATTTGGATCGCTACATTAACGATACCTAGCCTGTTGTTGTTGCTGATGCTCTCAAAACCAGGAGGAGAACTATAACAATTTGCACGTGAACAACCCTATCAAATATTGACATGTGGTACGTGAATATTGTCCTTAATTATGATATTTACAAATTCCTAATTCAGTTTCACCTTCACCTTCACCTACACCTATGATATAATACGCGACATAATTTGGCTTAACAAGATTTGTTTCTAAAAAATAAGCATCCCCATTGATATTTATATGGGCCCTTCCTTGCTAATATTATATATTTGTGTAATCTAATGATGCATGTGGAGAACACTCGTATTATTCATGCACCGCACCCACACCTCAAACTACGGTGAAAAGAAACTTATTGTTTCCATCATGTTTGATATGGTAGGGTCATCTAAATACTAATTGTACGTGTTTCAAACAGTAGTGCTTAAAACCTACGTACGTGTTACCGCCATTTTACAAGGACATCACATCTATAGTAGACCATTAATGTTCACTATTGTACCAATTTCGTGATGGAGACGTCAAAAGATGGTAAATGTTGATGAGAAGAAGAGATTATACAACAAAAGGGGTGACATAGATGTGCATGTTTCAATTGTCTTGTTAACTCGTGATACTTTGGCCCATCCCATTATGTAGGTGTGTTCAATGCATGCACACATCTCTCTTTTAGTGTGACTACTCATGTATTTTGTGCATCTTCTTTGTTAGTATATGTGGGGGTGCAATAAAAGAGTGGTGTGGTGGTACCACCTACACCTATACCTCCCTCCCACTTTCTTTTTGTACCTGGCTAAACAACTACTCTTAGCTACCAGACAATGACCAATGACCTCCCCTTACCATTTTTTTCCCAAGGTTATTAGATAGATAACCACTAATATGTCTTAATCTCCTACTCTCTCTAATGCAGATTTTCTGCATTTTGTAAGGTGTGGTTAAGTTACGTATACCACTTTGTATGTATTTTTTGTCATTTTCAAATTTGTTTGTCGATCAAGGCATCTTCTAATTAGCTTAGATCATCACTATCGTTGCATGACTTCCAATAATTCAAAGATAAACCATCAGTGATGGCGTGTCTTTGTACTAAGGATTTGTAGAGAAAGAGAGGAATATATAACATGTAGCTGTATATATTTCTCCTTTTTCTTTCATATTGTATTTAAGCCACCAAATCTGATTCTTATTTAGCCATAATTCATGTCCTTGTCAATGACCACTCTCTTATTTTGTTCTTTGTTTTAATAATTCCTGAATATGATGGAGAGGCCCAATCAATATACAGTAGTACTAAACACATCGATCTATATATATTTTGTTTAACTAGCTAGACCTAACCACATTCATGAACTATTAGGTCGCAAGTCGTAAAGATGAACAATGATCTACATATTTTATCAGTAATTATTATATATGTCGATAGCTTAATTTTCTGACTAGGAAACCATTTGCAATTTCTTATGGAGGATTGCAGTAGTCTTTCAAGACCTACAAATATCATCATGATATTAGTTGTCTATTCTTGTGTTCAAAGGGTTAGTTACCCGTCCCCTCTATCAGGTATATCTAAAGGTTTCTTGTTTAATGATTTTCTTGGTCATCATCCACAATGTTTACCAATTCATTTAGGCAGGCGCTACATGATAATTAGTAGTCATATTCAAAATAAACAAGAATAGTTATAAAACCCCAACTTAACTATATAGAAACAGTTAACTGAAAGCTAAGTTTTTTTAAATCTGGTAATTCTTTGTAGTTGAACCCGTGATATATAGTTCTATAGTTGTAGATAATGCATTTTTAGATAGTAGATGTTATTGTCTTGTAACGCGAATAAGGAAAAGTAGCTCATCCATCCATCCATCATCAATAAAACCAGGTCCCCCACACTGGACTGGTGGGTTCTCCAGCTCATTTTTTAGATCCCCCCGCATCTAGATTTTCAGGCTCGAATTTTGTTTTCTAATCATTTTGAAGTGTTGTTCCCTTGTTATTTTTTTGTGGACCAATATCAAAAACCACTCCACAAGTGTTTACTGCATTGGTTTTGTATTTGGTTTACAGTACTGGTTTGTCATTAATATGATCAAGCAATCTATATATTCAAGATCAGATATTTCTTTCTAGGTATACTAAAACGATCATAAATTGTAATGTGTTCAAAAATATATCACTGGACAATTTTATGAAAGTGCTAATATTTCCAACCTTGATAATGACTCCAATGGCGCGCTTTGTTTAGGGCATCATTCTAAACCCACAATAGGAAGAAAGTGAAGCATGGGGCAAAAGCGCCCCAAGATCTCACATCTTCTTTTCTTTCTCCAAAGAAAACCTTATATCTTTTTCTTTTGTGTATTATTCTATGCCCACCAACTCCACTTTCCCCTCTTTTAAGTAAGTATGAGATGTTAAACATGAAAAGAGAAATGTATGCGTGGGCGAAGGAGATCTGCACATAGATTAGCTTAAACAAATTGAGTTGATCAAAGTGTAGATAGATAACTTAGTTGTAGATTCCATTATTTTGTGAAGTGATGCTTCATAGATATAAATAATTTAAAGAGGGGAGATGCTCTTATTTGACTAAGTATATATAAATATCCTAGACATGTTCAAACAGCCCTTTAATGGGGGGCACAAACAAACACCCAAACATCTGTACATGGTCCTACTTCCATCATTCCAAAACAAGGTGTTGAGAGATGGGGTCCTCCAATACAAAGGGGACCCATGACTCAAGCTTGGAGACTTTGGAAACATCTCTAATTTTTTTAGACTTTTGCAGACATGATTCATATGGTTGGAATGATCATAAAAAGTTATATGGGATGGGATACTAGAGCAGACCCTACACATCCATCTTTTTCTCAATCTCAAATTGCGAGGACCCACTTTTCATGAAAACGAGGTCTCCCTATAATCAACTTTATTTGAAAACACATATATCCACATCTAATCTTTGCCACTTTCTATCTCTCAAAGAAACAATATCATTGAAAGTGAGACCCCCACTTTGGGTCTAAATATCACTAAAATCCAATATTATTTTGTTAGATGGAGACGCTGCAAACAACTTCCCTTAATTTCCCCTACTCCATGATGCAAGATGATTATTATGGACCCCCTCAAAATATACCTTCTTTAACCACACACAAACATATAACACCCCCAATCTTAAGCACAAACATTATTTCATTTTCATCGTGGTTGTGCCGACACTACCGTTGCAGTTACCTCCGTAGATCATGCCATTGATAATCATTAGCTAGTTTCTTACTTATGCAAAGTGTTCACATTCATAGATGAATTGTGAGAATGTTCCAAGTGAACAATAAAGAAAAAGAAAAAGAAAAGATGCATTATTTCGAAGGGATACTTTCATAATACATTGCTTACTTTGGACTTGAGATTTTTAATAGTGAAATAGATGTAGATCGTCATCCCTTGCAATAATATGGAATTTCTTGTACTTGGTTCAGTGTTAATCTATAGTTTGATTAATACCTAAACATGGGTTAGATACAAGAAGGGGCTAGGAGTTTGTTCTAGATTTTGTTATATTGAAAGCTATAAGACTCCCTGATCACCGAACAATTATTTAACTAAACAGAACATTTTTCGTAATATAACTACTAAGACTAAGACATCTTGCTTAGATAGAATAACATGTTCTATGCACATCTGTTCCCATTTAAATGATTTTGTCCATTGTCAAGCAAAATATAAGTTAGAGACACTATGATAGATACGTCGTGACCCACAAGACTTGACATGAAACTATTTTAACCGATAAACTTTGATTTTCCAAGATTTAAATTTAATCGAACCCTATAAGGTCACGATTTCCAAAAAAATTTCATTTCATAATATATTGTTAGACATTACAGCTATTATTATTCAGTTTTATAGTCAAGTTTGGTGTGCCTATGGTCATATCGTGAATCTTGCAAAACTCAGCCAAGACTTGCATCAATAATAAAACGTTTGGCCGGCTGTCATAATTAAACAACAATTCATGTTTTAGTACATATTGTGATAATAACATACTACCATTCGATCTCAACATAAAACGAAATGGAATCTCAATCCAAAATATAATGTTTTGAGGTGCATAGATACCACCTATGTGGGTAAAGCCTCAAAGTCAGATTAAGTTTGATAAATACAAGAATCATACATTGCAAGAAATATATCAAAGTGGGGTGGGGTGGAGGGAGACATGAGTGTGATGGGGGTTCTAAGCATTGCTTATTAAACATGATTTGACCCTATAATCACAATTGTATTAATCCCCCACAAAACAAAAATTAACTAAGGTTTAACTGTTTAAGAGATGATGGGTAGGAGCCCCACAGCCCGTAACTTCCTACAGTTGTGATCTATCTATATTGTTGTCCCAACGCCAACAAAACAATCAATCAACTTGTTTATTTCACACATCACATTTCAATTTCACAACCAAAAACCAAAAACCAAAACCAATCTTAATGTAATGTATTAATGAGGTCCCACACATAAACGTGCTCCTACTTCTTTACATACATACATACAGAGGCCGTACTAGAGAGAATCAAGCTATATATAGTGACCCTACCTTCCCATATATAAAAATGAGAATCACACTTTAACTTATATACTAAATGTCCTAAAATATGAGTCATGAATGAGCAGAACAGTATGTGCAAGTTGGCCATCTCACAAGTATATATTCCAATCTTGAAGTTGGCGTTAAGCATGCATAGAACAAATTCATGTCCATGTGTGCTTTAACATTTTACTTTTGTTCCAAATATTACATGCGTGTTACAGTAGATTGCATGTAGATCCCTTCAAAGGATAGTTGAAGGGTAGGCCAAAGTTTGGCAATGTTTGAAGCAACAAAGTGAAAAAAGGTACTGCATAAACCAACTACAGCATCCTACGTGAAATGTTCCCTATAGCCCCCACCTCTGTTAATATGAGCTATAATGAATTATGCCTTGTCTCTTCCTCTTTTTCTTTCTCTTTGATTGTAGTAAAGTAATTTTGTAGTTTACTCAACCCCCCAACAGAGAAAGAAAAAGGAAATCTCTAAAGTGTCAGAAGGTACTTTGGGGTTTCATTGACAGGAGGAAAGCATTGCAGTACTGCTCCTGCTTGGTGCTAGTGGTGGAGCAGGCGTCTGTGATGAATGAAACGGAGAAAGGAGAAAAGAGTAGTGTCATTATCACACTCAGTAGAGGTAAAGAGAGTTGTCAAACCAAAATCAAAGGAGGCAGAAACGTTGGAAAGTGCAACATGATCCATATGAAATGAAACCAAAAGTAAAAGAGTTCAGACTTATTAGCTATGGAGGGGAGAGCTTCATGGGTCCAACTAGTAATTTAATAGCAGTACCGCAGCATATGCAGTACTGTGTTGTGTGTAAACATAGTGCAGAGGACATCGTCGGCTACTAGGACGGGCTCCTCCTTCCACTAATATCCATCAGTATTGATGCGCGTGCCTCTTTGCTTTACCATGAAAGAGGGATCTACCTCATGCATGCCCCATGGTCAGTCACACATGCCCCATGTGATACTCTCTTTTAACCATCGTATATTATCAGTTATCACTCACACAACAACACCTAGTAGCAGGGAAAGCAGCAGCTTCTCTGACAGTATCTCCCTATTTCAGTCTTTCGCCCAAGGAAACATGTTTTAGTTTAACACACATTTACAACTGAGGACACCATTTTGTTTACTGTTAGGGTTGCAATCACACAACTCAAACTGATTAGTGCTTAAGGAAAGAAATAAACTCAAGCGTAAACGTATGAATCTAACTAACCACATTATGATGTTCATGAAGGGGTCACAAAAATTAATTAAAAACAAACACACCATGTTCCAATGTATATTACATGGTAATGCTAAAACTATGTGGTAATTAATATATGTAACTCGTATATACTCACATGAAAACATACATATTTTTATACACAAACCAAGAACTTAATCCACCCCAAAACGTTGTAATCACATACGCGTTGCATCTACATCATCGAGCCGTGTGTCGGTGTTATTTCTTATTGGAAGGATGGTATGACTTCTTTAGATTAATCTTTGATTCTCTTAGTTTTCTTAAGAGCATATGCGAGTTTTAATGGTTCAAGCAAAATTGGTACACTATCTGTCCTTTAGCCTCCAATCTATTTCTTTGGTGGGTCTAATACTGTCGTCTCTTCGTATCGATTCTTTCCTCTCATTATGTGAAGTGGTCCATATAACATATGGGTGTGGTTATGTTTCTATATTAATTTTGTCAACACTCCCTTCCATACGTCGTGAACAGATATGTCTATCCATTCCCCCTCGCCTCGAATACTCGTTGCTAATGATTCATCTGAAATTGACTTATACCTAACGTGCTACCTCTTGCATTTTCTACAAATAACTATGTTTCTTTCTATTCAAATCTTTATGTTTGGACAATTCAAATGAACACTTGATTAGACGTTAGACTTTGTATTAATTTCTAATTAGAAGAATAATATGAACAATATCTTGAGGCAGTCTAGACATCGAAGAGCGTCATTCATGATCAAATTCCGTCTTATGGCGTACCAGGCACGCTTAGTGGAAGATATACGTCTATAATACGACGAGTTTAAACCCTACATACTTTTTATACATGGGAGGACCATTAAGGTGAGAAATCTATTATATCTGTACAGTGGTATGAATGTGCCAGCTTATTAGGCTGATAAATAAAAAAATGTCGATATCGTTGATTAAAAAGCCGCCTTGTTTTTCTCATTTAATAGTGATCCGGCCACTTGCAAAGCGAAAAGGGAAAAACAAGAGCATATAATGCAGCAGGCTTCCAACTAATAGTTGAATCATCATTTAGCAAGGGTCATCGCGAAAGCTACATCTCTGGCACGTATTGATGGACTGGGGCATCTCACATGGACCCATGTTTACACCATTTCTACGAACATGAGCCATATCTGACACAGAAAGAACACTAACCGTGACCGTCCGGGTCCCCATATATATGATATGGAATGCACACCAACTAGTGCAATGTTTGTTGTGAAACGAAATAATCTACCCATCACCCACCCATTAAACGTTCGATAGTACCGAGTACATATTGGTGAAGGTGGCAATGTGATGGCCACATTCGTAAAAGAAAGAGAGCAAAAAGTTGGAAGGAAGGATAAGCTAGGAGTCTGATAGTCCCACATGTTTTAACTTATTCTTTGTCAGTCATAACATGTACAAGCGAGGTGGAGAAAAGATGGCATAGTAGAGGCTTGACGTTTATAATTATTTTTGTTAATGGTTGGTTTAATTAGATACAAGTTGCAACAACAACGTATTCACACCATATTAGATTCCTGTTTACTAGTATTCGGATAAGCAATGTACATGTTCATCAATTATTATGCTCCACGATCAAAATCCAGTTGGAGTTCTTCTTTTCCAGCTCTTTTTTGGTCCTCACTCTTCACTAACCTAATTTAGTTAAGGTGACAAAAGATGAGCCCATGGATGCATATCCAATGACTTCATCTTCAAGACTCATTAGTATGCAGTATTATTATTCGATGGACATCATTAAATACTTGACTCCCTATCTGTGCCTTTACGAAAGCCATGAAAGGAGTCTACTTTAGGTAAGCAAGGATTATTACAGTGTGTTTTGCTAGCGGGTCAGATACGTTCAAGCACAAAATAAGTGTACGGCCCTAACTATGCTTCGATACGATATGTAGGAGAATTTAGATCTTCCCCACTAGGAAAAGGACCTTATCACATGACCCTAGCTTTAAATCTTTTTTCCTTCGATAAAACTATTCGAAATTGTCATGATCAATTTTTTTCCACTTCTCTTACTTTATCTCTTGACTATATTTCTTTCTTGCCAAGGGTTGGTTTTTCTTTAATACAAAGTTACAAACACATATCAATTTCTTTAATTGTTTAAAGTTTTCTATCACTTCAGATTATAAAGTTGAGAGCGCAATATTCTTGAATTGGTGATGGAAAAAGTATACCCAAGAGTTCTTAGTAGTATAGATGGTCGTTGCAAGATGATGAAATAATGGCTTCTTTTAGCGTAAAAGGTCGTGCCCACTTACATATGTTGGCCCTCACCATCATACTCAAACGGGCATTTCTCCACTCCAATCAAAAACCACTTTGAAAAGGAGAGGGAAGATATGTCAGAGGAGAGAAAGAGGGATGGTATAGTATCTCCCTTTAAAAGCAAAAGGTGGGGGAAGGTCTCAGTCTCAGTAAAGGAGGAGTGAACCATAATTCTCACTATCTTTTTGTAACTTGTTTAGAGGGTTTAGTGGGAAAGAATAGGAATCTGGTACCTATATCTTTGCAAACATGGGACCTTTTTCTTTTTCTTTTTCAGATTTCAATTATAGGCATGATGAGGGAAAGAAAGGAAGTTTGCATACCATATTGTAACTTTGTAGAGGGAGTGGGGTCTTATATAACTCTGCCTTGCTTTTGGAAACATAATGAGAGAGATCATTCATATTTTAATTAGTCCAACCTGAGGTTTGCTCAAGAGCTTAGAATCAGGCTCAAGTTTTGTAGCCCAAGATTTATAAGCCAATATTGTTCGGTTCAGTCATTTGGTGCATAGCAGCCCAAAACAACCAGAAAGTATCAAGTGGATTGAAAGTTCTATTGTGATGGATTGAGCATTTGTCATAACACACCAAGCCCGCCTGAAACTTGAATTTTATTGGAACAAAATAGGTCCACAATTTTTATATATCATAATTAGCAATTAAAAAAGCCTGTTAGGTTGCTAATTTCATGTTTAGTTTACAGTGTAGAATTCATGTATTGGACAGGAATTATAAGGCACATTGCTCAATGAGTACAACATCGCTACTACTCACGGGGAATGACTGGGAGAGATGAGAAAGTAAGAGCAAGATAATGTTAGGAAACTGAGGGGGTAAATCGCACGCGGAAGCACAATACGATTGAGCAAGAACCGAAGAAACAAACTTTAACTACTGACAATTCAATCCAAAACAATAAAACACATACACAAGGTTTAAATTAGGTGGAAACCCCAAATGATCAAAACCACCCCCGACAAACACGACGAATATATTATCACTTAGGGTTACAAGAAGTTACAGAGATCACTCAACTTCACATATACCCTTACAGATAATCCCCAACAAGAAATCCTAGAAAGAAAACCCAAAAAATCCCTCTAGAGTAAAACTCTAGATTTCTCTATTTTCTCCCTCTAATTCTTTCTCCCCTGTAGAGAGGCTTTTAACATACGCTATATTTATAGACTTTCTATTAGGTCATCACCGAAGTACGCATCACGAGATAAACTATCGTTTTGGAATAAACAAACAGAGCGTTTTTCGTTCGAACGATTTCAACGCAAATGATAGATACGTAATATTTACGTGTACAACTACTAAATTTATATCTACCTAGTCATTTATTAAATAAATGTGACACTAATAATGCTTTTGTTTGTATTTACAGAAATCGGTCACATGATAAACAAGTCATACATTTTTCCGGTTTTTAACGAAGAATAAGGGTGATGCACTCCAACAATGATTCTCATTTGAAGTTGTCAACCAAATGCCCATGCATGAAAGCCTATTGAATAGAATTAGATATAGATATTATTCTCATGAGTTGTAATATATATGCATGATTTTAGGCATTGTTTAGAGGATTTTCTATTAATGGTAATATTTTGTAAACCCTTCCTATACTCTATAAATAGGAGGGGAATCCCAAATCCCACCCATGAGGGAGCATTTAGGAGAGTGTAAATCAAAGTTCAATAAGTAATAAAGTTCTTGTTCTTCTCTTGTTCCTGTCTTTTAATTTTATCGTAGTAATAGTAGTAGGGCAATGATCAAATGGATAAATAACTAATCTTCTTAGCCAAAGCTAGAGGAAGCTCCACCCAATGTAGCCTTAGTGTAAATTGTGTAGCTTAGTTAGAGTAATTACTTTCTCTTTATCCCAGAATATTGTATATTCGTATTCCTTCGTCCTATGCTTGACCATAGCTAGTATTAGAAGGAATAACGAATCTATGTAACCATCTTGTTGGACCATAACAAGATAGGTTAGGAACATGAAGAAGGTAGCATAATCCATACTTATCAACTGGACCATGGTTGAGTAAGTTGGTTTATGGGTAGTTTCCAATTACTAAATCTCTTGTATCTTTTGATGTATTGCATATGCCCGACCAATGATATGCGATACGGGAACTCGTAATTTACTTTAATTATTTATGCTATTTAACGGTTACAAAGGGTGGAGTGGAATCGATGCCATGGTTTCTACTCTAATTTATCTTGTAATTTGTTTCGTTTTTCCTTTTATTTCAAAACCTACACAAACTCGTTGTTATTGGATAAAACTAGTAGCTCAAAGTATAATTCGCACCACAAGTCTCTTGGGATACGACCCCGCTTACCCTTGTGCTTAACTGTACAGCGTGCACTTACGGGTCTTTTAAGACATTGGTTTATAATCGATCAGTAAACTTTTTGTTCGAATGACTTCATGACTCGTTCGAACGACTTCTCCTATTTTTAAGCCGTAACCTAACAGATAATGATGCAGAATGAGATAAAATTTTTTTTAAGAAAAAATGCATAAAATAAAAGAATAGACTACAATCTGAATGCGAAATAGTCCAAAGGACATGGAACTAAATTCTTTAATGCAAAACCCCTAATATAGGTCCAAAAATTGTTAGGCTAATTCAAAAATCTGAGAGTCTAGACAGTTGTTTAAATATAGACGCCTGGCTTACATGTGCTCAGGCTCGAGTTTTCCCCACCTTAAAAGAAATAGAGCACAAGTTTGTACAAATTAGAGCTAATAAAATCAGTATTTCTTAGGGTTAAGTAACAGGAAATTCACCAAACCATTTAGTAAGTTCAAAAAGCACCAATCCTCTTGGCATGCTCAGAAAACATAAAATCATTTGGGATATTCTTGAAAAAAAGGCATTCAAACGCTAAGTTATCTAGGGAATTTTGAAAAACACTAACGTTATTATGTGTGAGGGTTAAACTTTAGAGGAGATGCTTTGGCTTGAATTGTATAACAGATTAAAGAGGCTAGACTAAACCCTCAACCTTAGGTTTGAGAGAAATTTGTTATTTTCTTTTGATTTAGTGAAAACAAGACTGTGATTTTCAAAATTTGCTAAAAGCATTGGGCAATTGTCACATTAGGCAGATTGACTTAATGTGATGAGCTTGGATAGTACTTTTAACATGCTAAACATTATTTCTGTCATTAGAATCTTCATTTGTTCTTTGTGCAATATCACCTGCGCTTTCATAATCTCCATCAACCTTTAGTCCTCACTGCCTATAATGAAAGTTAGGCTTGTTATGTGCCGTTACTGAGGCTCTATATTGCCCATAAAATTCTCATCCATTGAGACGGTCTGATATTTACTGAATGCCACCAAAGTTGAGCTTTATAAGAGTTACATTGCCTTGTAGTATTTTATTGAGTTTTTTAGACTTATGTCCTGATATTTCTATGCATATTTGACTTAAGTCCTGCCATTTAGCAAAAAAGGAATTATATTCCTTTATTTGCAGTTTGACCTTGGTCAACTGCAATTGACTCAGTAAATCTGGGCATACAAGTAAAATGACTGAAATACCCTTGGAAGTCACGTGTTAAGCAGCTGCTTTCAGACCAAAAAATTTCTTCTCTCACAGACAATTTTTTTTTCTTCTCTCTCACATATTTACAGACCAAAAATCACTTGTAAAACTTGGAGTTAAAACTTGTCTCTGATAATGGTGAAAAAGAACTCGAAGAAGCAGTCCAGGAAGATGTAATTGAGAGATGAGGTTGGTGATGATGATTCCAACCCCATCACCGTCCTTGATAACGCATCAGAGGATTGCCCACCACTTGAAATCCAAGAACCAACGTTGAGCCATATTTTCAGACCAAGGTATGTAATTTATACTATACATTGCCCAATTGGAATTTTTTTTAGGGTTTATTAGAAATTGGGATTTATTTTTTGGGTTTGTAATTAAATTGGGGTTCATAATTTATGGTATTTGTTACTCAAATGGGGTTTTTTGTAGGATAGTACCACTGTACAATGTTCAATTCCTATATGCTGTATTGGTGCTCAATTATTTTGTAAGACAATGTTCAATTCCTTGGTACTCAATTATTTTGTAAGACAATGTTCAATTCCTATCTGTTGTATTAGGGTTTTTTGCAAGCATTCATACGATTTGAGGCATGTTTTTATTAACGATAGGGGAAAGTGGTGTAGAATGAGTCCTACAGGTTGGGTTGACAGTGATTATAAAGTTGGGAAGAGTTTTAAGTATGAAATATTATGTGGGGAGAGGATAATTTATGAGGAATATGTAAGAGATATTACAGTCAAGGTTAATGATCACCATGGGGTGGGAGTTACATTCTAAAGGGGAATGCGATAGAAGTTATGTGTTTGTACAATGGGCTGTCTTTTGTTATCAGATGTACAGATGATTTGAGGGATATGTGAGCAAAGGGTGATGAAAGTTATCCAATGAGAATACAGTTTTACATTAAGCCAACAGATATAGTAAGAGAGATCCCAGAGGCTGAAGCTAGGGAGTATATTCTTCTAGATGAAGATGATAATGATTATATCATATCCCCAAGAGAGACAAGAAAGAAAAATACCACCCTAGTTAAGGCCATCCTAGTTAAGACCAATGCTAAAAGAAAGGGAAAAGCAGTGGTAATGAGTCCTTCCAAACCTAATAAAGCTGCCAATAAACCAGCCAAGAGACAGAAGAAGAAAGAGAAGACTGTTGTGCTTTCAGAAGAAGAAGGAGAAGACTTGGATAATTTACCTGAAGTTTATCATAGTGACAAAGAGATTGACCCAGAGAAAATGGATGCTTGTGAGATAAAAACTCCAGTGAATCCAGAAAGTGAAAGTGAATATGATAATATAGATGAAGAACAAGAGAGATGGGTTAGGTATGCACAAGTTGGGATTGATTGTTTGGGGGACTAGGATGGTTATTACAACACCCACTCATCTGATGATGAGGATTATGTTTCTACTGCTGAAGATCTTGAAAGATGTAATGAATTTGAAAATGTTGATGCTGAATTGGATAATATTTACAGTAAAGAGGTAGATGACAAAGCCAAAACACCATTGACTGTTGGTTTCAAAGAACTTAAGGTAGGGATGCAATGGGCAACTGTATATGAAGCTAGAGAACATATGAGAAGGTTTAGAATTTTAAACCATTTTACACACACATATATATATATATATAAAGAATGACAGTACTAGGCTGAGGCTAAAGTGTTCAGAGGAAAAGTGTGAGTGGCTGGTATTTATATCAAGAAGTAATGATGGGCACACTATGGTTTTAAGACATGGTAACTTTTAACATTCTTGTGAAGGCAAGCTAGGGGCAGACAATACCTTGTGTAATGCACCATGGGTTGCTAGAGAAGTTGAGGCATTGGTTAAAGATGTTAGGGAAATAACTCCCAAGGCAATTAAGACCAGAATGAAGACACAGTATGGTGTTGAGATTCGTTACTGGACTGTTTGGAATGAAAGGCAAATCTGCATGGAGAGTATAGTAGGGTCTTATGATCAGGGTTACCATGACTTGCCTTCATTGTGTGTGAAGATTTTGAAATCCAATCATGGGAGTATAGCTAGAACTTGGAGACAAGATGATACTCTGTAATGGGCTGGTACTCTTGTGGCTTTCAAGGCATCCTTGAATGGCTTTGTCAAGGGTTGCAGACCTATATTGGAGCTAGATGGTTGTTTTTTAAAAGAGAAGTATGGAGGGGTTTGCCTATCTGTACTTAGTCTTGATGCCAACAATGGCTTGTTTCTAATTGGAGTGTACATGTGCAGAACTCAATGTAAAGAGAGTTGGCTTGATTTTCTTGCTAAGATAGAACCTTACTTATCTGCACACCCAGGAAAATAGACTTTTATCTCTGATAGGCAGAAAGGGCTTATTGATTCAGTGGCAGAGATTTTTCCACATGCAAATCATAGGTTTGTTTCAGACACATGTTTAAGAACATGAAAAAATACCACAATGGAGCACACTTAGAAAGACTGTCATGGGGAGCTGCAAGAGCTTTTAGGCAAAATAAAAAATAAGAATTTCTAAATCAGCTTGGTATTGACATCCCTGGGGCAAAGGATTACTTGGAGAAAGAACCATATGAGCATTGGTGTAGATCTCATTTTGATTGTACTGCAAAATGTGAACATATAATCAATAATTTTAGTGAGTCCTTCAATTGGTGGATCATGAAGATCAGAGATAAACCTCTAGCCAAAGTATTTGAGAGACTAAGTTTGATACTTATGAAACTAATGTTTGAGAGAATAACCAAAGCAGAGTCTTGGGATCAATGTGGTTTGGAACCAAGAGCAGTTAAACATCTTGAGTATTTAATGGCACATTATGGGGAGTATGATATGGAAGGAGGTGACAAAAATGAATGGGTTTCAATCTCTAGTACTGGGGCAAGGTGGGTACTAAACCTGGAAGAGAGAACTTGTCAGTACATTGAGTGACAATTGACAGGAATGCTTTGTATCCATGTTGCAAGTGTTTTAATCCCAAGGAGGCAATCATTGAAGAGGTAAGAAATATATTTTCCTAATTTATTTATTACTTTTTTTCATTTGATTTCAGTGTCTCATGCATTTTCGTTTGATTTCATTGCAATTTTTTTTCACTATATCACTTTGCTGCTTCATATGTGGGCACATATAGTGGTATTATACATCCAGTATCTAATGATACACACTGGGCCTCTGTAAGTTAAAATTATTCTTTAGTGGTATTATACTTCCAATATTATACATATAGTATACATCCAGTATTTGTGTATTATCTGATGATACACACTGGTATTATACATCCAATATCTAGTATTATTCTTTAGTGGTATTATACATCCAATATCTATGTATTCACTTTGTTCTTTTAATGTATAAACACTGTTCTTTTAATGTATAAACACTGATGATACACACTGGTATTATACATCCCGTATCTGATGGGCCTCTGTAAGTTAAAGTTTTTTAAGGGTACTATACATATAGTAGTATTATACATTTTCTGATGAGCTTATGTGCTCTTTTAATGTATTCACTTTGTTCTTTTAATGTATACACACACACTGTTCTTTTTGTTGTTTCTTATGCCTCACTTCTAATTGTATTATGCTAATTTGTTGCTTCTTATGTAGCCACCTTATGTGGTTGATCCACCACCATTGCAGAGAGGGAGGGGAAGACCTAGAAAGGAGAGAAAAAGGGGTGATAATGAAGTGCATAAAGAGCAAAAAAAATATGGGAAATGTGGTGCTTTTGGCCACAATAAAAAAACTTGCAAATGTGAACCTATCCAAATTCAAAGTGCACCTGCACCTAAGGCAAGGGGAAGGCCATCACAAAGTCAACCAGAGTATACTTCAATCAGTCACAACAATCAGATGTTACTCAACTACAAACAACACCCATAGTTGGAGGAGTACAAACAACACCCATAATTGGAGGAAGAGGTAGCAGTAGGAGGGCATCCAATGCTGGCAGAGGGAGGGGAAGAAGTAAAGGTGCTTCAAGTTCATCACAATCACAAGAAAGGCCACCACTGGTGATACCACCCATGCTTCCATGAACAGATGCTCCCGCAAATCCTTATAAGAAAACCTTCAAGCCACCTAGGCAAAATTGGAGGCTTTGAACTTTCTGTTAACAATGGAGTTTGTTTTGGGGTATGTTGATACAATGTGTTGTTGTTGTAGTTTTTTGGGGTATGTTGATACAATGTGTTCTAGTGTTTTTGTTATAGTTTATGAATGTGAAACAATGTCACTGTGTTACAATTTGATTGTTTTTCAATATAATGGTGTATGTTGTGTTGTATTGTGGTTTGACTATTTATGAATGATATATTGTGTTGCAGGTTGACTATATGTGATATGTGTCGTATTGCAGTTTGTCTGTTAATTCCTATATGTGATATGTGTTGTTGTCTATTAATTTCTATAAGAGATATGTGTTATAAGAGATATTTGATGCTATATCTAAAATGCTGAAGGTTGTATGTGAATCTGTAACTAAAATGGTTGTATCATCTGAAATGGTTATATGTATAACTGAAATGGGTGTATCTGTATCTGAAACTGTATAATTTCAATGCTTCAATGCTTCAATGCTTTATGATGAAATGCTCAAAAGCTAAAATGCTAAAATGTTTATGAGGACATAAAAAGAAAGCATACATTCTTGTTTCAAATCTCCATTATATTCATGTTTTCAAACACGTCTCTTTTACATAGTTGTTTTTGCTTTAAACTCTTTAATGAATTCATCTAGCCCCATCTCCGCAGTGACCTTTACATTAAGCTTTCCATTGTTGCCTTCCTTGAAATCTTCTAAAACATCCTTCAACCACTGAAAATTACCACAAGTAAAACATTTCAAATACGTATGCCCATAACTATGATCTTGCCTAGAGGTAAAAAGTATTTTTGTCCCAACACAACCTTGTACTTCACATTTGGATTATTTCCAAAAGCAATCTCTAATCCAATGAGATGAACCACCACACCCAAACACCCACTTCCAGAGGAGGTCCCAATAGAACTTTCAGATTGAACATTTGCATCAGATAACCATTGAAATTCAGTGCATTTTGAGTGTTGGCACTTGAGATATTTTATGTTGTAGTTCTTTGTTGTGTATGAAGTCATAACCTTCCTAATGCCATCACAATGAGGAAACCTACATTTGGTGTATAACCAAGGGCAACAGTCAGGGGAGTGGCCTTGAAGGTAACACATTACACACTGCAATTTGGAATAATAACAACAGTCCCACATTTGGAATAATAACAACTACATTTGGTGTATGCTATATTACCTTTGTTTGTGATTCAGAACCACCTCCCATGGCTAAATTAGCTTGGTTTATTTTCTATAATTTTTGTTCCAAATAAGAAACTTGGAGAGAATGATACTCAGATTGGAGAGTCAGATTGGAGAGAGGGAAGGGATGCTCAGATTGGAGAGAGGGAAAAATGGTTTAGGCAACGACGAGCAACGGTCGACAGTTGTGCATCGTCGGATACTACAGGTAAGTATCTCGAGACTGTGAATTTTTTTTTAAAATTGTAAAAGGGCAAACTTGTCTTTAAAATTTGTTGATTCAGTCAAATGTGGGTCAACTGCGGTTACTTGCAGTTGACCAAGGTTAAACTGCAAATAAGGGACTATAGTTCCTTTTTTGCTAAATAGCAGGACTTAAGTCAAATATGCATAGAAATATCAGGACATAAGTCTAAAAAACTCGTATTTTATTTTGTACTAATAAACATTTATGGAAGAGCAATTTCCTCCCAGTCACCATGTTGATGTTAGTACACCTGTTCAATTATATTATGAATGTGCACTTACTGCAAGTCATTCAATTCACGTAACTCTTCTTCGTACTTAAATCTATATCTTGAATTTGTCATGAAAGACATGAACATCTTTTAACTCTATTTATCAACTCAATCAATGATCCTAACAAAATAAAAAGTGCCACAATCATTTAAGATAGGATGGAATCATGGAAATAAGCACATTTCATTACGCATGGATATTTTTGGAATTCTCAGACAACAACGGAAAAAAACAAAACAAAACAAAGAGTAAGTCAGACCTTATCTAGCAAAGGGTTTAGTTATCAGAAAATAAATCCTGAAAGATGAATAACCTTATCGATTCTCTCAAGGGATACTGGCATACGTGGAGTGATATACTTCAAGGAAAATGAGAGAGAAATGCCCAATATCAAACTACAGTACATTCCCAAAGTAGGAATCAGATATAGTGTTCTGTGTATTTTTACGCCTTCAAGTACATGCATATGCCAAGCACTTTTCATAAATATAAGTGACCTTAGGTGTTTTGATCGTGTGCTCAAAATCTTCTAATAGTCACTTATTGTTACTAGATCAAAGACAATATGAGATGAAAGCGTTCAGTAACAAATGATAATTGAACTTGTGTCTTTAAGAGATGGACTAAAACGGCCGAATAACGTTAAATACCCAAGATGGTGCAGCCATGATCCCTGAAGATTAGCATTTAAACAAGAGCACAACAATACTTATTATATGCTGATGACTTCATTGTATTTCTAAATGGTTCTCAGTTTTCTTTACAAGGTTTGCTCACTTTTTTGCACATATATGAGGTTTGTTCTGGTCAGCTTATCAACGAAGACGAGTGGCATC
Organism: Kingdonia uniflora; assembly: GCA_014058105.1. NCBI lineage: Eukaryota > Viridiplantae > Streptophyta > Magnoliopsida > Ranunculales > Circaeasteraceae > Kingdonia > Kingdonia uniflora. Next base: position 379,488 of record JACGCM010000684.1, on the reverse strand, counting down.
TATGTCTGTTTACAGAAAACACATCATTCAACAAGTCTCCGGGTTTCATCTTAAAGTTTTACCCATTGTGTACTTGGGTGCTCCTATTGATTATGGTAAGATCAAGATCAGTTCCTTCTCTAATCTCATCAACAAAGTCCAGAAAAAAATTGTCGGTTGGCAAGGGAAGTTGTTGTCAAGTGGACTCAAACATGTATTGAACTCCATGCCAATTCACCTGTTATCTTACGTTATTGTTCCCAAAAAGGTGATAGGGTTGTTCGCCGTTTTTTTCTGGGGTTGCTACGATGGCAAACCTAAGAAAAATTGGATAGCTTGGGATAAGCTTTGTAAGCCAAAGCTTGAAGGTGGCATTGGTACTAGAAGCATCCAGGATATTAAAAATAGCTTCTTGCTTAAGAAAAATTGGAATATCCATAACAGGGAGTGCATTTGGTCAGATTTCATGAAAAGGAAGTACACACAAGCAATGCTCCTTCTGTTGGCCTCTATTATGCATCTAAGCTCTAGAAATATATGTTACTTGATCTTAGCACGGTTTCAAGTAACACTTTCCTATATCCTTAGAGAAGGTAAAATTTCTTTCTGGCATTCTAATTGGACCGGTTTGGGTACTTTGGCTATTTCTTCTGGATTAGTAACCAACCAGCAACTTCAGTCTTCAGGTTGGGGATGTCATCGAAGAGCAAGGGATCTGGCATTGGGATAGACTAGACGTGGTGTTACCTTCCTTTTGGACGGGGTTTCTCGCCAATAATTTCTTCCTTAATTCGAATGTTAACAAACTTGTTTGGTCTCTTACTTTGAGTGGGGCTTTTTCTATCAAGTGGGCTTGGAACTTGATTCGTATTTCTTTTCCTGTGCTTGAGTATTTGAATTGGATTTGGCTTCTTTGCATTCCTATAAAAATTCAAGTGTTTTTATTTTTTATTTTTTTTGCAATGCAAACCGGTTTTATATAGGGATCCATAACTCTGAGTTTCCAACTTCATGAGCTTTCAAATCTATGACCTCTCTCTAGGTGGAGAGGTACAACCACCTCTTGGCCAAGAGTCCAAAATTTAAGTATTCATGTGGAAACTCTGAATGAATGTTGTTGCAGTTCACACGGTGGTCTAGAAAGCTTTCATTACTCTTGTGTCCAAGTGTGTTTGTTGTGATGGCATGAATGTTTCGTGTGAAGATAGTGATCACCTTTTTAGTCTAAGCTCTATTGATATTTGTTGGGAAACTAAGGGGGCAAATCGCAACGCGGAAGCACAATACGATTAACAAGAACTTAAGATCTTACTCTAACAATCTGAGAATTCAATCCAAGGCAATAATACACATACACAAGAATTAATTTAGGTGAAAACCTTTTAAATGATCAAAACCACCCCCGACAAGCACGACGAATATAGTATCACTTAGGGTTACAAGAAGTTACAGAGTTCACTCAACCTCACTTCTACCCTTACAGATAATCCTCAGTAAGAAACCCTAAAAAAAAAACCCAAGAAATCTCTACAGAGCAAAACCCTAAATTTCTTATTTTTGTCTCTTTAACTCTTTCTCCATGTACAAAAGACTTTAACTTACACTCTATAGTTATGGACTTTACATTAGGTCATCTCCGAAGTACGCATCACGAGATAATTCATCGCTTTAGAATAAATCTCCTTCAGAACGAACTTAGAAACAAATAAACATAGTGTTTTTTCCTTCGAACGACTTTAACGTAAACTTTGCTTCAGAACAAACTTAGAAACAAACAAACAGAGCATTTTTCGTTCGAACAACTTCAACGTAAACTCTGCCGTTCGAACGACTTCCCCTGTTTTGACTTCCCCACTCGTTCTAACAATATTGTTGTTTGAAAACATTTGAGTCGTTGTTGTGGTGTTCAATTCCTTAGCGCCCATGGTGTGCATTTAAGGTTTAAGACATGGATCAACGCCTCTTATAAATCCTCTCACATGGGCATTGTTAAGGGCCTTATTCCTTCTCTCATTTGCTGGGAAGTGTGGAAAGCTAGGTGCACCAAGAAATATGACAACATTGATATGAACTCTACGGTAATTATTGGTAAGGTTTAGAAATGGCTTAAGGATCTAGCCATCAAATTCAAAGTCTTCACCCTACCTTGACACTCTTTCCTTGGATGCCATGGGTCTTCATGCTAAAGTTCCCGCTTTTAGAGTTTTTAAAATTGTCATGTGGCCGAAACCTCCTTTAAGGTATTATAAGTTTAATACAGATGGGTTTGCCCGTGTCAATCCTGGTCAAAGTGGAGGAGGAGTTGTTTGGGACCACTTGGGTAACTTGGTCTTTGCTTTCTCCATGGATCTTGGTTTTGGCTCAAGCATGGCTGTCGAAATGGTTACGTTACTTCTCGGGCTCCACTATTGTCGCCATTATAACTTCCTTCCTCTTGTTGAAATCGATTATCTTGTTATTGTCAACTAAGTATAACAATGGATCTGAAGTACCTTGGGCACTTGCTAACACTTGGGCAGAAGTTCTAAGAATGGGCAACCTCTTAGGCATCTCTCTTTCTCACAATTATGTAGGGGTTGTTTTTCTCACAATGTAAAAGCAACTCAACTCTCTTTATGGACAAAAGGGGAGTCGTTTCTCTTTGGCGGTAATCTTGTTTTCTTGTATTGTGTATTGCGCAAGGCCTAGTCCTTTCATTTGTATATGGTTTCTTGGTTTCAATGAATAGATAGGGGTCGACCTAACCACCACCAGCTATGGTGCTTAATTATTATTATTATTATAATTTTTTTTTTACTAATTTTCGAAATAGGACAGACCGTACAGGGCCGAGTTAGACATGTTTGAAAACTGCACCAAATCATTACAGGCCTGCCACCTTCATTATGGGATTTAGCTGCTTTGGCCTATCAGCCATTTATAGGGCCAAGTTAGACATGTTTGAAAACTGCACCAAATCAGTATTGGCCTGCCACTTTCATTATGGGATTTAGCTGCTTTAGCCTATCAGCCATTTATAGGTCTGCCACCTTCATTATGGTAATTTTTAGTATTTCTACACTTTTTACACAACCATGTTTAGGCTGTCCAGTACTAGTTAAAATGATAGCCATGAGTGATTTTAATTACTTTGTACGAAAAATAAAAATCTGAAATGGACTCATAGTTAGCATAATGTAGGTTAGAACTCTGGAGTGAGTCAGATTGAAAACGTGATCTGACGTTTGATTTATGTGTTCGGCACCGACATCTTCATTTACGGAATTAAGTGTGAGATTGATATGAGCTCATTTAGACATTTACCATCAACTACATACTAAGTTAGTAGTCCATGTTCATGCATTTGGATTATTGAAGAGTCAAGTGGGGGACCTGATCAGAACAGGACTGATGAGAAGGGAGTTCTTCTCGTAGGGTCCTCTTTGATATTATGATTTCTCTCAATTTTTAGCATTGAAATAAGTACAAATACAAAGTAACATCTTTTAGAGAAAAACAATGGTGTGCCGAAGTCATGCATTTAGAGATAAAGTATTATTTACAAATCGAGATAATCCTCCATCAGGACTTCGAGATTTAGTTTTAGCCATTTGAGGATGTTGCTCATTTGACTATAATTTACCAGACATTGCTTTACGCTGTGTCGGTACAAGCGATAGTGCCAAATATGTTCACAGTAAGTAATGATTTAGATGTTGTGCACCATATTGAACTTTACAGGTTGGGCTAATAGCTATCAACCCTATATCTAATTCTTACAAGCTTTTTAGTTTTGTTGGAGTCAGGAAGGTGGAATCTGAACTAGAATATACTTTGAAAGCGCATCTCCATTATTTTGCATCAAAATCCAAACAACATTGGTCAATAGTTGTAGGTTTTGAGATACTAGAATGCCCTTTGGAAGATGGTCGAACAATGCCGACGGCTAAAAATATGATTTCATGAGCAATTTTACACGCGCTAGTGTGTGTAAACACATTATTTTTGAGATTAAACTTGAGGTCGAGTGTAATTATTTGATATATTACTTAATTTTGAATGTAAAAATATGTTGTTGGTTTTGTGTTTGAATATTATCGAGTTCTGTAACGATTGTCTCTATTCTAGTAATATCTTATATTAGAAACAAACAAGGATCTATTTGGCGCAAGAGCTCACAACCTGGAATAAGAACTTCTTTAAGTGCATTCCTAACCAAATTCAGTAAATCCGTGACCAGATTAGGGACGCCAAAAATGAGCCCCCCACCGAAGAAAATTTTAACCAGGAGCAGAAGTTCTAGGAGGATCTCAACCAACTCCTTAATCAAGAGGAGAAGCTCTGGCGCGACAAGTCCCGTGAGCTTTGGCTTAAAGATGGGGACCGCAATACCAAATTATTTCACATCTCCACCCTCAGCAGGCGTAGACACAACTCCATAAAGCAGATTCGGAACACAGACGACGAGCGAGGTACTACTAGGGAAGACATTGGGAGCACTTTTGTGGATTTCTACACTAACATCTTCACACCGTCGAACCCCCCCTTCTCATACAGGACCTTAACATCATGGAGAAACTAGTTACGGATGAGGATAATGACCAGCTCACCAAAGAGCCCACCATTGACGAGCTTCAAGAAACTCTCTTCTCTATGAACCCCCATAAATCTCCGGGACCAGACGGATTCATGCCGCTCTTCTACCAAAGTCTTGGGAAACGGTCAAGCACGATCTCTTTAAGGCTACGCTCGCATTTTTTCAATCGGGTCACCTTCTCCAGGAGTTCAATCACACCAATATTACTCTCATCTCCAAGAAGAAGAACCCCGATGCCCCTGAGCATTTTTGGCCTATCAGTCTGTGCAACGTGAAACTCAAGCTGATCACTAAAATCTTAGCTACCAAATTTAGACCTCTCCTCAACAAACTCATTTCCCCTGCTCAGAACGCTTTCATACCCGGTAGGCAAATTTTTGACAACATCATCATGGTGCAAGAGATCCTCACTACAATGAAGAAGAAGAAATGAGCCTCTAGCTATATGGCTGTTAAACTTGATCTGAGCAAAACCTTTGACCGTGTGGAATGAAGTTTCCTGAACGACACCTTGAAAGCCATGGGATTTTGTGAGAAATGGTATGAATGGATTTTATACATGCTTAACTTTGGATAGCTTTAGTATCTCTGTCGGATAACATCTTGAGTTTCCATAGGACTTTGCTCAACGCCTTATTCGGGGCAATGCCCATTAGAAGATTATTGTGTCGTTTCGATTCTCATTGGGTCTTCCCCTCCCCAACTAGATACTACCAATGAACTCGGTAGTCGTTTGTAGCAAAACATGTTCACAGCCTCTTCGATACATAACAACATAATTGTCATTTACCAAAGAACAACCCTTTGCAACATTTGTAAATTATAAGTTAAGCAATAGAGAAATAAGGGTACTGTTTGTGTATATTAGCATGTACTCCTGTTTAAGTTTACGAGTATATAACTGTCGATCCTTACTGTTTTGCGGTATTTTAGTTAACTTTATTCACTTAGTGTGAGAGGACTGGAGAGTAAAAGTAAAAAAAATAAATTTTTTTGGCAGAAACCATCAACATCAGTGTAAGCCTTCAGGAAGAACATGAATCCACTAGAACTACAAATTCAAAATGCCTATTATGTCACGATTCGAGCAATACCTCGAATGAACCAAAATTTCAACCTGAAGAACGAAGGAAAATGAGTAACGTAGTATAATCTTATTTGCAATAAATAAAACGATTGCCTTCAATTTTTTTTCCTTCCAACGATTTTCCTTTTCTAAGCTCAGGGAGTTTTTATGCGAAGAGGTTGAGTCAGGGGAGGAGGAAAATTAACATCAAGATTTACACATGTGTTATTCACTTCTCAGTCGAATGGGGAATTTTTTTCTCCCTCGTAATGAATTGGGTTGTTGGATATATTTTTATTTTTCCCCATCTGTTTTTAACAAGCAACACACCCTTATACAAGATGTGCCTTCAGAATAAGAAGTCTAAAGGAAACTCCCCTGTACAAAACTTGTGTGTATCGTTTATTTCTTATAAAAACAATATGCTAATATTAAGTTCGGAATTACCAAAATACTAATCCGAAGATTAATAAGATTTTAGTGGCCAGGATGCGGCTATATTAATAGAATGGAAATAAAGGAAGTAAATAACACATTGAGAAGAACTCAAAGTAGTGCCTACAAGGAAAGATAACCACATACTAAACTTGAAATCTCTACATTATATAACTATATATAAAGATGGGCGATTTAGACTATACCCCCAAAATCTAACCCAAATTTAATCTTGCCCCCTCGAACCAGCAAATATTATGGTCGACCCCCCATTTCATGTCATCTCCACCGGTTCATTGTTTTGACTTGACTTGACCAGTTTCCTCTTGTTGAACTACTAATTGTACCATTTTCTCAAAACTCAACCAAACCCAATAGTTTTTCACTCTCTTTTTCTTAACCCAAAACAATTTTGTATCGAGATTTGTGACCAAATTCAACTGTTGAGACCATTCCATCTCTCTAACCTCTAACTCAATATTGCACAATGGGGAGTGGTGAATCATAAAAGTAAGTGTATATATGCATCTCAAAGCCTTGTGTTGCTTTTAGTTAAATATTATTATGGTTCTTTTAAGCCATTAAAACACTGTTTCAGGTTGTTGGGGGGGGGGGGGGGGAGTGTAACGGCGAAGTGGAGGCAATTTTATGCGGGGTAAAACTGAATATTTGCATTTAAATAGAGTAGAACAACGTATTCAATAATGGCGCAGAGATAAGAGAGTGATGAACCAGCATCAACAATGTAAATTAGGGTATGAGAGAGAGAAAAAAAAAATACTTTAAAGCAAGGTTTTGAGAGTGGGAGAGTGAGAGATTAAAGATAGACTTAAGAAAAAGTAAAATGGAGGGAAGGTTGTTAAGTCTCTTGCCCTCTAGTCCTAACTGTCGGAGTAGGTGACGTGGCAAGATTTTGATGACTTGTATCATTTATCTTAGCCATTAATTAAAAAATATTAATGATCAATATCTAACCACATGGCATAACGTTTTGGTCGGCAAAAGTTGAGTAGTTGGTGAGTTAAAGGTACATTAGGTATTAATTGAAAATAAGACTGGTCAACCCATTGAACCAGGGGAGAAGACATGAAATGGGGGATCGACCACAATATTTGCCGGTTCGAGGGGGATTGATTAAATTTGGGTTAAATAATGTGTGTGTGTGTGTGTGTGGTGGGGGGGGGGGTAAAATCTAAATCGCCCTTTAAACATTAAAAATAAATAAAAATAGATCTCAGTGTTTAGACACATGCATTGTCTGCTTTACTAGGGAGCTTTGACAAAAGTAACTGCAAGTTATCAAGACGGGTCCTTAAAATTGTAATTTTCCTCCTTATTGTTGATGAATGGCATTGTAATTCTGGTCTAGAAGGAAGTAGAGAACTCCTTTCAAAAATCATTGAAGTGATATCATCAGCAAGCTTGGATGCGATCAAATAAATACGTCATTGATGAAGGCGTAGAATCACCATTTCCTTCGATACCCTTTATAACCAAAGAATCTTCTTATTAAATTCATAAACAATAACATCAGGAACCTCAAATCTCTTCCTAGGAGGATCAAGGGTTTGGTCCTCATCAATCTTGACTCTCAAAATACCATCTTGATACATAAATAATCTAAAAAAACAAATAAGAACTCAAAATCAACTCAAATGCAAACATCGAGAGCTATAAAGAGAGTTAGAGAAAGCAAACAAACATGAGAATCAAGGGTTTGATTGGCTCCTCCTGATCACCACCATCATTAATCCTGGGGAGAAGCTTAGTAATGAGATCACCATCGTCGATTGAGACTTCAAAGGCGATGAGAGAACATGATCGAGGTTTGCGAGATCGAGCTCGTATGCAAAAGGGGGTTTAATTACAAGTTTGAATTCCTTCCTTCTTCCATGATTGGATTGAAACATTGAGATGAAGAAGAAGTAGTAGGAGAGTTAGGGTTGAAGTTTGAATCGTTGATTTTGTTGTAATTGTTGATTAGATGAATGCAATTAGAAGGAGAAATGAAGGAAGATCGAGGCGTGTATTCACTGTCCTTAAGAGTAGTTTTGCCCCTCATGGATAATTTCAGATGCAAAAAGGCTACAATGGCACCTACTCTCCAGGATTTAACGATCTGATAGCAAAGTAAGGGTGCACTCCCCAAATACAGTGCTCTTCAAGTGAACAACTGTGATATACTGTTTCTCTGGTAGTAAAAGATGAAGAGAGTAATTTGCAGAGGTTCTCCAGTTCAGAGTTGAGATATATATAGAAGAGGATGGAAGACCCTAGATATGGTTTTGGGAGCAATAAATGTTCCCTCCTCAAGAAGAGTTATGACCTATTTCCCAAGGAATAAACATAAAAGAATACCGACCCAAAAACTCTTTGGAAAACACCATGATGAGGATATTATTTTGAAATAAGCTTATTGGCCAACAATCCCCTACACATATATCAAAATAACATACAAAACTAAAACTCAGATAAACGTGATAATATAGTGCTTCAGAACTGGTGTCCTTCGGGCTATGAACCAGCTTAGGATTCAAATCTTAGTTCACCATTATATTGTGAAACATGAAGTTTTTATGAACAAGATTCCTTAGTGTGAGCTAGAGGACTTGAAATCCACACTAATTCTCTATACCTATGTTGTTCTTTGGTTGTGCGCTTTTTGGCCCTGTGCTACCTGGATTTCATGAGTGCTTTAGAAAGCTTGCCTAAGCTATCATAGGAACCGACCCAGTTCCGCACTCATATAGGTGAACTTCCATCAAGTGTGTACTGCAGTTCAACACACCATTCAAACATAAATGGACTATGGAATTCATTAAGAGCATTGCTCAACCTGAAACACTGCAGTAGGCACTATTTCGTCATAGGAAGGGACTCTCTCAAATAGAATATAATTATTCGATAATGCAAACCAAGGAAACAAGTGACTTGTTTTTACCTCTATGAACCTACTTCCTAGAATCTCCAATCACATAGATGGGGTTCCCATCACTCTTTCCTTATGATCTAGGCATAAGTTCCATTCCCCTCGACGTTTCATCCACTAATCTCCTGTTTAGTGGTTTTGTCAGAAGATCGGCCAAATTCAGTTGCTTGATACCCGCCTTACATAGTTTAAGGATATAACTCCATCCTGAAGAAGCTGCTTGATAACTTTGTGTCTTAGACGTATATGCCAACTTTTCCCATTATAAGTTTTGTTCCTCGATATTGTTATTGCGGCCTGGTTATCGCATAGCATATGAACAATAGGAGATGGTCTACTGCCAATGGGAAGATCTGCTAAGAGGTTTCCAATCTACTCAACCTCACTACATGCCATCTCTAAGGCAATTAACTCAGACTCTATGGTAGACCGAGCTATACATTTTTGCTTAGAAGATTTTCAAGGCACAACGCCCCCACCAAGGGTAAACACATAACCACTAGTAAAGTTTATCTCATCTGAATTTGAGATTAAGTTTGCATCACTATACCCTTCTAGCACTGGTGGGGCTATTTTGAAGCTTAGTTCAAAATCAATGGTACCTTTTAAGTACTTGGCTATTCTCTCTAAGGCATTCCAATGATCATTATTAGGACATTGTGTGTATCTACTTAATCTGCCTACAGCATAGGAAATATCAGGTCTTGTACAATTTATTAGGTACATTAGGCTACCAATGATTTGGGCATACTCTGACTGTGAAACACTATGTTCTTTGTTCTTCTTTAGGTGAGAACTGCCATCATAAGGAGTAGTCATCGGATTATTATCAAAATATCCAAACCTTTTCAGCATTTTCTCAACATAATGTTTTTGTGATAAGATGAAACCGTCACATGACTTGATAATTTTTATCCCTAAGAATACATTAGCTTCTCCTAAGTCTTTCATATCAAAATTAGAAGCTAGGAATGTTCTGGTCTCATTTATTAAATCAAGGCTAGTTCCTATGATAAGCATATCATCAACATAAAGGCAAATAATCATATGTGTTAGAATCAAAATATTTGTAATAAATACATTTATCAACATCATTAATTAAAAATCCATTAGAAACTAACACATTATCAAATTTTTCATGTCATTGTTTGGGTGCTTGTTTTAAACCATATAAGGATTTAACTAGCCTGCAAACTTTATGCTCGTTACCCGGAATAGAACAACCCTCGGGTTGGTCCATGTAAATCTCCTCTTCAAGTTCACCAATTAAAAAAGCAGTTTTAACATCCATTTGATGAATGATTAAGTTATGAACAACACTTACTGCAATTAAAATTATAATAAAGAAAATCCTAGTAACAGGAGCAAACGTGTCAAAATAATCAACATCTTTCTTTTGATTAAACCCTTTAGCTACTAGTCTCGCTTTATATTTATCAATAAACCATTGGGTTTTAGCTTCTTCTTGAAAAATTATTTGCATCCAATAGTCTAAGTACCCGGAGCCAAATCAACCAAATCCCAGGTATGATTAGATAAAATGGACTCTAATTCATTATCAATTACCTCTTTCCATAGTAAAGCGTCATTAGAAGTAATAGCATTATGATAAGATTGTGGATTATTATCAATGAGAAAAGTATAAAAATCATCACAAAAGCTAGTAGCTTTCCTATTTATTTTGCTACTCCTAGGTCATATTCCAGAAGTCTTAGGAACTTCAACATTTCCACTATGAGAAACAGGTTTTTCAACATCAAACTTCATAGGAAAAATATTTTCAAAGAAATTTGCATTCTTAGATCCTATAATAGTATTTGCATCAAATAAATTACTATCGTTTCTCAAAATTAAGAATCTATATGAAGCACTATTTTGAGCATAACCAATAAACATACAATCAATAGTTTTAGGACCTAGCTTCCTTTTCTTTGGTTCTGGTATGAGAACCTTAGCGAGGTACCCCCTTACTTTAAGGTGTTGAGAATTGAGGTAGCTACTCTATCCTCTCTTCCAAGAACGATACGCGAAAATTGCCAACACAAGAAGTAAATCAACAAGAACAATAAAGAACACAAAAAGTTTCTCAGATGAGGGAAGTGGAAAACCCTTGCGGATGAAAAACGACTCCCAGCAAACAATTCATTATGATATCAAATAGTTTACAATGATCTCTCAAGATTTTCAAGCTTTAATGGAGTCTCTTCAAACCCTAGCCTTGCTCAGGTTAAACTCATAAAAGATAAAGGCAAACAACTAACCCTAGACTCCCTTATAAACATGGGAAGTTATTACAAAAGAATAGGCTCAAAGTACGGATCATGAGACGAAACAAAGTCCTCACAAACACTTTCTAAAACTAACTTAGCGAAGTCTATTCGAATAGACTCTGGATATATTCGAATAAGATGTGTTCTGAACGTTTCTGTTCGAATAGAAAAAAGTCAATTCAAACAGACATCTAACTGTCTCCTTTATTCGAATAGACATAACTTCTATTCGAATACACTTATAACTCTCTCCTTCTATTCGAACAGACAAAAGTCTATTCGAACAGGACTTTGAAAAAACCTTTTTTCAAACCGTCTTCGATCCTCGCACGTCCCACGAGCTCCGATGAACTTCCTCTAACACGATTCAAGTTCATATCATAATAATCTCCCACTTGAAATCGAATCCCGTAACCCATCTCCAGATCTCCCAATGAATTACTCACACTACCTGAACCTTCAATCTTGAAGACCCACAGAAGTTGTACATGTCGTCAGCTTCTAAAAAGTCACCACCTTCGTAAACATATTGGTCGGATTCACATCAGTGTGAATCTTCACAACCTTCAACACACCTTCCTCGAGGAGCGAGTGAATATAGTGATATCGAATATCAATGTGTTTGGTTCTAGAGTGAAAAGCCAAATTCTTCGTTAAGTGTATAGCGCTTTGACTATCACTATACAACTTAGGAGAGAATTGTTCTCTACCAAGCTCTTTCACCAACCTTTTGAGCCAAACCATATCTTTGCACGCTTCTGTAGCTGTAACATATTCCGCCTCCGTCGTAGACAAAACTACAATCTTCTGTAGCCTAAAAACCCATGTAACTGCACCGCTTCCCAATCTTTAAATGAAACCACAAGTGCTCTTCCGCCTATCCATGTCACCCACCAAATCAGAATCAACAAAACCCTGTAAGCATATCTGAGAACCCCAATAACATAATGCCACATCTTGAGTCCCTTTTAGATACCTCAGTATCAATTTCACAGCTCTCCAATGCTCCTGGCCTGGATTGCCCAGATATCTACTCACAACTCCCACTGCTTGGGCAATATCCGGTCTCGTACAAATCATAACGTACATTAGGCTACTAACCGCGGATTGATAAGGAACTTTCTGCATCTCATCGGGATCCTTCTGCGTCTTCGGACAATAATCCTTTGATAATTTGAATTGACCTCCCAATTGTGTACTAACAAGTTTAAAACCATCCATATTGAACCGCTTTAGTACTTTGCCGATGTACTCAGCTTGAGACAACTTCAATTCTCGTCGCTTTCTGTCCCTTGTAACACGCATACCAAGAACTTATTTTGCCACACCCAAGTCCTTCATAGAAAACTCCTGGAATAATAGTTCCTTCAACTTAACTATATCTTCCATGTCAGCACTTGCTACCAGTATATCATCCACATACAGAAGTAGAATAATATACGAGTTCCCCGTATTCTTAATAAACAACAGTAATCCGCATTGCTCTTTGAATCGCCATTTCTGGACATGAACTGTTCAAACTTCAAATACTACTGTCTCGACGCTTGTTTAAATCGTATAAGCTCTTCGTAAGCCTACACGCAAGATCTTCTTTCCCTTTAACTGAATACTCTTCTGGCTGCTTCATATAAATTTCTTCATCAAGGTTACCGTGAAGAAATTGAGTCTTGACATCAAGTTGTTCGAGATGCAAGTCTTCAACAACAACTATATTCATCACAACCCGAATAGTAGACATCTTCATAACATGAGCAAAAATTTCACTGAAATCAACGTCTTCATTCTGCTGAGAGCCCTTCTCCACAAGTCTAGCCATGAATCTCCTTGAGCCATAAGATTTCTGGTTTAGTCTGCATACCCACTTGTTGTGCAATGTTATCTTCCCCTTTGGTAACCGAACTAATCTCAAGTTCGATTAACTGATAATGACTGTATCTCATCATCCATAGCAAACTCCCACTTGCCCTTGGCTTCCACATCTAAAGCCTCCTTATAACTTTCAGGTTTACCGCCATCTGTAAGTAACAAGTAATTTAAAGAATTTATGTACCCCAGTTTAGGTACAAGTCGCACATTCTGTAAAAACCAAAGTCCCCCCTGAAGGTAACAACAACCTAGCGTTTCCCATTCTAGTAATATTGCGTGCACTCTTATCTGCAAGAAAGACCGTACCGAAGTCGCCTTTAACAATATTAGAAAGAAAACCTATGTTCGCAGTAGCATGGAAGGAAGCGCCCGAATCAACAATCCAAGATTCGTTAACACCGTCACACGATCGTAGTAGAGCCTCGTCAGAACTAACCTCTTCAGTAAGGTTCATTGTATTTTTCTCTTCATCATCAATCTTCTTAGAAGAAGAAGAGTTGCAATCTCGCCTGAAGTGACCCTTCTTTCCATAAGTCCAACACTCACCGGGGGGCTTAGACTTCCCTCTTGACTGTGATCGACCCCTTCCAAAATTTGGCCCTTTTCTGTAAGACCTCCCTTTTTCCTCGACGTTCAACATATTGCCATTTGAACTCGAAGAGGGTTCAGATGTTTTACGCATAATCTCTTCACTCATAATCAATGAGACTATAGTGTCAAATTTGATGTCTTCCTTCATAGATGAGTTGCTCATAGCTGTAATGAATCCTTCCCAGCTTTCTGGCATCTGCCCTAGAAGAGCCCATGCTCTCACCTCCTCGGTAAAAGTTATTTTTACGGATTCCAATTGAGCATGTATGGTATTGAACTCACTTATATGAGCTTGCACACTACCATTCTCCTTCATCTTCAAAGTAAACAAACGTCGTAAAAGATGAACCTTATTTGCCCCGGACGGTTCTGAGTACATAACGGACAACGTCTCCATTAAACCCTTCGTCGTCATAACTTTGGAGATCATGTGTAGAATTAAGATGACAACGCTAACCTAACGGTTCCAAGCGCTTTGCAATCAAATCGCGCCACTTAGCAGCATCAAAATCTACTGGCTTCATCTCTGTTCCACCTAGTGGTAGATCAAGATCCTTCTGATAAAGATAATCTTCTATCTGCATCTTCCGCACTCCAAAATTCAACCCATTGAACTTTCTGATCTTCAACTTCTCCTGATCGGCCATCTCTCTTTACCACACAAGCCCTAACGCTCGCTCTGATACCAATTGTTGAGAATAAGGTAGCTACTCTCTCCTCTCTTCCAAGAACGATACACAAAAATTGTAAGCACAAGAAGTAAATCAACAAGAAGAATAAAGAACACAAGAAGTTTCCCTGATGTGGGAAGTGGAAAATCCTTGCAGATGAAAAACCACTCCCCACGATCAATTCACTATGATATCAAATAGATTACAATGATCTCTCAAGCTTTAATTGAGTCTCTTCAAACCCTAGCCTCCCTAAGGTTAAACTCACAAAAGATAAAGGCTAACAACTAACCCTAGACTCCCTTATAAACATGGGAAGTCATTACAAAAGAATAGGCTCGAAGTACGGATCACGAGACGGACCAACGTCCTCACAAATACTTTTTAAAACTGACTTAACGAAATCTATTCGTATATACTTTGGATCTATTCGAATAAGATGTGTTATGAACGTTTCTGTTCGAACAGACAAAAGTCTATTCGAACAGACATCTAATTGTTTCCTTTTATTCGAATAGACATGACTTCTATTAGAATACACTTATAACTGTCTCCTTATGTTCGAACAGACAAAAATCTATGTCTATTCGAACAGGACTTTGAAACTTTAATCCTCGCTCGTCCCACGACCTCCGATGAACTTCCTCTAACACGATTCGAGTTCATATCATAACATAAGGTATATAAGGTTAAGTAGATGACCTTTCCATAACTCATATGGAGTCTTATCAGTTTTCTTATGGGGAATTTTATTTTGAATATGACAAGAAGAAAGGATGGCTTCCCCCCACAAGTTCATTGGTGCTCCAGAACTAACTAACAAGGCATTCATCATTTCCTTCAAGGTTCTATTTTTCCTTTCAGTTACTCAATTAGATTTAGGGGAATATAGAGGTGTTGTTTCATGAATAATACCAAAATCCTCACAATGTGCATTGAAAGGGTTAGATTGTAATTGTTGATTAGATGAATGCAATTGGAAGGATAGAGGATAGAAGATCGAGGCGTGTATTCACTGTCCTTAAGAGTAGTTTCGCCCCTCACGTATAATTTTTCAGATGCAAACATGCTACAATGGCGCCCAACGATCTGATAGCAAAGTAAGGGTGCACTCCCAAATACAGTGCTCTTCAAGTGAACAACTATGATATATTGTTTCTCTGGTAGTAAAAGATGAAGAGAGTAATCTGCAGAGGTTCTCCAGTTCAGAGTTGAGATATATATAGAGGAGGACGGAAGACCCTAGATATGGTTTTGGGAGCAATAAATGTTCCCTCCTCAAGAAGAATTGTGTTCCTTCCTCGAGAAGCGTTATGGCTTCTTTCCCAAGGAATAAACATAAAAGAATACTGACCCAAGAACTCTCTGAAAAACACCCTGATGAGGATATTATTTTGAAATAAGCTTACTGACCAACAGGTTTTGCTGCAACAACAATGCCCAAGCTCTTATACCTTAAAAACCCTCAACTTGAGTAGATCTGTAACATCAATGAGAAGGAAATAGAAACCCAAAAATTTCATTCAATTCGGCAATAAAGGGTTGAACGGCCCAAATTATTTATATGGTCCAAAAGTACCACGGAATGCATTAGGGTCATCCAATATACGCATCGGTGGAATCGACGGCTAAGACCCAAGACCCAAGAACAAAGTTGGGTCTCTTTTTTCTTATAGATGCGCACTTAAATATCCTATATTGAAGGTTAGTCCATTTAATCACAAACAATAACAACACAGAAGAAACTAGGTAAGTTCCTTCCAAGCAGCATGAGAGACCATATTGGCCAGTTTTCATGCTGGTTCTTCAAATCAAACAAATTCCCTTGTTTGATTACTATATGTTCTCAAATTCTCAAAACATGCATCTAATTTGTTTAAAGTAATCCACTAAGACACATTGTTTAGCACTTAAATATAAGTTATAGTAATAGAATATTTTTATTCATGAGATATTAAGAACAATAACAAATAAATATGGTATCACTGTCTGTCCCTCGCTCATCAAATAAGACACATTATACACGAACATTTCCACAATAATAGATAAAATAAGTAGAAAACCCCCACAATACCCCAAATGGATTCAGCTAAGCATCTCTGTCTCTCATGCATTCAGGAGACTTCGTAGGGTACCTCACTCTATCATTGCAATAGTTATAGATAGTGTATTTTTGGCGAACCCAACTCATTCTCCTATATTGATAACCATCAAGATCTTGAAACTCCTTTGATCCCACCATCTTTTACCTTGTGTGGCACAAAACCTAGCATTAACTGACTCTTCGCAACCATCGACATGAAACCCTCTGTATGATGCTACAAAGGGAGCTTTGGACCAATCAGTCTTCTCGAGTCCACCTCTTGTTGCCCAATCGTCCGCGTTCCATAGACTGGAATATATCTTCATAGGTTGGTTAAATGGAAACTTCACTCCCAAATCTTTACTGTTCTTGAACACCCTGATGGGAACATCATCCACAAAGAATCTGGTAGCAACCCCACAAAATTATATACAATATTAGTCAATCTTAAAGTAATCTTATCTAGGAATCAAATATAGAAAGATAAAAAAATGGAAAAAATAGGCCCACACCTAAAAAAGAGAAAGAAAATAGTACAGGCTCCCATAGCAATGACATGTTTATAGGGGCTTAAGAATTAAGGAAATGGGGATTAAATAAACCAACTTTTATAGTGTCTGGGGTTGAAATATGTTTACAAGAGCCCAATCTATTTTTGGTTAGGTAGCACTAGTATTAAGAACTTACACTATTTGGTACATGTTCCACAAAACTGAGTAGGAGTGGAAGTCTTTAGTTGGATCAAACCAGAGATAGATTCTTTGTTCTCTGTCTCCTTTTCCTCCAGTGAAGACATTTGTTTGCAAAATATAAGGTTGGCCTGTTCTGTTTCCAAGAAATTCAAAATCTATCTCATCATGTTCTGCGCCATTAGAAGATAGCTGCACATTGGAAAAGAGAAATTAGATGAAAACAATCACTGGTTGAGCACATACTAGTTAGTGTTCATAATGCTTACATAGAATGCAGTTACAGTTCCAGCAGAGTCTCCTGCAACCATCTTTATTTGCATACTGAAGTGCCCAAACAAATAAGAACCCTTGGACTGAAACCCAGTACCTGTGTATTTGTCCAAGCTGAGCTGAATTTCATTACCAGCATTGAAGTATTTGATATGATCAAAAGCCCATGTAGGCATGTAGTTCCTGTAAAATGGAACATTAACAGGAGTTCTTGGTGGAGTAGCTATCACTCCAGAGGCCAAGCAAAGTAGAACCACACAAACACTCCAATGAAAAGAAGCCATCTCTGCATAACAAGAAACAATACAAATGGTTTCAACATATGAGTATATGAGGCTAAGGCAAACAACATAATGAGAGAGAAAAAAATGTGTGTTTCAGATATACCACAAGATATAGGAGGGAGAAGATGTTGTGTGATGAGAAGTTCGGAGATTTGCAAGCCTTTTTATAAGCGAATAAAAGATTAAACAATATTTGGAGTTGAATTATGGGATGTGTTGTTGCAATCTCTTGGTTGGTCTTTGTCCAATGGACAGAATATTACATTACTTGAGAATAGTACAAAACTACAGCTATACATGTCTGCAAATGTGAAGGACTTCAATTATTTCTCATTGACACATTTGGATTTTTTGGAGGGTTTTATGGAAAGTGATTGGAGTAAATAAGAACATTTGAAAAGCCAATGAATCGTGTCATGACCATCTTTCTGAGTTTTTTGTACCATTAGAGTATATACAGGAGCTAGCTGAAGTATGACATGGCAGAGAGAGTGAATTCTTTTCTCTCTTTTACACCCACAACAGCTAGGTGAATTATCCATTGCGGCAACTCAAAATCCACTTTGAAGGTGAATTTTTACTTTATTGATGCCCCGCATTTTTGAACTGCACAGCATTAAAAACCAATTATATAATAACACTTGTCAAAATTTTAGTAGCTCTCATGCCCCTCATTTCTGAACTGTAAGGCATATATTAGCCCTAAATTAATTAATTCAAAACAGCTACGTGGCATCATTTAATTGGTTCTCATGCCCCTCACTTATGAAATGCTAGGCATATTTAAACGTTAAATTTGTGACACGTGGCCACATCTCAACTGTTAGTCGGCCTGCGCAGTTCAGAAGAGCGGTCAGGAAAATTCACCTTGTTTTGTGGGGAAGATTGCATTTGGGATGGATTTGGGTGAATTCACCAACCCTACTGCTACATATGTTCTTACTGCAACACTTCATTACACCAATTAATCTTGCCTGACATGTTGTAGTTTGGATGTATATGTAGGCTTACTCAAGTGACTTTGTTTTGTTTTTCAGGTTCAATCTGGTGAGGCACAGAGCTCATTCTGTGTAATTGTTTTTGTTTTTTTTTACTGGTACATGCAAGGGAGAGCCACTTTGGCTTCCTTCTCATGGCTTCATGAGCTTGATTAACACATTTACCATCTAGGAAATTATTACAACCCATGCAGAACCATCCTCATAAAACTCACAGCGATGCATATCATCTCTTATAAGCTCTAGCAAGTTTTACCATGACATGATTTTAGTAATAAGAGGGCAAATATGAGCGATGACCGCACCAAGCCTACATAGATATCTTTTTCTAAACTTTTCCCCTTTAGAAAGAGTTATTCTATAAAAATACCTATTTGTAAAAGATTTAATGATATTTCCAAGCAGTAGATTTATGATATATTAATTCTTTTCATCATCAATATATCTAACTATGAAAGCGAGGCGGCCCTTCAAGAGAGCTCGGACAGAAATTCTTAAAATGGGCATGGTAGAATTTTAATAAATTCCCATCTGTATAACAATATATATGTGCCCCACAAAGATTTATGGCTACAGATCATCGTCAATCATGTTTTTTTTTTTTTTTTTTTTTTCTGGTATCAACAATCAAACTATTTTAATTAATCTCCCATGTGACTGTGATTATGAACTTGGTGTACCTACAGACTTCAATATATCCAATAATTTATCTGAAATTTATTGTGATATTCCAACATCCAAATATCAATTATAAATTTTTCGGAACCCACGAATTGATTATGATATTATCTCCAAAAATCCTAAACTATTCTCGTTGACATAAAAATATTAACAATGGATTGATTTTTCGTATAAGAAAGCCGAAAACAAACATAAGATTCATGTTTTTCTTTAGCATATAGCCATATATGTTTATAGAAGTTTTGTAAATATATGTTTGGGATCTGTCTCTACTGGTTATATAATGGAGCCGTTTTGTCAAATTAAATAATTTGTTTTGGTTCTTCTTCGTTTGGTCACATTTTTTGCTGAAGGAACCAAGGAATGAAATGGTGGTGAGTTTTGTCTACAAGATTGAAGGAAAGGCAAGGACCCTAGTTGCATGTGATGGTTTGCAGCGGTAGCAAACTGATCACATGTTCATAAATAGTTATCAGTTGGTTTAGGAGCTGGAATCCGCAAGGGTTTGATGAGGAGACCTCAACAAACAAAACCAACATTTCCCTCCCTTTAACATGCTAAGTATATGCTACTTAGCGGGTAAATGCCTATATTCTAAATTCATCTTTTACTAAACACGTAAACATTATATCTTTTCGTAAGACATTATTGAGTTACATTTGTGTTACAGATACAGTGTTTTGTACCTACTTTCCTAACAAACAACCATTAAGCAATCTTATTCTTATTCATCCTATAAAGTACCATCTATTTCAAAAGCGATTTACTACATTCCTGTGGTCTTATGGTTTAACTAACGTCCACGGCCACTCAAACAGGTCATGTTCTGTACATGAGTCTTTTGACTAGATGACTGTGACACGACACTATGATACACCATGTCATATATGTATACAATCTTATCAGATTAGAGGTTATGTCTGCATTTGTAATAGCTGGTTCAAGTTGGAGTTTTTGTTAATGTGAGATCATCTGAAAAAATTGACAAGTCTCATAGTCATGAATGGTTCTGTTACTAGCTGTCATTGAAAGAGAATTGTGATGAAACCAACCGTGTACCAGAAGAATAGACCTCGAAAAGGACACACATAGACCATGGTTGCTATCTTATTTTTGTCACAACTCAATCAGTTCCCCTCAGGCCCCCAAACAGAAAAGCTTCTCAAATCTTCATATGTATTGAACAAAATAATATAGTGCAAATTAGTTTTTAGACCCTAGATAATGATTACGAATGGGTCAAACACTTTTGATTGTTTTTTTTAGTTTTTAACCCTAAAATTAAACTCAACAATTCTTTAAAAATACAAATTTACCTTTTATGCTTCATCTTCCTCAACACCCTTAAAACCACTCATCCGCTTCCGAATACCATTAAAAAGTGAGGTTTATTGTTGATAATGAGGAGATGGAGATGTTATTGTATAATGGTGAAGATGGGTTTGTTCTTATGAACTAAAAATCATTGTTAAGTTTAATTCTAGAGTGAGAAACAAAGATTTTTGGGAGAGAGGGGTTAGTAATAGTTGATTTTGGTTTGGAGAAGAGCGATTTACAGTTAGGGGTCAGCGACTTTGAGTTAGGGATGAATAGTTTTGAGAATAGTGGTTTAGGTTTAAGTTATTTTTTATTGGGGAGAGTAGTTTTGAATTGTTAGCGGAAGGGTATTCTCGGAATTGTTCTAGAGGTGTTAGACCAATTCGTGGTCATTATGTAGGGTCTAAAAACTAATTTTCCCCATAATATATTCCCTCAGCCCATGTGTTATCGACCTCATAAATACAGGTATGTCTTCTCTAGAAAAAGAAGCAAAAGAGGGACATGGACATGGACATGAATTTTGTGTATTTATGTCGATCTACAGTGCTTCACCTTGCGACTGTATTAACATTGTAATGAATCATTAGGCCAGCAAAACCATTTCTCAATTTGACAACTACTATGTTTAGGTAGAACAAGGGACAAGAAAGATGTATTATGAAAAGAAAAAAAATGTTTTCACGGAGACGAGAATCCATGCTTTTCTAGATAAGAAGAAAATCTAAAGGACGACAACGATGTTTCTATCGTAATAAAGAACTTTGAGGACACAGGGTGTGACCCATCCCTGCATAACTTGGTTGTTTTGTTACGATGAAAACATTTGTATGGATGAGAGTCATGGGTGCTATTATAGTGAGGACGTGCCTTGACTCTTCTCTGTTTTTAGCATAAGGTAAAACAGATATGAGCTACATCCTGTCACCAAGATAAAATATAAGACAGAGAAAGGAAATGGCAAGGTGCAGCGACAAGGTCGGTAGAAGAGGCCAAGAGAATAGAGTAGGTTAGATCGATCGAAAAAGGAAGAAGACAGCAAATGAGATCAAACTGCTATGGTACTGACTTAAAAGTTGAAGGACCACTCCACACCGTGGGCACCATTCTCTGTAAAATTCTTAACATTGTGATAGCAATTTTTTTGTCCCAAAAGCTTCTACAATGATTTCAAGGAAAAGGCGAAATCGAGCTAGCCAGTGGCAACCTCTTAATTTGCCACACATGGACCAGCAGGTCAGCATTCAAATAGATCGGTCCCAGTCCCCACTACCAATCAGAAATTAATCAATCAACATTTGAAAAAGACAATTATCACCTATTTAACCCTATGGGCGTAATGAGCTGAAAATGGTAGAAATCACTGAGATATACTTTTAAGCAGTACTTAAGAATCAACGTGTATCATATACAGAATGTTTTACTTGTTCTCAAATCTATCTTAACTGTGTAGGTATGCACGGTAAAATGTGTTTCAAAGAATATAAATTGTTATAGAGTACATGAATGACCGTAATGGTCTGAAGTATAAGCAAAACTATAATACAAAAATACCCCCAGTGTAAATTATGCACAATGTAAGCCACGCGACATCCGAAAGAGTACAGCAGCAGCAATCTCTTGTTCAGAACAACCAGTGTTTCTTCCTAGGCTTTTGCTGCATCGGAACATCTGCAGCACACAATGCAATATTAAACATGTATATAAATCAGCTGATCTTTACTTGGGCAGAAATAATTCATCAGGGTGGAGTTCAAAACTTACCCTTTCTTTCATACAATGAATTGTAATGTACTTCACACCAGAAACTTAACCATAGCTCTGCAACATTAGAGATAAATGTAGCTGTTATATACAAGGATGATGTATGCACAACTACTGACACTGTTAATTACTACGATCGCGGAAACGAGTACTGTCTAAATAAACTGAAAATACGATCTCTTTTATTGAATAACAACAACTACTACTACAAGCTCTCTTTCTAGGGTTCTTTCCTTTCTCTCAAACACTCAACACCCCTTCCTAATGCCCTATGATCTCCCATATATAGGAGAGATCTCCTCTTTCTCTACACTCCCAACTAAAAAGGAAACTACTAGAGTAATCCTATTTTTAGAGGATTCTCTAGGACAAAATAAAATAATATCAAATAAACTAAAATAAGAAATAACTAGAGATCAGTCACGAAAATGTGCGCATACTATTTACTCTTCCCCCTCATCTCATCCTGAATGTGCTTTGTAAGACCTAGACGAAAATGAATTACTCTTTGAGTTTCTGTCTCTGATAGGACAACACGGGACGACAACATATAAAAGTCACTAGCGTAATCATCCATAGATTGGCTCCGAACCCAACGTAAGGTTTGAAGCTTAGCAAAACTCTCATTCTCGTAAGTGCTTCGGATAAAACGAGCCACCATCTCACCCCTCATAACCTCCCAATCAGTGATATAATCATGACCTCCAGTTACCTATAGCTGCTGAATGTTTTCCCACCAATTTAATGCGTACCCTGTCAGTTGTCTCTACCAAACTCACCGGCCTCTGTCCAGTGCACCTCTTAAATGCAAGCATCTTGTGAACTCGATTCAGCCAATCTATAAAACTATCCGCATTTGATTTCCCATCAAAATCTAGTACGTTAATCTTTACGTCAGAGTTCAGATTTTGAAACGCGAAAATAATGGCGTTCGCGACTTGGGTCTCAGGGTTGCCCTGGTAGCCATACCCCTGAGTGCCGTACTGTGGTTGCTGTCCGTATCGAGTAGCTCCAATACCCTGATTTGACTGACAGTTGTCAGTGTGAGAACGAGTACCAAAATAATATGGAGTATTGCTGCAACCTCTACCTCTCATGTCATGGAAACCATACCTATCCCATATCCCCTCTGCTCAGCATCATCCCATTGCCTGTTTTCAGCCGAAAATCCTTGTCCGCTAGTCTACTATCTATGGAATACCCTATCCGGAATAAAGAGGCCCTTGCAGAGGTCTAGGTGGCCGCTGCGGTCGCGGAGGCACATAAGGTGTTGCTACCGCTAATATCTGTCCCACAAAATTTTGTTATGTATTCATCCAATTGCCATTTAGGCTATGCTTGTTTTTTGGTCAAGGGTAGGAAGAGGTGAGATGTTCTGAAAACTTTTCACCCTTTGCATGTTTTTATATATATATAGAAGTTAGAAGAATCTCTACAAATTTTGTAAACTAGAAGCGAGGTTAGAGGTATGGCCTCACTTCTAACCTTAAAACTTTACCCCCCCTCCTAATGAAGTTTTTTGGGTTGACTTCCAAACTTCTAACCTAGAAACTTCTAACATGGCTTTGGTTGAACGTTTTCCCCCTATACCGTGGTTTTGGTCGTTCCCCACCAGAGACCAGTTTAAGTGGGGGTATTTTGGGACTTTCAACCCAAAAAAGCCGAATGAAAACCCCCAACCCCAAATAAACCAAATCGAAACCCAGCCAAACCTCAAACATTACTTAAAATGCCAAATCAAAGCCCAAAACTCGCAATTTCTCCCCCACCTCCCCCCCCCCTCTATCTCTCTTTCTCCCTCCCCTCTCCTCATACCTCTCTCCCTTATCTCTCAACCTCTATCTCTCTCTCTCAACAATGGTTGCTTTTCCATCTCTCTAGCTATGTGGGTATGCTGAACCATGTCCCCTATATATTTGGTATGTGATTTGCACGTTTTAATTTTGTTTTTGCCTTAATATATGATGTATCAAAGATAAAAATGGTAGTTTATCACCATTTTAATTGTGTTGTTACATTAATATATGATGAATTATAGAGAAAAATGTGGTTTACATGTGTTTTTGGTGTTTTTGTGGAGAAACTTCTAATTTGTGGTCAAATTATACGGATCAGCCAAACAGACTAGTGTGATGTTGAAGTTAAAAGTCATAATTTTAAGTAGAACTTCTAACTTTCAGCTAAAAACACACTTCTTTTTTTTTAATCTTCTAACCTCACAACTTCTTAGGTAAAACCTCTACGCTATTCTCAAAAAATAAAAAAAACAAACCCTAGGGCCTAGAAACCACCAACGTCGTTTTTAATGCAAAATCATCGGTACCAACTCTACCAGCAGGTCGTGGATGAGAGGAGTTCTGTTAGGGATCAAACTCAAGCAATTACAGACTCCGCTGAAGCTTATGAGGCGGCGGAGACTGCGAAGAAGGTGGAAGAACTGGTGGAAATGGAGAAGCACATGACGAAACTCGCAAAAGAGTTCGAATTGGAGCTCAAGCATGAAAGAAGCAGCAATGTGCCCAACGTGCTCCACACGTGTGGCATGCCACCTGAAGGCACATTATGTTGTGGCATGCCCTGATCTAGGTCGTTCGTGTCTTGCCCCACATTACAGTTGCCCTGCATCGTACCTTCCGTACCCTGCCCCAATCCCTACATGCCTCAACATGTGCCATCGGTGCTCGCCCCTTGCTCGGCATGCCGGTCATTCCCTGCACGTGCCTAGGCATGCACGTTCTATGTCTAGACGATGGCATGCCCGCGTTTCCCTCACCGATTCCCTGGTTTGTTTCACGAAAAATCTCGCCCCCTACGCAGACTTCGGTGCCGCTTTGGGTCTCCCTCCCTTGGTCGTTGATAACCGGAAACGTGGGGGACCACTCTTTTCTTTCTTGTGCCAATCGCGGTGTCGTCATTCAGATTTGTCGACATACGTCGGCAGCTTTGGGAATCATCGTACCCTTCAAGTTCTAGAGAATCTGCGAATTTGTCGACGCTTTTGGACATCCACGGTCAGATCTAGAAATGAATTGTAAAGATGAGTCCTTTCCTCTTCCAAATCGGGCCTCCCTACTCGGTTTTGTGGAAAATGAGTTTCCTTCCCTCGCCCAACTACTCACAACGGCGTTGGATTCATGGCATTGATGCCCGTTATTCTTCCGTCATGCATAAAGGCTCCCATTGGAATACCTCTTCCCCGACTTGAACCTCCATCGCTTCCCTCAACTTTGCCACCAACAACTTTGGATGATAGTACTCTTATCGGAATTGCCATCGCTGCTACCAACATCGCTTCAATAAACTTGTTCGAAGTCGTTAACTCCTTGTTGGATTCCATCAACAGCGCCGTAGATTCCTCTACCGATTTCAAACGCTCTCCTTGTGTGAGTTTGATTGGTTTCTTCGGTCTTCTCTTACCCATCTTTGTAAAAAAAAAATATATGCCAAGTTCGATCTAGCTCTCTGTTACCAATTTGTTAATTACTACGATCACAAAAGTGAGTAATCTCTAAATAAACTGAAAATACGATCTCTTTTATTGAATAAGAACTACTACTACTACAAGTTCTCTTTCTATGGTTCTTCCATTTCTCTCAAAAACTCAACACCCCTTCCTAATACCCTAGGATCTCCCATATATATGAGATCTCCTCTCTTTCTACACTCCGTACTAAAAAGGAAACTACTAGAGCAATCCTATTTTTAAAGGATTCTTTAGGACAAAATAAAATAATATCAAATAAACTAAAATAGGAAACAACTAGAGATCGGTCACGAAAATGTTTGCATAGGTCGTGGTCGTAACAACCCACGACCTATCACACAATATAATGGAAGTACCGACACTTAATACATCCAATGAAATAATGTTTTTTTGATAAAATATGTTAATTTCTGAAACCCCAGGTGTATAGGCCTCTATTTTGGATCAGCTAGGCCCCAAGACGAAAATAACAGTATACTTTCAAATATGGCCACAAGCACAAAACATGATCACATTTAGTTGTCCCGTCTACCCTACCAATTAGTTTCCCATTTGACAAAAAAAGACAGCGTATCTCCTACACACTACAATAAGATTTTATTAGAGGAACAGCTTCAATGTACACACTACCATAAGATTTTATTAAAGGAACAGCTTCAACGGACTCTTATCGACATATTTTCAGCTCGATAAGTGAGATCTGCAGGCATCCCTATACCACTAGTCAAATATAAGTAAAACATTCATTAAAACTTAAAGGGAGCCTAAAGGAAGCCTCGGAAATGGTAGACAACATCCTTCAAATGATACTTTGTCTCGGAAGAAACAGTATACAGCAAACTTCAATATGCTAATGTGTCCGTACACTTATTAAAAAACAATACTTCAGTATTCCTAATACCTCCCGTCAATTTTTCTTTCACAAAATGGTAGTTATTTCATAAATGGCGTTTTATAAAACTTTGGCCTGTTTGTTTCTTTTTTATGAAATAAATATAGGCTGCAGGATTCTGCTTTAAAGTTTAAAGTCACTTGGCGAACTTTCATAGATCTGATTATGTCGACATGCTACAAATACCTAAATACATGTTTCTTAGATGAGTAGGTACACTTCTAATTTATGTTATCCCTAATTCTCGAAAGTAACTCAATGAAAGAAAAACGAATTGGTGAAATTTTTTTGCTTATCAATGCAATATCTAATCTTTTGGTTTTCCATCACTGTAGATACTATATTTTGAAAAAAAAAATCAAAGCCACATAATTCTAGAGTTGGTCAGGCATAAATGCCAACTTTCTTATCACAAAAAGGAAGTACCAGCTGAATAATAATTTTACCTCGTTGAGGAGCTTGGGCTTGGGGATTAATTTCAATAAAGCAGGTATCTCTAAATGACGTTAAAAGACATATCTTTGCTCCAAACTATATCACAAAATCAGAAGAAACAAATTAGAACATTTAAAATTGATCTGATGTTTGGATGAATCAAAATATGACTATCTAGAAAGTGCGCATTTTTATCTACATGGAGGTCATGAATGGAAGAAATCTAGATCCCATTAAGACATGATAATTGATTCAGGAATAAAGTCTACCTTGTCGAATTACAGGGTTAGTCCAGGCTATATTAGTAAGCATTTGCAATCAAGATAAAAAGCTCATATTTTGTACGGAAAATGTAAGAGCCAGTGCGTGGAGGCTCAAACTCATCAGATTGATGATGTTAAGTTATTCTAATGTATCACAGTTCGATGATAAAGGAGCCAAAAAATAGGACAGAGTAACCGTGAGTTGGACTTCATCCTAGCAGTGGAACATTAGCCGATCAAATCATAATGTAAGTGGAAAAACATATGCAAGATTGAAGGAAACAACAGATGTGTCGAGATAAAACATTTGCACAGATTAAAATGTCTTCCAAACATGTCTCATCATTGCATCAGCAGAACATTCACCAGTTTCAAGAAAAAGCGTGGGCTGAGAATGTTACGAGTGTAAGGATATCAGAGATAGGCACGCCCCAATTTTTGGCTAAATCAGTAGTACCTTGAAAGCACGTCAACTATTTTGGAGTTCAAATTATTTTTGATTCACAGTTTTCTCACACATCAGCAGTACATAAATTCCTAACAAATGATGAATGGGGATCCCATACAAACATCAACCAATCTAAATTCGGGATCTATCATATAATATCTGTAAGCTGACATTGAGCAACTGTAATGATTATGAGAAGTTTCTTGAGAGCACTAGTTTTTGGCTAAATGACTTAATTGATGATGGAACACTTATCCAAATCAAATGAATCGTATATATACATGCAATTTTTTTTCCCAGACAGTATCTATCATGTTTCTCTAAGTGAGTAAAATAATGTCAAGCAATCATGATTCAACGAAGAACATTAAATTATGATTCAAAAAGCTTCAAAATTCTTTGTGAAACTAAGATCCTACAAATATTTAGTTTCATACAGGGTTTTCCAAGCAACACTAGCATTATTGCTTTCAAAGACACTAAAGGTAGTCGATAGTACTTATATGATCTAAACGGTCCTGAGAAAAATTAAGGAAATTCTAAGCATAAGAACAATAGTTAAAGTTGCAAAAACATAAATAGCGAACCTTATCAGCTGCTGCTTGTAACGTAACATGATCACCCCATTCACCAGATCTGTGTGATGCAGGAAATTAGTCCTCTGAATAGAAGTTCTCTCTCCTAATATTAAAGTTGGTGGTTTTCAATCATTACCAGCTTAACCAAAGATGTGAAAGGTTACTAATACTATTCAAAATTAATGACCCTTTAGAAACACTTACTTGGCCATTTTCTTGTAATAGTGTTTGTACTTCATGGGTATATAGCCTTCGTATTGAGATCGGTAGTCTTTAAGCTGAAAGAAGAACAAGATACAAAAAAACAAGAAATATAAGTATATTTATATAAGAGATATTGTGAAACCCCATTGGACCACAACCCTCGGTCCTCAATAATCTTTTCCAAAAAGCAAGGGAAGGCACATAGACACATTTGGATACACGAAGAATGTATAGACATATTATAAAGGAAATACTAACATAGAGATACTAGAACCAGAAGAATACCTGTCTTACAATCTCTTTCCGCACATGCTTGTGATGCTCTGGAGATTTGTACATTTGGTCTGAAAGTGCACGGAACTGCAAAACAAGGGGAAAATAACAATCATATAAGTTCATATGTACTCATAAGATTATCAACTTTATGTAAACTGAGTGCTGGACCAATGGTCAGACCTGACAATTGCCATCTCCAGAGACCTTCACTTCACATAAGCCATACACATTTAGCCTGAAAGAGTATGTGATGAGATACCAATCTAGCTATCATAGAAATTCTTATAAAAACATAAGCAGCACTATCTCAAGTCACAACTTCAGATATGGTGATATACATGAGTTATAGTTTTTTTTCCCTAGCAAAATTGAATTTACAACTCTTCCCCATTTTATTTCTTTAGTTTTCTGATGATTCCGCACGGAAAAAAAGAGACTTAGATTGTAATGTTCCCATACTTCTGTCAATATGCTACCAAATAATTTTCCAAGAAGACTATAATTACAAAATAACATACCTCTGGAGGAGCCGCTGGTGATCCAGACCAGCATCATTGAAGTTTGGAAAGTATACATTTATGCGTGGAACATGCTGAAAATTTCAACAATTGAATGCTAGATAAGATTCGAATGCGCTATTTCTTTCCCAGGAAAGTAAGGTCTCAAAAGTAATGAAAGCCAAGAAAAATGAGTGAATTTTTTTTGACAATTTAATATCAAACTATGAAATAGATCAATTAAATATTACAGGTGACAATATGTATTAAAGAATAGATGCAGCAAAACGCTAGTATACGGTAAAGAACATGGATGCACTATCAGGAAAATATCTATCATAACTAAATATAAGAAAAAAAATATCTTCCATCATTAGCAGCTCGTAACTGGTCTCAGATAGCTTCAACTGATATCAATCTATACCATATTTTTAATGCAAGGGGTGTGCCCTATATGCTATCGAAACGAGTGTCCCTTAAAGAATCCCAGATCGCGGCAGAGAACAAGACAGCAAGCAAGTGTACCTTTCTTCACTTCTTTTCCATCGAGCACGGAAGTCTAGAGATAACTGTAGGTCGGCAGCTACCTAAGGAAACTCCGATTCGATTTGCCCCGAGGCCCTTTTTCAACCCCACCCCCATCACACACGCACGCATCCCCTGCAACCATACGCTTAGACGAGCTACTACCTCGCTATAACCCTATCCCGTTTAATTAACTATTATTACGTGGCACGGTGTGGAGAAATAGCGAATGGCCTAGGCAAGCTGGGGTTAGGAACCCCATGGACAATTGCATAACAATATCGGAATTATCACAACATAGAATAGACTTTTGTCCCAGCAACATCCTCTAGGATGACATGCAGGTCTAATAGAAATAAGTAAAGGTGGTTACTACTTCAGAAGTATTAAAATATGAAGCCAAAAGGTATACGTCCCTGTTTGTTTCTCGATAAACATAAATATCTTGAATTATGTAAGCTTACCTATCATCTGCCATATCTCTTCAGTCATAAATAAGTACGACCTTGTTAGGCTGGTATACTAACCGAATATCTATCAAAAATAAAGACCGTCTACAACAACTTACTACCCCTGAACATAAATTATTACTAAGGATGCAATGTACATACTCAACTTCATCAATAACTTCATAAAGGAGTTAAAGAAGCACTTAGCGCATTAAAAATAATAAGTAAAGCTTACAGGAACAGGTTGAAGGTTAGAAAGGTGTCCAGCAATGACACCATCTAATTTCGAATATTCTTCTGATAGTGCAACAGCAATCATCCTATCATCCTCAAGATTTTGTTGACTACTCCCAGATGTATTAGAACTATAACATTCACCAACACTATAAATCCCATTTCTCATAATGTATCCTGTAGCGTAGCAACTGCTCCTGATAACCTAAGACCACAAAATAACATAATTACACATATTGAGAGGCCATGTTTATGTTTGTAATATATCCCAAATTGCCACACCAAACAAATGCGTGTAATAAGTACATTTCCCCCACTTACTTAGCACATAACATTCTTAATATAAGCATCAATCAAGTACTTACAAAATATCTCTAAATTCACAAGAAACAACAACACAATCCAAGGATGCGCAATATCAATTACAATTCCTAAATGCATTATTACCAAATTTTGCAAGAACTTGATCCGTAGATTGCAACTAAGAATTGAGGAAGGAGTTACCTTTGTAATCGCGCGTTATCTCTCTCTCAAAGACCAAACCGTAAAGAGAGAGAGAGGGGAAACGTTTACGTTTAATATTAATTATTATAATTATTTGAGCAAATCTGATACAACCCTCCAAGTTTGTTAGCCAATTAGAGATTGACCTATTACGGTTATTCAAAGTCAATTGACCGATAGTTAACCTATTCAAACCCCATTATACCCTTACAGTAAACACTGCAACAAGAGTTTTTTGTAAGAGTATAATGGGGTTTGTATAGGTTAATTGTCATTGACTGGCCGTAATCTGTTGAAAAGGGACTCAAATACAATAAGTGAAAACCAAGAGGTCAATTGTTAATTGACCAAGAAACTTCGCGGGTTATATCAAATTCACTCTTATTGTTATTTAAGAAGGGTTTAAAAAGAGAAGAATAACTCAACTGATTCCCTCCCTCCCACACAATCGCCCTACAAGTTGAGGACATTTTTAGGGCTTGTTTGTTTCCGTGTGTTTCGGCCCATTCTCTCTTTTCTTTGAGCCCAGCTCAATAAAAGTATCCAGGCCCAGTAAAATCCCAAATTTTATTATTTTTTATTTTTTATTTTTATTTTTTAAAATCAGCCCATCTCTCTAATCCCATGGTCGTTTGCACCTTTGTGTGCGCAGGCAAGATGGACTAATTGTCGGTGACATACGTGGTGGTACGCCTTATGAGACAATAAAATAAAATGTGTGTATAATTTCGTTGCATGTTTTAATTTTTTCTCAAAACTGTACATGAACTCACGTAGCTAACAAGATACAATATAAAACTGTACAAATTATATGCTCAAGCTTCTTAGACTATTACCATATAAATGATGTTGCAATCACCAAATTAGAAGTCAAAATTGGATTGATCATTAAGTTTTGAATAACCGTCCAACTTAGTCTCTTTTTTAGGCCGTACATATGACATTTAGCCAGGAAAAAAAAGGACGATTTTTGGGGCAAAACATTCTTATTAGAATGATGCATTGTTCCTTCGAACTAACTGGTCTCCAAAGGGCTGGATTTTGCTGAAGTTCTTAAGTTCGCGAACGGCAACCAACATTAAGGAGATGTTTCCTATCGTGGAATTTTCGAGCAGCTTTCCCATGCAAAGAAACTTCATAATACGGATAATTTATTAAGATATATAAAATTTGAGAACTCCCCGGTCTTCGTCTTTGCAGCTAGATAGGTTGTTGGTAACTAATTGTACATTTTGGATTTCCTTGCATTCTAAGTTTCTAACCAATATTTAAAATAGATTAGAAATAGATTAAGGGAGAAAGAACCGGTTTTGGTTACAACTCCTTGCATGTCGTTCACTACTCTAATTTATTATTAGAGTGAATTTGATATAACCCCGAAGTTTCTTGGCCAATTAGCGATTGACCTCTTGGTTTTCACTTATTGTATTTGAGTCCCTTTTTAATGAATTACGGTCAGTTAAAGTCAATTGACCGATAGTTGACCTATTCAAACCACATTATACCCTTACGGAAAACATGTGCAACAAGAGGTAGGAGGAAGGGGTATTGACTTAACTCCAACGCGCATGTTTTTTGTAAGGGTATAATAGGATTTGTATACGTCAACTGTCGGTCAATTGTCATTGACTGGTAATGAGTTGAAAAGGGACTCAAAATACAACAAATGAGACTGATTCCCTCCCACACAATCGTGAGACAAGTTGAGGACATTTTTAGGGCTTGTTTGTTTCCGTGTGTTTCGGCCCATTCTTTCTCGTTGGGCTCAGCTCAATAACAGTATCCAGGCCCAGTAAAATTTCAAATTTTTTTAATTTTATTTTTACATCAGCCCATCTCTCTAATCCCGCGGTCGTTTGCACTTTTGTGTGCACAGGCAAGATGGACTACTTGTCTGTGACATACGCAGTGGATACTGTTATTGAGCTGTTTTGAATTTTTCTCAAAACTGTACATGAACTCACGTAGCTAACAAGAAATACTAAATTATATGCTCAAGCATCTTCGACTATTACCATATAAATGATGTTGCAATCACTAAATTAGAAGTCAAAATTGGAGCGATCATTAAGTTTTTACATAGAAATGAATAACCGTCAAACTTAGTCTCTTTTTTAGTCGTACATATGACCTTTAGCCAGGAAAAAAAAAAACTGTTTTTGGGGTAAAACATTCTCATTAGAATGATGCATTGTTCCTTCGAACTAACTGGTTTCCAAAGGGCTGGATTTTGCTGAAGTTCTTAAGTTTGTGAACGTCAACCAACATTAAGGCGAGGAATTTTCGAGCAGCTTTCCCATGCAAAGAAACTTCCTAATACGGATAATTTATTAAGATATATAAAATTTGAGAACTCCCCAGTCTTCGTCTTTGCAGCTAGATATATAAGATTACGACAATGTCTAGTCGATTATTTTTAATTAATCGATAGGTTGTTGGTAACTAATTGTACATTTTAGATTTCCTTGCATTCCAAGTTTCTAACCAATATTTAAAATGGATTAGAAATAGACTAAGGTGGAAACCAAGGGAGAAAGAACCGGTTTTGGTTACAACTCTTTGCATGTCGTTCTCTGAATGACTCTCAAGCACCACCGACCTTATTCTTCCACATATAAATATAAAAAATAACCTCGGAGATTAATGACGATTGAGAAAATACGTGGTTCACATATAGTTTATAGTTAACCTCGGAGATTAATACCAAGTTGCTCTACGTGCATTACTTAATCCGCACCAATTTTCTTATATAGTTAACAATTTCTCAGTTGCTTGAAAACATCTAGAAGTAACGCAACATTCAATTAGTGGTGCAAAATAATAATACATAACTTTTAATAATTTTTTTTGTTTGATTCCAAGTTGAATGAGGGCTGATCGCTCTCAATGTATTAGATTGCCTCACTTCAATTACTGTTTTTGCTTCTTGCGAGTAAACGATTGATTTTAAGAGCCTTTCTTCTTCGAAATTAAATGTTTGTTAGGCTGTCACTAACATAATTCAGTAGGCGTCACTGTTGCATACGAAAGGCAATGCTGTTTTTGCAACTTCAGCTAGAAAAAAAGTGTTCATATAGAATTTCCGATACTACAATGGTAACTGCTGAAAAGGGCAAGTACAACAATGTGAAATGCGACTTAATTGACGACTCTGTATACGAGTAGATTAACAAAAAATATTATAGGTTTAGGGTCTCTTGATGATGATTTGCTTTGGAAGGGTGGTAGGTAATGAAGCCTAAAATAAATAATGGTTTTTATAATAAGAATGGTGACCCTAATAAAATAAAATAAAATAAAATGATTTCTATTTGTCCACCCATACCCAGATAGTTGATTAATATAGCTCTTTTGATGCTAATCCAACCTAAGCCATGTAGCCTAGGCCGCCTTAGTCCTGGTTAATCTTCATAATTGAGGCAACTTGCACATAATAGACTCGTGTGTAAAAACTGTTCCGAAATTTGTGAGAGTAATGGAATCAGTAGTAGTTATTGTTCAGAGTCAAAAACTAGGATTAAGTGAGATATCTTCATTAAAGTATTTGAAATCTGCAGCAATGCTGCCGCCCTTAAGTGACTAAATTTTTGAACATTTCCGTTATGACCAAAGAGGATATAGTTTCAGATCTCTCCAAATCTTCTTGGTAATTGAGTTTTTTTGTTGAAAATTATAAGTAAGATTTTTTAAACTTTGCGAAATATTGTATTTGTGGACTTGGCAAAAGTGTTGAAAAATATTCAATTCAATGTTAATATGCACTACTTTGTTTCTCTGTGGTTTGCTATCTGAACCTAAAAAGACCTCCCATGATCATCCACTATAAAGATCTAACGCATGTCAGACTAACCAGCAATTTAACGAACACTATCCAGCAATTCTTTTCTGCTTCAGTTCAATGTAGTTTGAGGGAATGTCATATTTGAATGCCCAACGACTTATCGGGAAGGATTGTAATCCGGCTACATTCTGCAATACAAATTAGGCAAAAAATTAGATATCAGAAGTCTAGTTTACAACACACAGTAGCACATATGATACAACAAAAGATATCTTAACCCCCACTACTCACATCATCCTAAAGTTAATGTATAAGAAATGGATTACACATCTTTAATCAGTATTTTCGTTAAATAAATAAAGCACAGCTAAGCCATGCCACACTTATTTTCTGATGATGTCATTATGATTCACAACATATACCATGTTTATTTGTAAAGAATAATAGTGAATGAAGAAAACACTTTCTATTAGGTTGATGTTAAGAATGACTAAAGCACTTTAATCACATCCTTTCAAGATTAAGAAATAAACTCTTATCATTTAATTTCGCTCCAAAATAAACAAATTGTAATATTTTGTTATCAAATGACTACAGGAATCCTTTTGTTCTCTGCAATTTGTTAAATACCAAATTGATATATTATGCGTTGCCGCGTTATTTCATCTTGCTCCCTTGAATTCTCTCTTCTAATGACCCTTTCAAGTCATTTTGGTTATAGCTAATTATGTTCAAAAGACAAGTTTAAAATGTGTAATCCATGATGAGGCAAACATGAACATGGTGTGTAACCAAATTACGATTCCACCATCAACTCCTTGACTTTGACCAGCTTATAAGTCAAATTAGACCCCTCTTAAAGTTTCATATTTGACTTTAGCTTACCCCAGCTTCCCTCCCACTTTCACTATCTCAAAACATTCTACACCAGACAACTAAACTCAGTAATCATGAACCATCTAATCTTACCGACGACAACGACACGCGGTGAGACCCGGTAAACTTATACGTGCTGAGGTGAGGAGAAGTGGTGGGGAACATAGTGACCCAGCTGCATTACCTGCCACAAAACTATTATATTTCACACGTTTTCATACAAACAAAGCCACTAATCTATCTAAGTATGAATCAAAAGTCATTAACAGAAGCACAAATCAGAGGCGATTAAACTAATTTGTGGTGATTTGGATGAGTTTGACCACATTAACCATTTCTAGAAGAAGAAACATATACAACTCCTATAATAAGGTTAAAAAAACTACAACAATATACAACATATATTTATACACCTCATCTCTTAGCACTCACAAACATACAAGCAAAATCTCACAAACAACTCTTCTCCCATACTCTCAACCCTGAAAACAAAATACAGAAATATCCAAATATCACATGTTTTATCTTTCAGGAGGAGATTTGTGGTGATTTCAGCTGAAAGAGATTCAAGTATTCAGCTGGATAAGGTCTTCAACTACTATCATAATATAAACTTGATACAGAGTACACAAACGAAAGAACTCCATCTTTAGTAGGTTTTGAAAGAAAACCAGGGAATTTGAGAGCTTTTTTCGGAGTCTTTTAGCAATCTAAATGCAGAAAATGGGTGCAGATGATGGAAGAGGAGCGATGTCTGAACAACATTCGGATAACGAGAGCGTAGGAAGCGAAAGAATTGCGTATAGTGGTCCGATTAGTGGTCCTTTGAACAAGAGAGGTGGGAGAAAGAGTGCAAGGTTCAATGTACCCGAGACGAAGAAGACGATAGGCGGGACTGGAAGCAGTAGTAATAGTAGTTTGTACTCTAACGACGACAACGCCTACGTTGAGATTACGCTCGATGTTCGCGATGACTCTGTTGCAGTTCACAGTGTTAAAACAGCTGGAGGAGGAGCTAATGAAGATCCGGAGATAACCTTGTTGGCTAAGACCCTCGAGAAGAAGTCCTCGCTTGGGTCCTCGGTGATACGTAGTGCTTCGTCTCGGATCAAACAAGTTTCACAGGAGCTGAGAAGGCTTGCGTCTATCACAAGGAAACCGACTGGTGGGAGGTTTGATCGTACTAAGTCAGCCGCAGCTCACGCCTTAAAGGGACTCAAGTTCATTAGCAAGACTGATGGTGGTGCCGGGTGGCTTGCAGTTGAGAAACGGTTCAATGATTTAACAGCATCGACTAACGGAATTCTGCCTCGTTCTCTCTTTGGAGAATGCATAGGTAAAAAATGACAAACTGAGTACGACTGGGTTGGCTCGGTGATAGTGCCTGAGTCGAGTCAACTAGGTGAGTTCTATTGCATGTTAGATTTACTAAATGTTTCCGACTCTTGTGAATTGTTGTAGGGATGAAAGAATCAAAGGAGTTTGCACTTGAGCTTTTTAATGCGCTTGCTAGGAAAAGAAATATAACCGGAGATGCTATAAACAAGGCAGAATTGAGAGACTTCTGGGATCAGATCGCCGATCAAAGCTTCGACTCCAGACTTCAGACTTTCTTTGACATGTAAATGTTTTAAAATTACTATCTCGATTTATTATAATGATACTTAATTAAATACTAACTACTTACAAGTATACTAATCCGAAAATAAAAATGCAGGGTGGATAAAGATGCCGATGGGAGAATCACAGAAGAGGAAGTCAAAGAGGTAAATTCATCTACGCATTTGCAGTTCCGTAATGAAATTGGTAAACATTTTCGTGTTTCAAATACTATGGTTGTGTTTTAACTTTTAAGCGTTTTAAAACACGGAATAGTAAGAAGAAGAAAAAATCCTACAAAGAAAGGGACTAATTACACTCCCTAATTGATCACTACCCCATTGTTGGATTCTCGTAAATAGGAAGATACGGATATTGGTATTCTTGGAAACTGAGAGTACTGAAAATATTATGATGCAGATTATAAGTCTCAGTGCTTCTGCAAACAAGCTATCGAACATTCAAAAACAGGCTGAAGAGTATGCTGCATTAATCATGGAAGAGCTTGACCCGGAAAATGTCGGTTACATAATGGTAAATGTGCTATCTTTATTAGTAGAGATACAATATATAAGAAAATAATCCGAATTAATATTTCCTGAACTTAAAACTTTCTTGTTTGATGTTGGAAATTAAAACAGATTTATAACCTGGAGACATTATTGTTACAAGCTCCGAACCACACTGCCAGAGGAGATAACAGCAAAAACCTAAGCCAAATGCTGAGCCAGAAACTTAAGCCAACGATAGAGAGCAACCCATTGAGGAGATGGTATCAAAGTACTAAGTACTTTTTGTTAGATAACTGGGAGAGGTTATGGGTCGTGGCTTTATGGCTAGGAATTTTATCAGGTCTGTTCACTTACAAATTCATTCAGTATAAGAACAAGGCAGCTTTCGACGTTATGGGCTATTGTGTTTGTGCGGCAAAGGGTGCGGCTGAGACTCTCAAATTCAACATGGCATTAATATTACTACCAGTGTGCCGCAACACTATCACATGGCTGAGGAACAAGACCAAGCTAGGAGTAGTTGTTCCCTTTGACGATAACCTCAACTTCCACAAGGTTTAACAAATCAGAATCACATCCCTTTCAAGCATTTCTAAGTTTGATTTCTCTTTGTTGATAATTTTTTCTGTGTTGGGTTGCTTAGGTGGTTGCAGCTGGGGTTGCAGTAGGGGTCGGAGTACACGTACTTGCTCATCTTACTTGTGATTTCCCTCGAATTATTCATGCTACCGAAGAGGAGTACGAGCCCATGGAACAATATTTCGGGGAGGATCAACCTGAAAACTACTGGTGGTTCATTAAGGCAGTTGAAGGTATTACTGGGATCGTAATGGTGGTTTTGATGATAATAGCATTTACATTAGCCACCCCGTGGTTTAGGCGCAACAGGATTAAGCTACCAAAACCCTTCACAAGATTAACTGGCTTTAATATGTTCTGGTATTCCCACCACCTATTCGTTATTGTATATGCTCTCCTCATCGTCCATGGAATCAAGCTCTATCTAACAAAGGAATGGTATAAGAAAACAGTGAGTACCTTTTTCAAACCCATTAATCATACATTGTTTGATATGAAAGTTTACTACAATGGAAAAGCTCACCCACTTTATAATGGCAGACATGGATGTACTTGCTGGTCCCCGTAACACTTTATGCTTGTGAAAGGTTGATTAGGGCATTCAGATCGAGTATCAAACCCGTTAAGATCCTCAAGGTACATATTGCATTTTACTGATATATGAGCAGCAATTTTCATTTACAAAGGAATAATACCAGGATGTACCCCATTTTTTGAAGTGTGGGTTTTAATGCTTGATGATCTCATCACATTAATCTCAATTCCTCTGACGATCGTGACCTTCACTCCCATGCGGCAAATTTGCATTATTAAATCTTATCTCCAATCTTCGTGGTGTAGGTTGCTGTTTATCCTGGGAATGTCTTGGCACTATTCATGTCGAAGCCACAGGGTTTTAAATACAAGAGTGGGCAGTATATGTTTGTTAACTGCAAAGCGGTTTCACCCTTTGAATGGTATGCACCTTGCAATCTTCCTACCTATTGTGTACTCTTACAATAGAATTATATATCCAAGGCTAGGGTCATACTAATGGGTGGTGTCCAAATATGAACAGGCATCCTTTCTCCATCACTTCAGCTCCCAGGGATGATTATCTGAGTGTTCATATTCGAACTCTTGGTGACTGGACACGACAACTGAAAACTGTTTTCTCTGAGGTATGGGCTTGTCTTTGTTTTTTTCTTGTTTTAGTTTAAATAAAAATAAATTTCACTATCCCGTCTAAACTCGACATGGTTTGTACAGGTGTGTCAACCTCCCACCGGCGGGAAGAGCGGACTTCTTAGAGCAGATACCATGCAGGGAACTAACAACCCAAAGTAAGTAGAAACTTTTATGGGGAAAACCCTATAGTATACTTATAGATTGAGTTCTTTTTATGGTTTAAAGAACACAGATGTGTAAAACAACATTAGCATGTCAACAAAAAGTGGATAGAAATAAAGCAGGTGCACCAAAAGGATAACATTATTCTTCGAGTTAAAGGGCTAAAAGAAAGAGTTTGAAACTTATGGCACCCAGGGCTACACGGTTTCTTAGTCAGCTCTATGTTGGACTTGGTAGAAGTCAATGATCAAGGAGTTCAGTTTACATCATTATAATAAAGAGACGATAATTAATTATTGACATAAAATAATACGTCATTACTTCGTCATAGCCTTATAGGAGGGAGAATGATATACCACATATATTTCTAAAACAACTGACTCTTAGCCATTTCGAATAATTCCATCCAATGACATTTCTTTTTAAATCCTAGACTACCAATATTACCAAACAATATACTGATACTAGGTTGTTGACATTCATTTTAACCCTACTGGGATCCAGACAAATCTCAAGATCGCTATTTGATTAGAACACTCATGTTTTATCTTTTCCTATTGGATTTAGACATTATTTTTGTTGGTTGGTAAACATCGTGACCTGAATAAGTGCCAATGAACCTTTAGAATAACTAATCCCGGGAACTCTATTATTTCCTATTCGTCCGCACTACTCAATTATTTCCTTATAAAAAATACCTCAAACATTAACATGCTTTCTCTCTGTACAGTTTCCCGAGAGTGTTGATTGATGGTCCTTTTGGTGCACCTGCTCAAGATTACAAAAAGTACAATGTGGTGTTGTTGGTGGGGTTGGGAATTGGAGCAACTCCAATGATCAGCATTGTGAAGGACATTGTTAATAATATGAAGGCCAAAGAAGAAGAAGAGACCTCTTTAGAGAACGGGAGATCCTCAAACGCTACTCCAAAGCGTAAAGGGTTCAAAACCACTAGAGCTTATTTCTATTGGGTAACTAGAGAGCAAGGCTCTTTCGATTGGTTTAAAGGAATAATGAACGAAGTCGCTGAGACGGACCAAAATGGTGTGATCGAGCTTCATAATTACTGTACTAGTGTTTACGAAGAAGGTGATGCCAGGTCAGCTCTTATAGCCATGCTTCAATCACTTAACCATGCAAAGAATGGTGTGGATGTGGTATCAGGGACACGTGTTAAGTCTCATTTTGCAAAGCCTAACTGGCGCAACGTCTACAAGAGGATTGCACTAAATCACAGAGATGAACGAGTCGGTGAGTTGCTAATACTACTAGCACCTAGTCAATGCAGTGAGATAAGAATATTACTACCATTGAGTAAACTCACTCATGTGCACTACTAATTCACTTAAATTTCTTTTTGTGAACAGGAGTTTTCTATTGCGGAGCACCCGCACTAACAAAGGAGCTTCGAATTTTAGCACAGGACTTCTCTCATAAAACTTCAACAAAGTTTGAGTTCCACAAAGAGAACTTTTAAGCAAATCGCAGATGGGTGACGAAAGCAGATCTCCAGTTTTCCTCTAGCTCACATGTACAGTGGTGACATTCTGTGAATTTGGATTTATTAACGAAACCAACCACGACAAAGACACCTAAGCAGTTTAGAGTTATAACGGACAATGGAAATGAGAGGGGCCATGACAACAATGGGTTGGGTGGGTGTGGGAGGACATGAGTCGATAGATGTGGCTTTCAACACCCTCAAGATTAGTGGAAGGCTCATTGTGGTAGGAATATTCAATTATTTAGGATCATACTATTACTAACATAGAATTTTTCCCCCTTTTTTTCTTCTTCTTAAATTTATTTCTATTATTTGTAATACGGGTAATTATAGCCAAAGGGCTGTATTATGCCGATTCTTATTTTGAATAATAGTATATTGAGGAGGTGTTGTAATCTTATAAATACATGTTTCAAGTAATAATCTATCAATTTGTTAAATAGCATACATATATATTTCGTTAAAAAGTCTATTGAGATAACTAGTGACTATTTTGGACTTCCCTCAAATCAACAGATTTTGCTACTTTTTGGGTTTGCAAATCAATCTTTATCCTCGATTCCTAAGTCGTATTTACCTTTTATAAGAACTGTGTATTGTGCAACTTCACCCACCCTGATCGACTAAGGCTGCGACTAAGTCATTACCTAGTGGATTATTTGTCCCAATAATCAACTTGACTAACCCTGATAAACTAGAGAGAAAAATTGTGAGATGGTCGATATTGGAATAAATACCTAAAAGCATCACCAATAAATTCTCAAAGTCATGGGTGGGCAGGTGGTGGGTGGATCCATGGATTTAGACAAGAGAGAGTATTTGGGTGGCAGAAAAAGTCTTCATCCTTCCTTACCGATCATTCAAATTGAATTATTATAATTTGGTTTACAAAGTCAAAAAGATAATCAATTATGTGATTTGTTGTTAAGTTCTTAAGGGTTTATATGAGAAAAATCAAGATTTGTATGATGTTGATTATAAAAATGTAAGCAGATAGGCTTATTTAGCACTAGAGGGTCTCTCACTAATATACAAATCAAGTTGTTAGTGTCGCTAGTTAATTTCTCTTTTCGGCGAGCAATAAGGTTAAAATACTACAAAGCCGTCAGGGAGTGCTCGTCTCTCTTCCTTATCTACCAGTTCCTTTGGACCCTTTCAAAGGGGCAGTTACTTGTGCCAGAACTTGGACCTATGTCACCTAACTTTACAACATTTGTCTATAATCTAGGAGCTATTGTTGATAACAACGTTCCCATCCAAACTAATACTCCAAAAGCACCAATGTCATTTTTGTGCCTAATACTTTAGATCTTAACTACGTGATACACCATCGTCACATTGTGTTTCATAGTCAAATAGTATGTTGTGAGGTTCAACTATGGTGGTCCGGTTAATCATTTTGCCGAGTCTTGAAATTAAAGAGGCTAAGTTCTAGACCTATTGTTGACTAGTTATTTCGAACAAGTTTAACGAAGTCAATAAGTTTCAGTTGGCAGAACAGGACCATCCAAATACAGAGGGGGGGAATGCAGATTTTTGTAGAATGGAAATTGCTGCTATAATTACATTTGATTGGGATTCTTTCCTAATCCCGACATGGTTTTAGAATTATAAGCCACAACTGTTGCCTTATTTTGAATGAAAACTTTAATTTCAAGGACATGATGCTTTTGACACAGTCTAAGAGTCGTGAGGAACATTGTACACTTGGAACGTATATCATCATTTATACTGTATACCTTTTGATCATCATAACATCTGCCGATAAGGTGAAAAGGGTAAAAATCTTGATTTATCGTATGCTTATAGTTTTTATGTTTCTTTTTGTTTTGCCTGACCTGATCGTGAGTTATTAGGAACTTGGGATCTATTCTTGCAACCCGTTTCTCATCTAAGGGTTTCAAATTTTTTTACCACTTTCTAAGAAGCCATTCTCACCAGTTGCTTCAAGCTTGCTCCAATTGCTACGAAGAACTAAACCTACACTCTAAAACCACCATGGACTTCAGGCATGATGCCAAATTTTATGAGCAAGATCAATACTCCAAAAATTACCTAGAAGGGAAAGCTACATCTTAAACTAAAATGGTAACAAACACAATCCGGTGATTATCCACACTAGTTGATTTTTAACAAGGTCGGTCGTCAAGGGGACAAGCAGAGTCCAATGAAGAAAAGATCAACTAAAAAGCTTAGGTCTTGCTAGAGCAGCAGTACATATTATTGATCCTGATTGGATAGCATAGAAGTTTATTAGAGGTGCAATATTTTTCTTACAATATCATGTCCTTTCAATGGAAATGTTAAGATCCTTTTGAGTCTAATATCAAGGCATGTGCAATTTGTAGGCACTGTTTTTCAAAATGGTAGACCAAGGTAGCTAAGGCTATAAATAATGTGGGCTAAAGGGATTGAACTATAACAAATATCAAGTCTGAATCCTTTGCTGCTCAGAAACCTTTGCAACCCTATTTGTATTGGTGCATTTATTTTTGAATACCTAAGAGTGAAAGTGGTATCCCTCTCCTTTGTACATGTAAAAAATATTTACCGAAGCAAATTAATGTTCTACCTCTCTCAGTATGTGATTGTTTGATCTATGAGAATTAGTTCTGTAAAGATGCAATCAATGCTTCATTCTAATTTTGTAGTCAATGCTGTATCATGGATAATTTTCTGTTATATTTTGGCATATGCTATTATATTTTCATGTGCTGTTTCCATATAAATGAACCATCCATGCATTTTATCGACATGCATAAACTTAACAATTACGTAAAAGCATGCAAATGTAAGTGCACAAATTGAAA
Source organism: Kingdonia uniflora (assembly GCA_014058105.1). NCBI lineage: Eukaryota > Viridiplantae > Streptophyta > Magnoliopsida > Ranunculales > Circaeasteraceae > Kingdonia > Kingdonia uniflora. The sequence continues at coordinate 335,237 of JACGCM010000684.1, read as the reverse complement.
GAAACAATTAAAAATTGAAGAACAATTTTTAGTTTACCTTTGTTTTTTTTTCATCCTCTGGAAATTAGGTTTCATTGGTTGGCTCAAGCTTGTTCCACAGTCTGCTGCATGGTTTGGCATAAAGGGAACCAGAGGTTTCTTCTTTGGCACACAAGTTTCCGTCACAGCGTTGGTTACAACAACAGGAGAAGAAGCCTTCCTTTTCAATTGTCTTGGTGTCTCCAGTCTCTCTAGGATCCTTGACGTTTTCTCGCCCATCTGCTTACTAACGTCAGGAGGGGATAAAACCGATGTCTTTATCTTCGGTAAAGGTAATGACATACAAGTGGGAGAATATATTTTGCAGTCTTCATTGACAATCATTTGTTCCCATTCCTCTGCAACATAAGCAACGGCTTTATCTTCTTCTGTTGCCGGAGTCAGTTGAAAGATTTTTTCTTCTACTTGTACAGCTTTATCTTTTGATGGAACCGTCTCCAAAAGCACTAGATTTGGCGAGTTGGATGCTGATTTTTTCTTTCTCTTTAATGGTATTGCCCTGGATAGCCATGCTTGATAAGATTATATGGGTCATATCAAATGCATGCATATAGACGATATGATGAATATTTAGGTGACATATATCTTTATTATATCAGCCAATGTTTCTAATATTCCTGGTTTTCTTAAGCAGGATGGTTATTGGCCACTACAGGGACATATAGGCGTGAGCATTATATGGAGCAAAGCAGAGCTCCATGGACTTAATTGAAAATAATCCACTGCAGTAGTTATTTTATCTCTTCGGAGGTTTAATTCAAAAAGGATAAGTTCAAGTAGCCAAACAAGAAAATAAAAGCATTCCTTGGAGACTCAGTGTTCAGAGGACGCCAGATTTTTGCCGATTATACCAATGACAGACCACATGAATGCAAATTTCGCAGAAATCAAGGATTTTACTTCAGTGTGTTGATGAGAACACTTACAGTCAGTAGAAGAGCTTACCCAAATTGTAAGCTTTCTTTTACGAGCAAGTTTAGTTTTGGATGGAAGCCTCGCTCATGCGAAAGAGGGTTATAATCTCTTAATGCCATCTGAAAAAAAATACGGGAAAAAGATTTAATGATTTGTCCCCATGTATTTCATTTAGTGTCTAGGGTGTCATAACATCTCGAAAAGGTAACCTGATGAAAAATCTAGATTTTCATTATATTAGTAAGAAAACCTACCCTTGATAAAAAGATTTGAATGGAACCCTCTATATGTTTAGGTACTGTACAATCAATAGACCGGATGGCATCAGGAACTGGTGTGATTTCCTCTGATCCTGCAAGCTTCTGTGACTTTAAAAGGTTACAAAGGATGGGAGATATGTCTGGAAAACAACTAAATATTGATGTCTCAATTTTAATTGGCAGAATTCGGTGAATGAGGAGATGTGGTTACCCTGAGTAGCATTGGTCCTTTGTCAGAAGGTTGGAGAATATAAAAGCATTGGAAGATTGTTTCTTTCATGGTTTCAATGTTACAGTCTGCATAACATACCAACCCCTGATCCATAGAATGTAGTGCTTGACAAAGCCCTTGGAAAACTGTCATTAAAGCAATTTATTTCTGATCAAAATCAAGCTAAAGCTAACGTGAAGTGACAAAATAATTCCAACAAAACTAAGGACCAATGTAAGTGCGTGGAAAAAAAAAGTATGTTTACCACCTAAATCAAAACTTTGTTATGCGGAACAGTAGAAAGAAAAATTGCTCCAGAACTTAAGTAATGAAATACTACACATTAATATATCCGTCCACGTTGATGTCTTGACACTCACGTTGGTTATTTACTTCAGAATTATCACATTCATCCGAAGTGGTTTCCATCTCATGAGAGGCGGACGGAAGAACAATATAGGAACCCCCAATAATTAAACCTGTTTCAGCAAAAGAAGGATTGGTATAATTTTTTAGTTAAAAAGACCAGTGTGGTACCAAAAAGAAGGACAATCAGTTAAGCTTATCAAAATAGCATAGTTAGTTAGGATCCACCTTCACTTAGAGAACTCAAGTTGGTGCGCTCAATTACAGTGAAACTGATGGTTCCAACAACTCGCTGGACCTTTGGACAGCTCTGAAAGGAAGGCAGAAACAGGATAGTTTGCTCTCCAACCCTCACTGCATTTTCAATTAGGTTATTCACTCCCAACTCCTGGCGTGAAACCGGACAGAAAGCAGTCATTTTGGTCTTGTTTCCACTTGAAACATCCAATGGCAAGCCATGACACCTACAGGTCTACAGAAAGCACCCAGCAAGTACAGCTTTCTCAAATTCAAACAAGTGGCTCATTTTTCTTACAACAGTATGAAGGCTGCAGTTTTATTTTACATATTTTATGAAATTCATGCTTGTAAGTTCATCAGGCTAAGCAACAATTGCATTATGGAAATAGAGAACAAATGAGATTGTTAGATTAGGCACAGTAATTGTGGACAATTAGCAGTTATGATCGCAATCTGATTAATGGCAATTATTGGTTACGACTAGCTTAGGAATACATAGCATATATGCATAAGCACACACTAATCCTTTTTATATAATAAGACACTCAAGTTTATACATATATCTGCAACGCCTTTATGTTTACTACTATAATGCTTGTTCTAAATGTATGTTCTACAAAATCCCCAATGTAATAAACTTTGTGTTCATACATACTGTATAAAAGTGCATATCATAACATAATGCATAAGGTATAGTAAATAGTTTAATACATCAAAATTGTACCTAGATTTACAGAATAAAAACTAAAACATATCATGAAAACCTTATAGGACAATAACACACTGGTAACAACCTAAAGAGGATAACATGCCATATCATATCCTGGATTTCGGGAAATAAAGTGTTCTGCCCATTTACGTGATCAATATCTACAGCAATCTATGTATCCATAAATCTTAACCTAAAACAAAATAGTATTCCCAAATTAATTTTTGGGAAGAGTATTCTTAAACCAGCAGAGTATTTGCACCCTTCAATTGATGGCAAGTCATTAACATGATACATAGAGAGAGTATAGCATCATTAGCTTTCAAGTGAAAATATACTGTAATCATGTTTGGTACCTGGCAGGGGATAAACCCGTCAATTATTTGGTTGGCAGACGTGAACAAATTGCAAAATATCTGGTTTGTAGAGCCTACAAGATCACTCTTGAAGAGAAACACAGCCTGCAGCGGTTCCTCCAAGTCGTCCTTCAGATCCTGTAGCCATCGCTTGACAAGACCACAAAATACCCATCTGTCTGCATATAATTTACAAAATATTTCAGCTTAACTACTGTCCATTTAACAACTTCTTTGCTAAAACTCAAATCTTTAAGAAGTTTGACTGGGATACTTATGAGACACGCATGTATACCACTAATAGTTGGGACTTGAGAGTGACATTAAATTGTTTTCTAAACCATCTACACCTACAGGCTACAAAACCACGTCTGCCAAGAAATACTAATTATACTAATTGTGTACTTGTCATTCTAAGAAATGCACTTCTCCAATTATTCTAGCATTATGAAATGATAATGAAGCATCTGGGAGAAAGAATCATATGAACAACTCCATCCCAACTATCACAGATATTAGACTAAATCCTATGAAAAGGACTTATAATTACCCAATAGTCTAATACCACAAAGTGCCAGTATTATATATATGCATTAGTGTGTTTCAAGTTGCAAGATATTTTAAAATACTAAGTCAAAATTCTATGCGAGTTTGTCAGAGTTAGATTTCTGGGAGATAGGAGTATAGAAAATTTACTGATAGGTACATCCCATTATGTGTCTAATTAGCCCCTTACCCGAAATGTATGTTTGAAGTGAGCAGTTCTCGAGATCAGAAATACTGTTGCCAAATTCCTGGACACTGCGAGATACATCATCAGTCTGGCCCGATTCTTGCTCTAGTAGTACAAATTCTACTGAAACACATTTATCTGCTGCTTCCTAGTGATCAAGTTAAATGTCAAACAAGAGTATACCTTAATATATATAACAGGGCACGAAAGACATGTGCACATGCAAAATAGAAAAATGGCTGATTATGTTGCTTTCTTACTATGAGAATTTTCCGCACAGAGTTGATATCTTGTACTAAAACGGAGCCAATGAGAATCACCTTTCTCACTATATCTTTACTACCCCATGAGTACAAAACCTCCTTGCTTAGGAGCTTTGTGAGTACTACATCTGTTAGCATCAGGAAAACTTTTTAAAGTCAGAAATTGAGGTTATGGTTACAATTAGATGATGCTCAATCCTGGAAAAACTCGGCTAAAGTACGGAAAACTCAGAGAAATATCTGTAAGTCGACGAATAAAAAGCCGGAAGATCTCAGCTAAGCCAAAGGGGAACATCTCAATTTCATTTTGAAAAGCATAAAAACATCTAGACTCGGAATTACAGGAATACTCGGGAAGTCGGTCATTCCTAGACTGAAGAGGCCCAGAGAAACAAAAACAAAAACAAAAGCACTTACTAAGTCATTTAATTCGATCAATTCGGAAAGATAATTCACGCACGCTCAGCAATACAGAGGATTGAAATACTAATTGGCAGTTAGTTGGTTCTCTTTAAGTTTCTATAAAATGGAAAAGATTTGACTAGGTAACAAGTGCACAATCAAAATCACGTATCCAACAAAAGTACAAGTTCCTACGAACATAGCGTAATAAAATCATACCGCCACCACCGATAGTTGTTGCTACCGAATCAATCATTTCCGGCAAAAAACCATCATTAGGTAGATTGTTAACGACATGATGGAAATCTCGTAAACAAAAATCTCCTCGTGGACTATATGCAATCTTCAACTGTTTTTCATCCAACAAAAAACACATAACCTAAATTACACTCACTTTCTCCTAACATCTATTCTAAAAACACAAGTTATTTGACCAAATCTAAATAAAAAAATGTACCTCATCAGCGCAAGAAACTTTGTTTCTCTGAATGTAACAAAGTCCGATTCTATCTCTGAGTATCTCAAATTGTCGCCCAGACGAAATCGCGTAGAGATTTGCGAGCTGCAACAGGCTCTGATCACAGAATAAACAACGAAATAGATCAGTCTTGTTAACAAACGATGATTGAATCAAGCAAGTTTAGTGAAGATTTGAAAAATAAAATTGAGATCACCTGACCTGTTTTAAATCTTTGAGTAATGGAGGAGAGAGAGTTCGCAGATCGAGAAGGAAACATAGAAGAACCATTGCTTCTGATTCTGCGATTCTTCTCTCTTTGATTAAGTGGTTTTCGCCATTTTTTATTTCAACTGCGATGTTTGAAGCTTCGTTTGGGGGTGAATGTTTTCGCGGGAATCAAAATTACGTTTTAGGGATGTGAAGGTATCTCCAATGGATGAGTTATAATTTGAAATAGCAAAACGTCTTCTCCAACAATGGACTTGGCATGTGTTGCTAGTGTGGCGTTAATCAGCGTAAATGTCCCTTATCCGAGAAAGACCCTATGTGTTGCTAGTGTATCTCGGCTCAAGATGACGGATGATATGAAATGCTTCTTCATTTATGGGGTCTTCGCTTTATTATACTTTTGGTAGATGGCTCTCTTTCTTGTATGTGATTAGGGCTGACAATTTAACCTGCCCCACCCTTAATGAGGCGGGTTTGGTATGACTATAGCGGGTATGGGGCGGGTTTGGTTCAAAAAAATAAAACTCATTTATTAAATGGACGCGGATCTGATTTAAGGCTTAAATAAATAGGGCCCCATCACCCGACCCATTTATACATGATGTGATGTGAATACCCTTACATACAAGTTAAACCTAATTATTATTTATAAACTCTAAAGACATAAGACATGTTACTTCCTCCTCTCTAACAGTCCTCTTGCCTTCATAACTTTATTTTAACCTCCATCTATCCATCAACTTCTCTTCTTCTTATACAGACCTATCGAAACTAGTTGGCTTCATTTCAACCTTATTCTGAAGACATGTTTTCAGTTATGGCTCAATGCAGAAGTGAGGGTTAAATTGCCTCTGATCCCCTGTTGGCTCAAGTGAAGGCAAAATTGCCTCTAATCCTCAGCTCGTTTTTCCTCATTCTATTGAAGATTAAATGAATAATTATCTCAAACTTATTCCTAGCAGCTCATTTTTTTTGTGTTCCAAGTGATTTATAATTTTAAAGCGAGTGTTAAACGGGTGCTGGGGGAGGGTTTGGGTATTCCCCATTTAAATTAAATGATAATGGGGCGAGTTTGAGGGTAAGGTAATTTGGCAGGTATGAGGATGGTATTACTCCACCGCCCCAAACCCGACCCATTGCCACCCCTATATGTGATACCAAAATTGTATCACTTCTTGAATGTACTAACACAATCTTAGTTCAGCAATACATACAAGCATACAGGGGTAAACTAGACAAGCATACAATCAAACATACGACAATGTTCGAGGCGACAGCCAACTTTTATTCAATTTTTGCAGCTTACATGATACACTGTAAACTAATCGAAATCAATAAAAATGTGTTTTCCGATCTATAAGTTTTAGCCACAAACAAAATGAGTCTCAGGGAGATTTCAGATTATCAAGGTAAAAAACAAAATTAATAACAACGTTAGTTGTTTAATATTATAATTAAGATCCACAACAATAAAAATAAAAAATAAAAATATATAATTAAGATCCATTATACATTGTAGAAACAGATGATAATTAGTCTGTTAGTGTCCTTTTATGTGCTCCTCACTACCTGCTTTAATAGTTGAACTAGCAGAGGTACTACTGTCATGGAGATCCTTGTCAGAAGAAGGTTCATTGGCCACCGAGATATCTGAAGAGTATTTCTTGATCCTCAGAGATATGAGAATGCTTGATACAATACCCAATAGGGGTAAGATGTAGGAGAGAACCTGAGATTTTTTCTTAGCTCCAGATGCAGATGCAACAGCAGCACCAGCAAGGCTACCAAGGGACGTATTCTGTAAAATCATTGGAAGGCAACCAATAACTGTAGGGAGAAGGAAGTCCACAAGAAACCGAACTTTCGTGGCAGCTAATGCATAATTGATGATATAGGAAGGCATCGGTGAGAAGCGAGCAAGAAGGACAAATTTCCAGCCGTCACGTTCAACACCTCTGGTGAGGACATGGAAGTACTTACTTCTCTGGGCCCACTGCATTGCGGAGCTTGAACGACTGAAAACAATCCTGAACAAAACCATATTGATGCTATCAATGTCAGATACTGTATGCCTCAGATTTTACAAACCATAGTGATACTATCTATAGTTTTCCTATAAAGTCTAAAGCTAGATACATTCTTTCAGGAATTCGTTTAGCATTGTATGGTCATTACTGTTCTTATCACAATTAAATGGGCAAGGACAGGTACTTGTGATAGAGAGTAGGGATCTTATCATTTTTTTTATATTTTTTAATCACAATTAAAATGAAGCATAGCATGGATATGAGTTATAATACTGAAGACCATTAAATCAATAGTAGTTGCGACTTTGAGGATAGACTAACTTTAACTTTTGGGGCTGATCTACACAGTAGAGCATTTTGATATTCTATCACCATAATTGATGTAAATGAAAAGATTAGAAACAAATACTTGGTTGAAGATATGGGTTTCACTTAGAAAATGAACCACCAAGGGTTAAATTTAAGAAATTTGGTTAGGTTGTACGGCAGGAGTTCTAACCAACAGAATGGGGTGGAATTTAGCAGTTTTCACCTATTTGTTCTGCTACCAAGAAAAACAATATTTTCAAACTTAAATATGACATAAAGTGGTCATCTGTAAAGCGTGCACATTTAAATACGTTCATAAGCATGTGGTATAACTTAATTCGACTTTGGTAATGACAACTCATATCCACAAGGTGCTTAAATTTGAGAGTAAAAAAAATGTACTCCAAAAATCCTAGAAAATAAAAAAAAGATTAGAGATTAAACTAATAATGACAACCTGATGAAAGCACTGACCTATAGCTTTAGATTCGATAATAACCAGTTAAAATTACTACATTTGCAAACTATGCTGAAATCATGAAAAAACCAACCAGTAAAATAAATATTAAATGCCCTTATAAATAGACCTGAGGTCTTAGGCCAGCTGAGCAAACACTTGTAGAAGTGATATACCTCCTTATTTCTTAAAGTGTTGCATTATTTCTTAACTTGTTTGACATTACGTAGAGTTTGCATCCAACCGATTACCTCTTAGTGGTTATTAGCAGGTTTGGGGAATTATATGTTCAGAAACAGTTGGGTAAAACTACTTACCCACCAAATTCCATCACAGAAGTACCTGAATCTTCAATCTCTTACCCCCACCCCCCTCCTTCTTCCATAAATAATATTCAGTAATGGCCTCCACTATTGTCTAGAGTCGCAAGCCTCAAATCCATACACAGTCCCCAAGCGCCCAATCAAACACATGAACAGTGGTCTCCCGCCATATTAGAATAATTTTGAATTTCTTTAGCATGCTCGTATTGTGTGCCCCCTCCTTTCTTGCATGAAGCTCAACATCAACATATTGATAGTACATGCAAGACAGAAATAAATGCCCACTAAGTTTCTTGGCGTTTTTATTCACCCTCCAACATGCATGCAAACTTATCAACTACCCTCACCAAACCTAAGGAGCTTTTAATTAGCATTTTGCTTACAACTTCTAACCTGTGTCGCCATAAAATAACCCATTATGAGATAACAGGACTTTACTAGTATTCCAACCCTCCATTTAACTCCTGCCAGCACAATGAGTTACAAACTATTGCGGTAAATCATTCACCTTTCGCCCCTAGATAGGTATGAATTTAGAGTCATTACTCTTTGTCAAAAAAACGAAAAAAAAGTTGAAATTGTTAGTAAATTTATAGTGAATCAACCGTATTATAAGCACATCAAGGCATTATTCCTCTACTTAGCATGGAGAAAATGGACATAAACATATATCTTAGCCTAGGTGACCATTACTCTAAAGAGAATGCACATTATAACGTTTAGCAGAAAACAAATGAAATCACAGACCTTCCAATCCAAAACGAGAGCGAAGCACCAAGAAGTTTAGCAGAAAACACACAGAGCACAGCTGGGAAGAACCCAAAGAGAAGAGAAGCAGCAGCTTCAAAGAAAACAGCATAAGGCAAACAAAGAGCAAGTGTAAGAGTATGTATCAATACATACAGAGGGATCGCCCAAAACCCTAATCGATCCGATAAATCTCTAAATACTTGTAAACCTGCTTCTTTATCCCATCTTTGTTGTTTGCTCAATGCTTTAACAATCACTGCTACTCCAATTACTACACCAACCGTTGTTAATCCACCCAACAACTTCCCCATCTCGTCGTTCTTCTTCAATGTTGAGAGGGAGAGAGAATCAGAGATACAACGGTTAAGACTTCAAGAGTAAAACAGACTGATGTTCGTCGTTCTTCACAAAACAACAATAGATTGTGCCATTTTATTAGGCAATCTATAATAGAGCCGTATTATATGTCGTTTTTTATGAGTAAACGTTTCTCCCTCCCGCCTCTATCACACACTCCCTCCCTCTCTATCAAAATTTTTGAACAATTTGATTACAATGGAAAAGATTTCTGCAGCTTATGCGATGCAATGGAGCATCGACCTCGAGAAAGGCCTCCGCTCAAATAAACCCGGTGCGTATAATATATTTATTTCTTTCTTTTAAGAAGAAATGTATGTATGTATGATCTAAGAGTCATATTAGCAATTTTAGCGTATTCGCGCTAACGCGCTTTGTTTGTATCGTTCCAGGGCGCGCTATTGAAGCTATAGTAAAAGTTGGTAATAGACTTGAGCAGTGGAGCAAAGAGCCTATCCATACAATTAATGTATTAAACATGTTTGGTTTAGTCCCTGGTGAGGATAGGTTGTTTGCCAACGCGATCCTTCTTCGACTTGCAGATGCTTTTAGGTACGGAGATAAAGACGTAAGGTTATGTGTATTAAAGGTTTTTCGAGTAGAGGCTAGGAACTGGAGCAAGGGGGTTATGACGAAGGATAGGGTTCCTAATTATTTAGAGTTGATTAGAAGAGTGAAAATAGTTTATGATAAAGGAGATGTTGAATCTAAAGCTTTGGCGTTACGGTTATTTGGGTGTTGGGCTGATATTGCAAAGGATAGTGGGGATGTACGGTATATGATATTGTTGAGCTTGCGGTCATCTCATGTTGTGGAGGTGATGCTATTATCTCTTTTGACGAATTTTATGTATTTTTGCAACTTATTAATCCGAACCCCAGCTTCGTTTCTCTTACTCATAAAAGAGTTTTACAGGCCAAAGCGTCGATATTTGCTGCTGGCTGTTTGTCGGAGTTGTCGGAGGACTTTGCAATGGTTTTCTTGGAGATGCTGATTTACTTGATGACTTCACCAGGAACATTATCAACAGTAAAACGGATGGGAGTGCGGGCTTTTGCTAAAATGGGGTGCTCTTCTATTCTTGCGATGCGAGCTTATAAGGTTCTGCATCTCTTCCACTTTCTTTCATATTCAAGAACATGCATGGGTTGTTCTTTCATATTCACATTCTATATGCAACTTAATTTCCTTATTGTCGAATGCTAATTCTTCTAGATTTTGCTAATTAATTTATGTATTTGACAATATTCTTTGTGAGAAACTTCTTAGTAGATAGTGAAACTATCTTGCTTAGTCGCTTACTTTAAAACCAAGGATACTCAATCAAATTAAACTGGGCACAGTAGCAGTTTATTCAAACATAATGGTATACAATCTGCATTCCTTGTTGCTGAACACCCTTAGGATTAATCGAAACAATGAAAATGGTGTTGTTTAGAAAGTAAGTAAACCGTGAAATAGACAAGAAAGCAATCATACACTCAAACAAAATTGCGGAAATCCTCAAGGAGGGGGAAAATCAGAAGAAAGGGTCGTCCCTCCATTTTTCCACATTACTGTCAGTGTCTTTGTACGGGCTTCAACTCATATTGTCAAACACAAAGTTTAATGCTTCATCAGTACATTTTAATGATAGCAGGAAAGAGGATAACAAACTATATTAGGTCCATGGTTTTAAAAAACGCACCGAGGCTTACGCCTCACGAATTACTGAGGCATAGATCTCAAAATTGAATTTTTAACCCTATAATTCTTATATTATCAAGAAAATAGTCCTTGGGGATTGGGTTTAATAACAATCTCTACAAAAATGAGTTGTCATTTCATTATGAATTTGTATAAGAAAAATTGTTAGTTTTATAAGAGAAAACTGAGGCTTGCGCCTTGCTTTTATTGAGGCTTACGCCTCACACATCCTTCCACCTCATGAAGCACTCACCGCCTTCGCCTCCGACTCCGCCTTTTCAAATATTGCAGGTCTAATGAATGAGAGACTGGATTTTAGGAGTAGCGGAGGGTTTGTGTAAGATGTTTAAATGTGCCTCATTTTATTTTCAGCACCAAAAAATTTCAAATTCTTCTTCCAAGATAAATTGTACCAAGGTATTTTCTAGTTATCACCATTGTTTTGCTGCAGATAGGTAAAATGCTGATGATGGAATATTCCCTGGAGTTCACTGTGGAGATGTTAATATCACTATCAAAAGTTGCTTCCAAATCTAGACTTGTAATTTCTGAACAGGTATTGCGAAGGTCTAGTATGCCAACTCTTGCAGAAATGGATAAGCTCATCAAACAACAGAACACTCTAGTTCTCTACCTGAGTTTATATTAATTTATCCTTATAATCATTTTTCTGAATGTAGGTAGACTTTCTCATATCCTTCATGTCCCAAGAATCTACTGTGTGCATGAAAGCAATGGCATTACGATGTCTATACTTTCTGTCGATGAAAGGAATCCTTAAGTATCTCTTAAATGCAGACCTAATATCAACATTGTTTCGTATGGTAAACTGCGGCGAACTTCAACCGGCTTCACAGTGTGCAGCTCTACGTATATTGTGTAAGGTAATGTCTTCTCTGCCTTTTTGAGTTTATTCCTCAGTTCAAAGAAATTTAATTAAAACTTCAATAACAGAACCATCTCTGTAAGTATAGTAAAATACAACCTAAACATCAAACCTAACTATGTCTCACACTTGGATTGTTTTCGAGTTGGGATGTCTTTTTGTACTGAAGTTTCAGACAAAAGATGATTTATCAAGTCAAAGAAACGTAGGTCGTCTGTTTTCTGAAACTTGAAGATGCCAAATTTTAAATATTTCTCTCTGAAGATCCGATCAAAATGGCTTAAGGCTTTCATACGTGCCCCTTCCGATGCTTTAGATTATTTTGAAAAATTAGCTAATCTTTTTAAAATTACATTTTGTTTTTCAACGTATATGTAAATTAACAAATTAAACTCTTGGGGATTCAACAGATATTCTGTTGTAGCCTGCCAACTCTTCCGTACATGGAGGCACCAGAAAATAAAAAGTTGATGTCAATTGTTGAAAGTGCTGCTCAATCTCCAATCTTGTCAAAGAGACTTTTGGCATTGCGGCTTCTAGTAGATATATCTCTTGGCCTTAGAATGACAGGGGGAAAGAGCCCTGTCGATGGTACGTCACAACTTCCATATCAGGTAGTTATGTTAATACTAGATCAGATAACCTTATTGATGAAGCCTCCGGTGCTAAAGCCTTGTAGGCCACACTTTGAAGTGAAGCAAGAATGCCAAAGCTTGATCAACCTTGTTCTTTGTATGGTTAAAAAGTATCCAAATTTGGGGTATATGGCACTTGATAGAGTTAGATCCTTGGTAGAATCTTTTGTAGATTTGTGCGAAAAAGATGCAGGAGAAAGAAAGTTAGATTCGTACGCTGATCCCGTGGCTACAAAGCTTGTATGTTGTATGTACAGATTTGTGGAGACATGCATTGAGATACTCGATGAGGCCAGTGCTGTTACTACTCAAATACATCATATTGTTAAGCTTTTGGTTAAAAACATACATGGAAGCAGTCTATTCAGTCATGAAACGTGTTTTAATTACTCAATACTGCTGCATTCTCATGTTAACAAGAATAAAGAATCATCCAATTGGATAGAGCATGAAAGGGTCATTCTTGAGTTTACAATGAAAATGATGAGTAATGGTGATTATTGGGCTGCATACAGAACTGGTAAACGCGCAATGTGTCAGGGGTCATGGTTTGTGGCATCTTTCACATTTAGAAAATTGATGAATAATGTGCAATCCGATGCCTGTCAGTACTGGTTGAAGTCTCTGTCTCTGTTTACCCAAGCTGAAAGCGCTATTCTGGGTTTGTCTTTTCCAACAGAAGGCCGGAGGTTAGTCAATAACTTACAAATACAAGAAACCTGGGCTACTTGTTATGATGGGGCTTTAGAAACTTGTGTGGCGGACTATAGTAAAAAGTTTAATGAGTCATATATTGATATTTGCTCTGCAATAAAAATGCTAGTAGCAGCTGTTTCGACTGACAAAACCTTTTTTTTCCAAAGGTGGTTTTTGGCTTTAAGAGCAAAGGTTCTAAATGCTGTGGTTTATATATTCACGCTCTTGACTTCCGACCAGTCTAATATTGAAAATGTCGGTAATGGTTTGTCTAAGATTTCTTTGCGGTTGAAGAGGTTGGTGCAAGAATTTGATCTTCTAGCCACATCCTTCATTGGTATGGACAGCAAATCCTTTGAAACAATTTCAAGGCTCGCACTCGAATGCTCGATATTGGCCTTTTGTACGTGCTTTTCTTTACATTTCCCACACCTACACACCAATGAGATATTGAAGCATTCACATTTGATCCTAATACAAGATTTGGTGGAGCGGTTGCGGTATATATATGATGAGACGAGGACAGCGCTAAAGCGGTTTGTGACATTCATTGGGGAGTCAGATAGCTGTTTCCATTTACCACTGAGGACGAGGATTTATAGGTCTGGTTGTAGAGAGAGAGAAACTTTAGATGTCTGTAAGTTCGCTGTATGTGGAATTCTTCGTATGCAAGAGAAGGCTAAGGGAAAAGAAGATGATGTGTTTGTATCCCGAGAGTCGAAGGACAGATTGCAACTATTGTCGGATATACTTAAAAAATGGATGAAGTTATCCTTCCAGGTCCCTAAGCATTTCTTTACAGTGAGGTATGATGCCCTCACCTCATTTGTCTCCTTTTATTCTTCTTTGATATTCATAGCTTAGGTAATTGATATGATAATTTCACCATATTGGATATATAGATAGATGGGGCTTCTGTCTAATATGTAAATTTTGTATTTTCTTCAGGTCTTGTAGTGGTGCAGAACTGTTTGCCTTCAATGCTGATACCACAAACGGAAACGAACTATCAGTGAAACCGGGGTTCCATCTCTCCCTAAATCTCTGTGTCCAATTAATAAATCCACCAGTTCGATTACGTAAGTTGCACTGCATTTTATCTGCTAAACCGTCCACTGAGACACCCGAAACTTGGGATCCTGAAGAGGCCGTGGATTTATATGAAAAGCTAATGTTGCATGTGAGCCAAGATGTTAATAGTAGTAGTAGAAAACATCGTAGGGTTTGCGGTGGTGGTTATGGGTCTGTGTGGTCATTTGTGTGTTTTAATATAAATGAGACGGGGCATCAAGGATTCTCAACTTGTTTGCTTGATGTTTCTGCATTTCCAGTGGGTTCTTACAAGATGAAGTGGCAGGGTTGTTCTACTGTCACTGAAGGAGGTTCTTACTGGAGTCCAGTTCCCTTGAATATGGGGATTGTGTTTAGTGTCAAGGTGCCTCCTATTGTATCTTCCTGATAATTTGTTGATTAATGCATGCATTTGTTTTTTATGATTGCATACCACTAATCAAGACCGACTTCAGGAGGTTTCTTTGCAAATACCCTTCTTCTTTAAAGTTTAAATGATTATCGTGAAGGGTAAAAATTGTAATTTTTGTTTCTTCTCTCATCTCTCTCGATCTCTCCGGAGTCCAGTCTCGCCCCTCTTCTCTCCTCTCAAGATCTCACTCCTCTCTCTACTACAAATATGGCGTTGTTAGGTTAGGGATATTGAAATAGGTTAGTTTAATTGTCAAAAGATAGTGCGAAAATATGTTGATTTTGATTGTTAAGTACAATTCGGTTTCTTGGATTTCTGTTGGTTAAAATTGATGATCAATATAATATGGCTAGCTGATATGATTATAAGTAGTTGGATAGACAAGTAAATAAATCAGGGAACATCCTTTTATAAGTTCGTGTAGTTGACTTATTTCTTATTGTTTTGAAGTTGTAGCAATTTGTGTTATTGTGCTAGTATGTTAAAATACCCAGTTTTGCTAAGCTATGTAATGGAACATATTCAAAAAAAAAAATCCTATTAGTGGCTACAGTTTTTGTGTCAAACACATATTGCACTCTACTGCAAGATACCCGCTCTGGCGAGCTGGATATTCATATTGGTATCGAATATTATGGGACCAGCATGCTTAACGTGTGTAGAATGAATACAACATTTGCCTTGGTTAGATGTTGCTAAAGGTGAGGGAAAATATGGTGTTATGAAATTTATATAAATAACTTAAAAGCAGTAAGTCGCCAGTACCAAGTATAACATGAATCGCTATTTTTTACTATATATATATATGTCAGATTTTGCATAGTTTCTATTGAATTTTTTTATTTTTTTTTGTATAAAGCAATTGTTCCAGCATGAAAAATCAAAGTTTCAGAAGAGATACCTAAGCTGTCTTTAGTACTTGAAAGCGGTTTTTTTTGCAGAAAGTTTAGTCGGATATATTATGGAACAATTACAGTCGAGTCCGAGGGTTGCTTGATATTTACTAGTATATGTCACTAGTGCATGTGCCGACAGCCCTGGAAAAAACCAACAAGGTAACTACGAAAAAACTGAGAAAATATTAAAGTCCGAGTCACCTAGCATAGTGCTAGAGATGTTCACCTCCTTCTGACTCTAAAGTATTCTGCGGTGTGTTTTTCACTGTCATGTAGGTAGCTTGGTTTGTCGTTAGTCCTGTGAGGGCTTATTTCTAATCCTCGTACTGAGTCTAATATTCGAACTCACATAGCTCGAGTAAACATACTAGTAACCAATCAAGGACTAAAAGCAAGGAGATCGTAATACAGACTTCCTCATCTACAGCTCAGGGATGACAAAGCATCCAATAACATCGCACTGCAGAAAATACTCATATATCTATTAACAGTTCGAATACACATGGACACTATTAGAGATCATATCTTCATCAACAGTTCAGAGATATCAAAACATCCTGTGACTTCGCGCTATAGAAGATTCTCCTCCACTTATCAACAGGTCGTATGCACACGAGCATCACAAGAGATCGTATCTTCCCAACGGCCTGAAGCTACAGCTAAAGAATGTTAATAGATCCGTTACAGATCAACAAGTATCAAGACGTTACAAAAGACCACCATGAAGACTCATCAAAACCCGATATTGTAACGTTCCTCATCAATGTAACCAACGGTCATATTATAAGACCTATAAATAAGACTAGATAGCTATGAATTAGAGAGGCTGCTCTGGGAATCTCGAAGAGATATTTTCTACATCTCTCTCTCTCTCTCTCTTTGTAATAACTAGCAGTCTAAATATACATCTCTCTCTCTTTTTAAAATCCTCAGGAAAGGTTGTGGTTTTTAACCCATTCAAGGGGCTTCCACGCTAAATCTAGTGTTGTTGATTTCCCGTTCATAACTAAACATCCTAGATTTCAAAGGTGTAAAACGTTATCTCGTACAATACGAAAATAGGCTATTACAAGTCCATTCTTCCATAGGCTATTCAGGGTCTAACCCTCTTTGTGCAAGGTGATCTGCAGAGAAGTTGCATTCTCTTCATACATGACTGAACCGGATGTTCTGAAGGAGATGAGTAATCATAGTCTATGCTATTCTAAGAGACCATGGTATATTGTCTTTGAGGAAAACTTTAATAGTTGCAGCTGAATCAGAGACAACCCAAACTTGTCTCTAGCCGTGTGCTACAATACGTTAAACGCTCGATATGATTACAGTGATATATGCTATATAGTTTGTAGCTTGACCAATTGATTTGCTGAAAGTGCCCAAGACCTCCCTGGTGTTATTTATGTACATTACACCAATCCTCGTGGGTCCTGGATTGCCTATAGCTTATCTATCACAGTTGATTTTAACCTCGTTCGCTTCAAGGTGTAACCATCTGTAGCTCTTGATGTTGCTGCATTTTCGTAGTTTGCATTAAACATTTAACACTTTTATGATCTTCAGGTCATGAACCTGTTGTTCATCGAATGTTGAGAGAGGTAGGCAACATCTGCTATATCCGTTAGGATGTTCAGCGTGATTTTCTAGATTGTAATCTTGAGTCCATCTGAGTGCCACTTATTTCTTGTGTACCAAATGTTGCTGCATATAGAGAAGACCACAACAACCCATAAGTCTTTAATATATGGGATAAACAATTTTTCCCTTTCCAGAATGGTTCTCCAAGTATCTGTAGATGTAATAGGATAATAGTAGAGGCAGTTTGTAGCTCTTTGCCAGAGAGAGGCCACAGGGGGGCAATGTGTATGTGTTTCTGTTTTTGAGTTATTGTGGCATTGGTGACAGACCGAGACCAAGGCTATGCCTTTCTTCCTGATGATGTAGTCCATAGATAAGAGATGGTTCAACAGACGCCATGTAAAACCTCCCAGTCTCGGGCGAATTGCTGTACTCCATACATATCTCCACCACCATGCCATGTCCTCTATTCTGCGAAGAGCTTCAAAAGTATTATTGGTTGTGAACGCACCGTATAGGTCTGGCTTCCAGATCATTGCGTCCTGCGCATTTGGGTTTCGCTGGATTTGTTGTATGTCTATTCCCAAGGCAAAGAAAAGAAGGCGGATATCATTAGGGACGTTCCAGCCTTGTGGGTTGATTAAGTTGCTAAGTTTTAAAGTATAGTTTTTCCACAAGTGCCTAGGCAAGTCAATGTATTCCATGATAGGAATGTCTGTCGCCCAAGTATCTCTCTAGAAATCAATTTGCGTTCCATTTTCGATAAGCCAGCCAATGTGAGGTTTCAAAAGTACAGCTCCCATTTGAATGCCCTTCCATATAGTAGATGGCTTGTGGTAACCAACTGGGTCTCCACTCTTGCTGTTGAATTTGGAATTTTGAAAATTTGCCCATTCTTCTATACCTTATTTGAAGACCCAGTGCAGTTTGTAGAACATTGCATTATTTACTTCCCCCAGACTTTGAACTCCAAGTCCCCCTTCCTTTATCGGTTTACAGACTTTCTCCCACTTCAGTATCACTCATTTCCACTTTGTCGGGTCTCCCGTTCAGATATAGTTCCTAATGATGTTGTCCCCCTCTTTGATAATTGACCGAGGCTACTTGTAAATTGCCATATTATGATTGGGGATACTGTTAAGAACAGACTTTGCTAGAGTAACTCTTCCCTGAAAAGAAATCATGCTTCAAGTCCAGTTGTCAGCCCTCTTTCGAATCTTTTCAATAAGCGGTATAATAGCTTTCTTTGTAACCCTCCCTTGTATAAGTGGGATGCCCATATATGTTTCGGGGAATGTTCACTCTTTGAAGCCTAATATATCTGAGACAATTCTTCTTCGGGTAAGAGGAATACTACTCATGAAAATCTTGCTTTTGGCCATACTGATCTCTGGCCCAGACGCCACCTGATAGTCTATCAGAAGGACCTTAAGCTGTCGCAAGCATTTAGTGTTCTTATTTATAAACAGAAAAATATCATATGCAAATTGACGGTGAGTGGGGCCGTGTGTTAGCTTTGTTGATGCCATTGTTTGTATTTTGCCTTATTCCCTTGCTCTGTGGAGATTGATGCTAAGAATGTCTTCTATAATTGCAAAGAGGATTGGGGAGAGAGGGTCCCCCTACTTGAGGCCCCGAGACATTTGAAAGAACCCAGATGGACTTCTATTTACAAGGATAGAGATCATATTGCTACTGATAATTGTCTGAATCCAGTTGAAGAATTTCTGGTCGAACCCAAAAGCTCTTAAGGTGGTGATGAGGAATGTCCAACTTAGAGTACCGTATGCTTGACTGATATTAATTTTGAGAGCCACATTGCCGTTCTTTATCTTTATTTTTATCTCATTAACCATTTCAGATGCCATATAAATGTTGTTGTGTATGTTTTAATTTTTTATAAATGCACTTTGGTCCCTTATAATACATCTATCTGCAATTGGAGAGAGCCTCATGGCTAGTATTTTTGTAATTACTTTAAAAAGAAAGTTAGTAAGACATATTGGCCTGTAGTGCAGAATAGAGGATGGGTTATTGATTTTCGGAATCAAGACAATGATGTTGGAGTTAAAGGTCAGAGGGATCATACCATCGCGGAAAAAAGAGAATATCCCTGAGTAAATGTCCGTACTCAGCGTATCCCAGTAATTTTGAAAAAAAGATCCTGAAAACCCGTCTGGACCAGTTGCGCTGCTGCTGTCAATGGAGAAAATTGCCTCCTGTATATCATCATTAGTTTGGACTAATGTGAGATGTGTATTTTTCTCTTCTAACACTTGCTGGGCGATATGTTAAAATAGTGATAGGCAATGCTGAGTTTCTGTTGCTGGGAATTTGTAGGTGTAGTATTGGATGATGTGTTATTCGATGCTGGTTTGGCTAGTAATGCTTCGTCGTGTATCGTCCTTCATTTCTGTGATAAGAGCTTTGGCGTTCTGAGCCTTTGTAGTTGTGTGAAAGTATTTGGTATTTTTGTCTCCTACGTAAAGCCATTTGATCCTCGACTTTTTCTCTAGTACACCTCTTCTATTTCCTCCCAACTAGTTTTACTTGGGCAAGAAATCTCTTCGCAGTTAGATCATTGGCGATATCTTCTTCCAACTGGAGTTGAAGTTACGGTACCTCTCTCTCTAGTCTCGTTTTATTTTATTGGTGGGTTACAAAATTCTCTCTCCACCGCTTAATGTCTGTTTTTAGGCGTCTTAGCTTCAACATAAGACATAATAGTGGAACAGCATGCGGCGGCTGTCCCTAGCTATTAACA
Organism: Kingdonia uniflora; assembly: GCA_014058105.1. Taxonomy (NCBI): domain Eukaryota; kingdom Viridiplantae; phylum Streptophyta; class Magnoliopsida; order Ranunculales; family Circaeasteraceae; genus Kingdonia; species Kingdonia uniflora. Next base: position 315,211 of record JACGCM010000684.1, on the reverse strand, counting down.
ATCATGGCCTCAAACCCAGGTTCCTCTTCCCAAGATTGAAGGTACCGGAACGGGATGTTATGCGGCATAGGAACTTGGCAACATTCACCCATAATCAGTGAATGGTCGGACTGGGTTCTAGGCATCACCTTCATTCTCCAACCCATAAATTTAGTCTGCCATTCTGCATTTTGTAAACATCTATCCAAGACCACCAGAGTTTGGTTAGTTCCACTTTGAGCATTGCTCTAGGTAAACTGAAGTCCTGAAGAGGGGTTCTCTGATAACTGAGCAGTATCCAGAAAATTATTAAAGTCCATTACTGCGTTAAGTTGCGGTGGTCTTCTCCTCCTTTTTCTCTGAGGTTTGCAACACCATATTAAAGTCTCCAATGTATATCTATGATTTTGTATTGGTTGCAACAAACCTAGAGAGGTTAGCCCAAAGCTCCAACCTGTTAATTTTGTTGCAGTCTACATGAACAAACAAGAAGCAGCACTCCAAGTATTATACCGTAATATGTTGTTTTGAAAGCTTAATAATGCCAAGTTCTGGCCTTCCTTTGTTTCATAGAATCCATATGTTGCCTTTCTCCTCATCAAATTCATTGTTAATAGTTTTGGTTTCATACCCCGGCAGAACAAAGTCCTTACATAATATTTTTGGTTCAGCAATGCCTACTATGTCTGGTAGTATTCTTGTAGTTGTTTTTCTGAGATATCGAGTTGTTTTTCTGTTCCCCAGCCCTCGGGCATTCCAGAAGAGAGCTTTCATGAATCTTTGTGGGTAGATCGTGTAGTTCTCGGGGCTATGGTACACACCTTGCTTCCTTTAAAAACTTGGTTAGGGCCTAGTTGCAGTTCTTCTTCCTGTTCCATTTCATCTGCCCAACTTGAGGGGTTTAGGTTGTGCGAGACCTCATGTATCGCCTATAAATAATTCTCTCCCTCATCAGAAATTTCAGCTGTTGGTGGTTTCTTTGCACTATTTGTGAATGTTGTATTATCTACATACTCGGATAGTGGTGATATCAGGATCTCTGCGACTTCTGTGCGTCTTTCCCCTGGAGGACTCGGGTTGTTATCCTTCTCTCCTGACGGTGCCGAGTTGGACTACTCTATATCTGCCTCTGCGCCCCTTAGTGTTGCAAACTTGTTTATTGTGCTATCATCCTTGTTCTCTTTGGGTGATGTGGGTTGTTTGATGCTGCTCTTTGTTGGTGACTATTCTGAGTTCGCAGGATTTTTTTTATGTTGGTGCAAATGATTCACTAGCCTTGACATTCCTGGGGGGTACCGTCGTACTACTCTCTTCCAGTCTCTCTTGTAAGTAAGTATATTTGCTTGTTATATCAGTATTTTTTCTTCCCATGTCCTTGGTATAGGGTTGCTTCTCATGGATTATGATGCCTTGGTTTCCCCTGCTACCCTTAGTACCTCCTTGTGCTGTCTTCAACTTATTCTTGTTTAGATCCGGGTCATTTGGCCAAAATGCTTTTTGCACTATTTTGCATTCGACAATAATGTGCCCAACATTTTTACAGTGATTGCAGTATTTTGAGACTTGATGTAGTAGTACTTCCTGTTTGATGATGTTGCCCTCCACCTCAAGCAGAATGTGGCCAGGGATTGGTTTTGACAGGTCGATATCAACTTGCACATTCACATGGTATCCATAGTCTTGATTTTGTGTCGAGTGATCGAGCTGAATAGGAATTCCAAACGTCTTCCCCAGTGACATGATAAATTTTTTGCTCCACATTTCTATAGGTAACCCAGGGAATTTACACCAAATTAGAGCATTTGAATTACAATGTCTATCAACCAAAAAGAATGGGTTCCAAGGCATACGTCTCGTAGGCATTTCTTCGACCATCCAGGTTCCATTCTCCATATGTAAATCTTGTCCTCCTCGGACTCCAGTTTGATAATAAATAACCCTTTGCCTATCGGAATCAATTTGCATGTGCCCTTAATCTTCCAATTTTTTCTTGTGTATGCTTGAACCATTATGAGCTTGATCTTCTGTAGGTCCAGCTGGCCGATAAGACTGTATTGATATGCTGAGATACCTTCAGACATTTTAGCCATAGGGATTGAGAAAATTGGTGTGTCTCATCTTCTTTCAGCTGTAATAAGCCCAGTCCGTTCCTTACTTTTTGTTTTAATGCATCAAACCTTGTCAGCAAACGTTTGGTGTGGTATTCCTCCATTTGGGTCCAAAATGTTACCATGGGAAGTAGAAGCCCTCCTCATAGCCTAGTTTCTTATGAGTTCTTATCCTGGCTAGATTGCCTTCGCGGTGTCGTCTTCCCCCGCAACCTTACCCATGAATCCCCAGAGGTAGATAACTCGTTCTTGAGTCGTATGTGCCAAAATGGTATAAGGGATTTTACTATGTAAGGCCTGAGTCCCATGCAAAACCTGAGCAGCATCTCTTCGATTATTTGTTGCTGAAGGTATAGTCGGAGTTGGATTGTAGTTTGTTGTTGTATCAATGTTCGTCGCAAGGGTTGATTGCAGTTTTTGGGTTTCAGTGGGATTGGTTGTATGGTGATTAGTATCCAACAATTCCTTTCCTCCTATCGAATGGATTCCTCGGGTGATGATGTCTTGAAGGAGCTTTAAAGTTGTAATATCCATCTCCATTACGATTGATCACTGTGGGTTTGGTGGTTTCGGTGAAGAAGTTTGCATCACTCATCTCAAAATTTCCTTAATTTTACTTACATAATTACATGGTCACTTGAAAGCGATAAGTCGCCACTACCAAGTATAACCTGAATCACTACTTTTTATTCTATATATATGTCAAGTTTTGTGTGAGTTTCTGGTCTTCTTCCAATGCCCATACTGTAATAGCCTATTTTTGTGTTGAACGAAGATAGCGCCTTACACCTTGAAATATAGAATGTTAGCTAAGAACTGGAAATAACTAACACGTGATTTAGCGTGAAAAACCCTTGAATTGGTTTAAAAACCACGACCTCTCCTAAGGATTTTAGAAATAAAGATATGTTTGTTGATGATTACTAGCTATTACATAGAGAAAGAGAGAGAGATGTAGAAAATGTCTCTTAGAAGGTCTCAAAGAAAGCCTTTTTCCATCCCTTCATCTCTAGCTCTATGGTCCTATTTATAGGTCTTATAACATAACCGTTATTGCTTTAATGAGAAACGTTACAATATATGAGTTTGATGAGTCTTTATGAGGTCTTTTGTAATGTCTTGATATCTGATAATTATTGATCTTGTAACGGATCTCTTGCTGACCTTAGCTATAATTTTGGACTGTTGGTGAAGATACGATCTCTAACGATGTTCGCATGCATACGAACTGTTGATGGATATCCGAGTATCTTATGCAGTGCGATGTTACTGGATGCTTCAATATCTCTGAACTGTGGATGAGGAGCTTTGTATTGCAATCTGCTTGCTCTCAGTCCTTGGTTGGTTATCAGTGTGGTTATTCGAACTATGTGAGCTCGAATATCAGAATCAGTGCGAGGATTAGAAATAAGCCCTTACAACTGCCCCCTCTCAGCCAACAGCAAGAGAAACATGTATAGCGAGTGGTGTTGGTTGAGAAGTCCAGTCGTTTGGTGTTAAATGCTTCATTGATAACTTCCATTTATCTGGAAGAATAATTGTTTTAAGTGTTGGGTCTCCCAAAAGTTCTGCTTGAGACGTTCGCTTGTGATAAAGACTTTATTGGAAGTGGTGACATGCATTAAATGTTACTGATATAATAAATGGTGACCAATTGCTATTACTGTTCACTCTGGCGTAACCTGTCTGTCGTCTGGAGTTGTATAAATAGTGGTAATGGTGACTACTCGTCGTCAGGCTTATGAGGCTAGAGTTCATAACATGATGACAGTTTTTCAAACTTGTTATTTTGGGGACCAATGTTTGTCTCTGCCAACTCCAATTCCTGTTCCTCCAACCTTTTTCGGTATATCGTGGGAAGAAATTGAGGAGGTAGAGGATGATTATGAGCACATGTGGCGGTTCCATAACGTAATTTTGCTGGCTTGTCAGCCGCAGTCTTGGCTGCAGATACTGGCAGAAGATGCAGTGAAGGCAGAAGATGAGAAGGATGGGGTGCCATCTATGAAATACTACCAATATCCCGCTAAAGATTGGGTATTGTAATGGTGGAGGTGGTTCTTCGTCTTCGACGACTGCGGAGGCGGTGGGGTTATGGAGGAGTAGTGGGATTAACTTTAACTTCCGTCATTGGGGAAGTTGAGGTATTCCAGTTCTTCTCTTGGGCTTTCCATTGCTTTTGTTTAAGTCTTGTACTGTTATTTGTAAAATAAGCTGTCTTTCATTCTGTAGAAGAAATAGCTGTCTGTTGATCTTGCAACCTTGATTTTTAAACTGAATGAAATATTTTTCCTTGTAAATTTCTTGTCTTGAATACTAAATTTGATCTTGCTGTATCTTGTCTTGTAAATGTTTGAAACTTCTTGAATGAACTGTTGTGGGACACCGTGTATGAATTCTCAAACTAGTTAAAGATTGAATAGGTCAAAAATATGTAGATCAAATTTTTGCTGAGTTGGATGAAGTATATTTGAAAGTACATATTTCTGAACTTTGTAGATCGTGCTATATATTTGTTGCCTTGTTGAGATATATTGTTATCATGTCTGTTGAGAGGATGAATGCATAATATATTTTGTGCTCTATATAAGTTCTTGTTGTGAGAGTATCATTATATTCATCTTGAACAATTGTGAGGACTCGGTCGTAGTGTCTTGATCATGTAAGTGAAGGTAGGATTGCTATGAAGGTTGCTGAGGTACGAGAATGATATTGCCGGCAGTTGTCGTATAATACTATCTTGCCGGAGTGGCCGTTATAACTGGTTGGGTTGGGTGTTGAAGGCCAGCGTGTGGAACTTGATCGTTATTTCTGATGTGGTGTGTTTCACGAACTTCTGCTAGATGTAGAGCTACGTGAGGTATCAGTTCGAGAAATCGCGCTGGATAAACTTGCTGAAGAGGATAACAGAGCTGCTGGTGGGGAAATCATTCTATATGGTGAAGAGAACCATCCGGGCAGTTTTAAATATAATTATATGTAAGGTCGGATGATTGACCATAATAAAATGATTTTTGTTGTTGAGGTTGTCTTGTCACTACTTTCTATATCTGTGATAATGGTCGAATAAAATATAATTGTAGCAGGATTTGTTGCTGATTTTCTCCTTTTGTCAGATCCAAAATAAGGTAAGTGATAGCTGTATTAGCTGTACTAGGGTTTTGAATTGGAAATCGTGTTATAAATAGTATAGCAGGATCGTGTAGCCGTTGAAGGTTGTTGCTGTACGGAAGTGGTCGTGCTATATAATTTGTATAAACCTTCTTGGTAGTGAGTCCTTAAATTTAATTATGGCAGAGGAGAGAGACAGACGTGATAACCGAGCATGTAACTCTGGAAATCATGATGAGGGCAAACGAAAAGGCGTGCATACAGGAAGAGATGATGCTAACGCGTGTCCCAAAGAGCTACCATTTCAGAAACTGAGGGACATTATAAAGACTCGCCTTTCTCTCTCTCACAGACCATATTCAGTTGTTGAGAGAGAAAGAAGCATTTCTAGAGAGAGAAAGTTTTCAAATTTTAATCGTAGTCCACTGTCATATTGTGATCTTGTTACGACAACCAACGTTTTGCCGTCTGAAGTGAAAGTGGTGACCAGAATCGGCGACTGCTGCTCTTCTAGTACAGGTTAGTAACTCTGTTTCCTCATTTTCTGTTATTGTGAATAGTATGTTTGTTGATTGTCATGGTAGATTTTAGCTGCATGATTGAACTTCTTGATAGACTAATAACTTTTTTAGGTATGGCCAAGGGAGGAGGCTTGTTTGATTATAAAATGCTAAGTAGACTTTTCCTGTATGTGGTAGATGCGTGTCAAGAATTTGAAACCCAGTAGTAAAGTTGTGGTATCCTCCAGTAGTGAGGAATCGTCATCGTCTGGCAGGTCTATAAACGATTTTGATATGAGGGGTACTATAGCTGTTGATATGCCTGCTGCTATTCATTCTGGGGTGAATGAGGGATTACTAGTGGGGATTGAAACTGATGAATTCGTGAAGTATCGCGCTGATGTGGACGTAGGGAAGAAATTTTCAAGTATAAAAAAGACTTAGATGGAAAATGGGGGTATTATCTGATGAATGAAGGGTTATGGTTTAAGACTCTGGTGAGACTAGGTGGTAAAATAGAGCATTATTAATTGTCTTCCCTGGATCAATGACAGATAAATATGGGTATATGAGATGATGTAGAAATTTCTTATTACAACGCCACTGGTGTTGAGGTCGTAGAGGAAGGGTTCCTTTGCTTCCTGTACCAGGTCGTGTATGGGTTAAGCATTCCCCTAACTTCTTTCCAAAAGGGGGTATTGAATGCTCTAATAAGTTGCTCTGCCCAATTAAATGGCAATGTTTTCGAGATGATGAGGGTCTGTGAGGCTCTTATCAAGAAATAGAGAGATGGTAATATTGCAAGACAGTTTGTTACGGACGATATCTTGAAGTATTATAAGTTGAAATATGTAGAAAGTCGGAAGAGTGGATATTTTATAGTGCTATGGTGAGGCCAAAATTCTTTGATTTTGAATCTGCTGGGAGACCCTGGTGCGACCATCTTATGATGGTGAGGGGTAATTGCATACAAGTGCCTGGGGAACCGGCACTCGAGCTGATATATATATATTTTAACGAGAGTAAGTGTCTTCATTCTGCCTGTAGTTCGTCTTTTAGCTTGTTGTGAGCTGCTAACATAGTTCATTATTGATTTGGCAGAACCTAATCCAAAAGGTATTGCCGATACGTCGAGTCTGTTCGACGTCATATCTCGGGAAGGAACTGATCTGAACCAAGTTCTTGGAGAGTTAGGTATCCGTAGAGATAAAAGGCTGAACTCTATAGTTTAAAAAGTTCAACGGGCTCATCAAAACTGGGCTATGGATTCTTCTGGTTCTACTTTTGATGGGATTACAGAGATTCTTGCCTGTGTTGTGGGTACTTCGCGTACATAAAATTGACGATCTAAAGGAAAAAAGCCATTGCCAGCTTCTGAGCAAACAGCTCTCGTGCCGACAACGCAGGTGGAGACTGAGGTGGTGGATACTACTGTAAGTGTGACGCCTCCTACAAAGAAGCAGAGGCAAGAGGTATAAACTAAACGAACTTCTTCAAAAGAGCTCGATCTTGATGCGGTGGGGCAGACGTCTCGGGAGTTGGCGAAGCATGATCCAAAATGTCTGAATGCTGAGATTAAATCCAGCATGTCACAGGTATGTATGATGTCATTCTTTAATTATCTGTGTTTGAGAAATGATCTGATCGATAATTCTACTATGTTGTACTTGTGGTGCAGTTTACTGTTGTGTGGGAATCAGCCTTGGAGGTGTTGATGGCAGGTATTGCGGACTGTGCCAAACTTTTTCGGCAGTATGATGCAGAGAAAGCGGCACTGTGGGAACAGTTCGAGAAGGAGCAAACTACTTTGTCTGAGCAGCTGAAGGATCAGATGGAGAAGGAGAAGGCTGTGCAGAAGGAGCAGTTCGAGGCAGAAACTGCTGTGCTAAAGAAAGAGGTCAAAGATGCGGCAAAGAAGACTTACACACATTGCTGGCTGCTCGAAATAGTCTGATTCAAGCATTTTACTCCTGGGGGTTGACTAAAGATGATATCAATCTTACTATTGTTGGGAAGTATGGTGAGATAATCTTCCCCGAGGAGGATGCCTCTTCAGTGGCTGATCAACCTTCTGAGCAGATCCTGGCTTCTACAGCGACTGATATTGTGATTAATGAGGTAGCAGGAGCTAAATCTTGATTATGTAGCTGTAACATTATTTTTAGACTGTCTGGTCGAATTTGTCATCTGCATTGGTGATACAATTATTTTTTGTTGAGATTTTTTTTTTTTACGATTGCTGTTGATATATGTTGTTTGATGGCGAATGTATACTTTACATGTAGGGGGTAGTTTGTTTGACGGGAAAAGTGAGCGAGATGGAGAAGGCCTTGAGTCGAGCAAGGGATTCCATCAATCGTACTCAACAGGTACAAAATAAAATTGAATATGAGAGACGTCTTCATAAGTCCAACTTTGATAATACCTTTAAGGAGTTATTCAAACTTTAATGCAGATATGAGAATATAAAAATTGAGAGGGATGAGGTTTTGCGAAAAGAGATCGATAGGTTCATCTTATTCAGAAAATCCCTTAAGGATAAACAGTTCTTAGATGAGAGTGATAAGTTAAAGTGTCAGAGGTCGTTATTGTCTTTGACACTTTACTTTGAGGCCGAAGTCGATAGTGAGCGGGGCTTGAATGAGGCGTATATAGAATTGTTAACGGAGAAAGGTGTAGTTCCAGATCCAGCTCCGGTGAAATTCTTAGCGCAAGAAGCGTGTAATTATTTTAGTATAGGCGAAAAGATGTTCAGCTCGGGCTAGTGTATCTATCATATGGGGTGGTGTAGGTCCATTGCTTGATGAGCTTGACTTTATTAGGGGCAAAGAATGATGAGGATCCTTTTCTTCAATATAAAGAAAGAAGATAGGAGGGTCTTGACATGCTTAGAAAATGATCTGAAGCGTGCTTGTAATGAACTGGAGTGATGTAAAGAACATAATGCGTGTCTGGAGAAGAAGAAGGTGGCGTACTGTAATAAGTCATTGTTGAGTTCGGAGAAGAGGTTTAAGTTGTTGGAAGTGCGCTTAAGAGATACGCAGAAACGTCTACAAGTATCCTAAATACGTTTGAAGGGATATCTTACTCCAAAGCGGGGGAAACGTGCTGGTATAATAGATCATGAACGTTGAATAACCGATGTGATCGAGTTCTATGGGGGCGAGCTCAAGAGAATAGAGAACAAATTTAGGCGTTATATCTCGAGCTGTGGTATAAATGTTGATGCAAAAAATGATAAGGTTGAAAATATGTGGTTTGCAAAAGGTAATGAGGGTGTAGGAGCTTCAACCTCGAGACCGCGAACTGAGGAGTCTGAAGAGGAGGAGCTTGAAGATCTGTTACCTCACTTAAGGCATAAGACTCGTCATTAAGAGGTCGTAAACTTTAATGAACCTTTACAAGTAGATGCGAGCAGCAGTAGAGCTCAGCAATAAGCCATCTGTACTGTGGTATATAGTGTGTTTTGCGTAGTGTAGTTAATCTGTATATGCAGTTGTAGAAATAACATCTTATTTTGATGTTGTAATAAATGTTGTTGAATGATATGTCTTACTTGCATGAATATCTATTGATAGATGTATGTCGTTTGTAATCTATTCTTTTAGGCTGAAGTCAATAAACAGAATGAACTGGCTGCTTTATCCGCATCAAATAATGAACTGACTTCAAAGTTGCCGCAGTGTTCATTGGTGGTTGAAAATACGACCTTTTTGAACTCGAAGCTTGTGGCTGATATGTTGGAACTGCAGAGTCGGCTAAATGTAGTAACTGTAGAGTTGTCATGTAAGGATGTATAGATATTTATTGCTAATATTGAAGCTGAACTGTGGAAAGAATCTTTAAAGAAGAATAAATTGGAAACCATGGCTGCGAACCGACAAGTACTGAATTTGTCAAGTACGATTGAAAAACAGAAAAATGATTTGTTGTATCATCAGTCGGCAGTAACAAATATTGCTAATCTGCTAAAGAAGCAAGATGCTGAACTCCGTAATATGCGAGATCGTCTAAAGCAGTTAAGGTGGGATTTGTATGAGGCTCGAGATTCTTGTCAGAGAAAAAGTAATTGTGCCAGAACTCACGATGAAGCATGTACAAAGAGAGATCAAGAGCTGAACGTAACCGTCAATAAGTGTAACACACGGATCGCTGATCTAGAGCGGGAAAAGCAGGCCTTGGAGCTAGAATGTATGCAAGGTAATGTGGTTTATACGGAGCTCGATCTGAAGTGTAAGTAGTTACAAAAGTTGGTGGATACAGATAACGATAAGGAGTACTGTCTGGAGTTGTGTGAGAAGTTACGACTTATGAAGCAGAATATGGATCATAATGTGCTGATAACGAAGCAGTATAGAGCTTCATTGCTGAAGGAGAAAGAGTATCTGGTAGATCGATGCAAGGATCATGATGGCGAGCTAGCCAAGGTGAAGACCAAACTTGGTGAAGCTATGTTGTTGACTGTAGATAAAGCTACATTGCGCACTATGGCTATGTTGCATGCTGATGTAAAGAAATTGCGGCAAGAGCGTGATTCGATCTTGGCTACTTCGACTCAACACGGTATGGAGTATGATATGCAGCTAGTGCGGTTATATTACATAAATAATCTATTGCCGAGAGTTATGGAACTGCTGAATGCGTCTCCTGCTTTAGTTGATGTTGTTATACCTTTCCCTGCCTTCCTTTCATCTGGGCCTGCGGAAAGTTTGAATGTTGCACGCCCGAAGCGTGAAAGATAGTTAAATTGCTTATATTATAATTAGACAGAGTATAAATATGTCTTTGCTGTAAAAAAATGTCAAATGATGATTAGAAAAAGGATTTTGTTTTGTTATCTCTATGTATGGTCGAATTGGGTAAACCAATAAACGATCATGCAGAGATATATTGAGATATATGATTACAACGATGTTGTATTCTCTTGTGTATAGGTCAAATTGAACAAGTCAATAATTAACCGTAAAGAGATGTTTGTTTGTTAAAATAGTAGTGTATCTCTCAGTTAAAGGTCGAATTGAATGAATCAATAAGCGACCGCAATGAGAAATATTAAATGTCGAATAGCTGTATAGCGTGTCTCGGCCAGGTCGAATTGATTTACTCAATAAGCGACCCTCGAGAGAGTGTGTATACTTGAAGGGTTATGTTGTAGGTCTCAGTTAAAGGTCGAATTGAGCGTATCAATCAACGATCGTAATAGGACTTAAAGCATTTCTTATCACCCCTATAGTCTTTACTGATGTTATGACCACGCTCTTCGGGATGATCTTTGGTGGATAGGGTGATGCACTGAGGTTTTGGTTTCTCAGCTGTTAGTCGCTCGAGGTCGATAAAATTGTTGACCTTTTCAATCATATCCTCTAACGTTAGTGGTTTGTTGAGGATTAGGTGCTCCTTGACTCGTCCATCCACGAATAGAGCATTGGTGAAAGCGGAGATTGTGATTTTCTTATCGAGGTTGCCAATTTTTCGAGCTAACCCAATTTTTTTTATGGTGAATGTCTCCAATTTTTCATCTGGTGCCTGCTTGAGGCTAAACAAATAGTAAAGACTCTCCTCCTTGTCTTTATTGTGTGAATAGTTTTTGACAAACAGTTCGCGAAGTTGTTCGAAAGTGAAGATAAATCCTTTATTGAGTGTATGAAACCATCGCAGAAGTTTGCCTATCGGGAAGAGATGGCAGAGGATGTGGTTGGATGTCGAATACAACCCCAAAGAATCCTTAAATTCTTGGACGTGCTCCACAGGATCTCACCCCTTGTATTTCTGAATCATCGGAGTGTAAAAATTGGTGGGTACTTCCTTGTTCAGCAACTCTTGTGCGAACGGACTCTTCTAAAATTTAGTATAGTTGTTTCTTCCAGTGAGTATTTGATCTTCTAACAGCTTCTTGATGCTTTTGTCCACCTGTTCTAGAGTGAGATGTTGTCGAGATGTGACAGTTCGTCTTGTTGCTTGTCCTTCTGGTGGATTATACTCTCCTATTGCTTTGCCCATGCGGTCATAGACTGAAATTTTAAGGTTTTTCTCTCTTTTGTTCCTCTTGTTGTTACAGATCTATTATCGCTCCAGCGGGTAATTGTGGATTGGCGTGACCCTGAGGTAGAACTGGTTCTTGCAGAATTTGAGGAAATGCTAGATTTTTACCTCGATTTTTTAAGCGATTATGGACTAATACCCTCGAGGTTACAGGCAGAACGTTCTGTGGTCTCGGATTTGCTGTTAATTGATCTTGAAGTGCTCTGATCGTACTCTGCATGCTGGCGAGCTGTTTTTCTAGTTCTATTCATCGTTCGGTTTCTGCTTGCATAGTAGTTCGTAGGTCCGTCACTCATTCAGTAGCGTTAGGCAGGACGTTGGGTGATTTTTCTAGATTTGCCAACCTTCAAAAAATGAATATGAAAAATTGGATCAGAGAACGTTGAGTGTATGTTTCGATTCCTACAGACAACGCCAAATGCAATAGCCTATTTTCGTATTGGACGAAGATAACGCCTTACACCTTTGAAATATAAAATGTTAGCTAAGAACTGAAAATAACTAATACGAGATTTAGCATGGAAAACCCTTGAATTGGGTTAAAAACCACGACCTCTCCTGAGGATTTTAGAAATAAAGATATGTTTGTTGATGACTGCTAACTATTACATAAAGAGAGAGAGATGTAGAAAAGGTCTCTTAGAAGGTCTCAAAGAAAGCCTTTTTCCATCCCTTCATCTCTAGCTCTCTGGTCATATTTATAGGTCTTATAACATAACCGTTATTGCTTTAATGAGAAACGTTACAATATATGAGTTTGATGAGTCTTTATGAGGTCTTTTGTAACGTCTTGATATCTGATAATTGTTGATCTTGTAACGGATCTCTTGCTGACCTTAGCTGTAATTTCAGACTGTTGGTGAAGATACGATCTCTAACGATGTTCGTATGCATACGAACTGTTGATGGATATCCGAGTATCTTATGCAGTACGATATTACTGGATGCTTCAATATCTCTGAACTGTGGATGAGGAAGTCTGTATTACAATCTGCTTGCTCTCAGTCCTTGGGTTGTTATCAGTGTGGTTATTCGAACTATGTGAGCTCGAATATCGGACTCAGTGCGAGGATTAAAAATAAGCCCTTACATATACACCTTTAGATAGGGCTATATAATTGGCTAAATTATGTACACGCATTATTTGGGAAGACCAATGAGCATCACATATTTTCTGGATTCAAGTTGAATTTTTGGATAACTAGTAAATTTATTTACAATACTTGCAGGGGAAAATTAGGTGTACATTTTTCATTATCATTTGAGCTACAGGAGTATGATAGGTCATCACAAATTGTTGCAGTTTTGATGTAATATTTAAATTTAGTTATCTTTTTTGCCTTATTTTTCGTCTTCTTTATATTGCATATATTGTAGTAATGAACTATATCATTTATGTCATTCTTTAGATTGGAGTTATTTGATATTTTAAAAAACTTAAGATATAACATAAAAGTGTTTTTGTGCATGTTGTATGGTGTAGTTTTGTTAAATGATTATTATACATGTTTATGAATAATTTGTAAATTGTTTATAGTCTATAAAACTGAGAAAGTACGTTGCCCAATTTTTTGTGATTGTTATGTAGGTTTATAAAATGATAGTATATAAATAAGTGAAAATGTTGCCCAATTTTCTTTGATTGGTATACATGTGTATGAAATGATTTGCAGGTAGTTTTATAGTCTTATAAAACTGGGGAAGGGCTGCCAATTTTTTTTGTAAAATCTAGAATACCAATTGTAAATTTTCTTGCGAAATTGAATGCATATCAATGTTTTACTTATTGGCAATTTTATACATGTCTTTTTTTGTTAGAGCCGAAGGTACACCTTTATCACTTTTAAAAAAAATGTCGTGTCACTCTCCCCTCTGTTTAGTGGTAATACTAGTTTAGTTACTTTGAATGCATAACCCACTTGATAATTCCACGGACGATAGATAAACCGTCTTAATATTAAAACCATAATGGCTAGGCCAGCTTAACTGTTTATGCAAGCAATTAAATAAATTCATTGTTCAATATAGGTGTGGGGAGACCTTTTGAGGTAAGACTTCATCATCTGGGTGGACGTGGAACCCAACGCTATCATCATGATATCACCTGAGTTGATAGACCCAATGTTAGGTCCTTCTCGATACGAGGTTGAGCCAAGGCTTGTGTAGACTACTAGACCGTTTAGAATCTTTGATACTACTAGCTAGGTTGTACTCTCAAAGGAAACCATAAATCATGACTTGTACCAAATGTGGAGATCTTACGTGGAGATCTTACGTGAAGATCTTTATATCTATATTATAAATCTTAACGATTGTCCTTCGTAGCATACTAAAGCTGATTGGGACAAGCTGACGTGGCGCTAATAAATAATAAGTCTTCCCTTATGTCCGAAGACATAGAGGGGTCCTGATTCGCTTTGGGTGCCTCGAGAATTAATCACAGAGGGTAAATTTTGGGATTTCAAGTCTTAATCCCAAAAGCTAAACAAACTAATCCCGACACTAAAAACGAAACTTCTATTCCCCAACATTTTCTTCTCCCGAAAAAAAAAAACCAAACAAATCCAGCTCCCTCTCTCTAGCAACTGAAATGCTCTACTATTTAGAATCCTGCAATCTCATTGTCTCTCTCTCTCTCATAACAAAGGTGCAAAGCTTTGCGTTTTATTCGAATTTCTCTTATGTACTCTGATTTGGGGGTAAATTTAGATTTACTCTGATTTGTGTTCGATATGTTAGGAAATTCTGCTATGATTTGGGGATTTTACCAACTCTGATTTGGGAGTTTTATTGTTCAATTTCAAGGAGTTTGGTACTCGATGTGTTTATTGCTATCTTAGTGCTTGATCATTGATTTATAGGTCTGCCTTTGAGTACTTGATTTGGAGGCGTGTGATCATCGATTCAACGACTTTTACGCCATCCATTTATAAGTTTAATTTGGTTTTCCTGTAATCGACTGTTGGATAATGCTCTTAATTAAGTACTTTTTTGTTGTTGTTGGTAATTGATATGCCCTACTATCTCAGTTTTGCCATGATTTGGGGTCTTTCTCTTTTGATTTCCCTTGATTCAGCTTTTGGGCTCATGTTTCTAAATGACTCATTTGTATTCTCTGTGTTCAATTTTTCGTAGACCTCAAACATAATTTTCGAGGTATGATGGGTTTCTTTGATATAACTAATCTCTCTTCATGGATTCATAAAATAGGGTGCTTAAGGATAACAGATTTTTAGCCAACACGAGTTCGTCGGTGTAGTATCAATGTATCTTTTACAAACTGATCATACGCTTATATTTTAAGGGACGTGAGATACTTGGTATTTTGGGGGCTAAGTAGTACTTAAATTTTCTAAGATAGGCTTTAAAAGAGTTCCGGCTATACTTATATATGACTCAAAAATAATTAAGGCTAAATTCTCGGGAGGGCTCATATAGTTGTTTCCATTTTTAGCATGGTTTTGTGACAACCTTCTTTACTTGGGTTTTATAACCCCTTATAGTGTTAGCGATAAAGATTTACATTCACAAGTGAAGTTTGGAATAACATCCTCATATGAAAACATTCAAAAACTTTTGGAGTTGGTTCGACAAGTAATACCTCAAGCAGAGTTATACCCTGAGTAGAGTTATGACTCTAGAATTTAAAGTTGGTTCAAGAAGTAATATGTTAATGAGGTATATTTAGTTTAATTTGGTTCTTACAGTGCTTTGATATTTTTGGTAGCTCTACATGCTTTATTTCCTTGATACATTGAACTTGCTAGGCGTTATGCTCATTTCAGTTTTGTTAGCTCTACATCCAAACCAAAACGGTTTTCCTCTTATATTACCCAAAGTCCATTTGATTTTATAGAATCAACTGGCTTTAGATAGTAAGAGCCTAGAACCTGCTCATTGCTTAAACATTACCTAGCCATAAATGATTCCAAATATTAAGTTTGCTACCATCTCCTTCTATCAATAATGTGATGTCTATTTTTAGCGTCCCTATATTTCCCATACTTAGATTTTTTTTGCCTTTGTTATATACAGGATGGTAATGGTTCAAAGTAGTGTAAAAAATGAGTTTAATTGTAGAATTCTTACTATTAAGGAGACAATGATGATGCCGCCTGAGGAAGAAAGATTTGTGACATTGGAGTTCTCTCAGATTGAGATATCGAGATTAAGGTACAATTTCTAATACTTCTGAAATGAACTAATGTTAGAAATGCTACTAAACATCAATGTTCTTCAGTAAAATATTATGTGGTCTATGGGCAACATCAGTCCAAGATCTTAGCTTTAGTTCCGGGTGTAAAATTCGCGTAACTTTCATTTTATATTGTGCTTGCTATCCCGTAAATGAAGACTAATCATGTGTACTCTCATACTATAATTAACCAAGAAATTTATTGTTTGGTTTCCATCGATTATTCATAATGAGTTACTTTTAGGTTATTGGAATGTTTTCCAAATCCCTGGAAACATTTTCAGAACATGGCCTCCTTATGGAGATTTAGGTTTCATAATGGTTTCAGGAGGTTTATCTGCGGGGTGCTATTCCCATAGTTTTGTTTGTGGAGCAGTACCGACTTTGGGACTAAATGCCATTCATCCGAGTTTATTTAGGATAAGTTCTTGGCATGGGCTAAAGATACAGATCATGGGGAATGAAAAACAAGCCACATACAGTCCTTCAAAAACCAATAAGGAACCAAAACCTCCGCAAAGAGTCCAAGATTGGGGAGTAGTACTATAAGGCCAAAATCTGAAAAGATATCAATAACCTACGAAACATTGCATACAAAGAAAGAACTGAAGAACCCCCGGTCGAATTTGATGCCTTTTTTCATATGCTTGTAAAATCCAGCCAGAAAGAGAACACATTTTTGTCGGTGCACCAAACATTGCTATCACGGTAGTTCTTGGCTAACTGTTTTAGTGTGTATTCATTTAAGGGTTGGGAAAAAAATCCAAAAGTAAAGGATCATAGTAAGCCAAGTAGAATAGTACCAGAAAGAGGTCAATTTTGTTGGACCATTCAAGACATCTCTTTTTAGTACTTAGATTTTCTAAGATAGGCTTAAAAAGAGTTCTAGCTATATATGACTCTAAAATAATTAAGGTTGAATTCTCGGGAGGGCTCATGTAGTTATTTCTGGTTTTAGCATGGTTTCATGATAACCTTCTTTACTTGGGTTTTATAACCCCTTATAGTATTAGCGATAAAGACTTGCATTCGCAAGTGAAGTTTGGACTAGTATCCTCATTTGAAAACATTCAAAAACTTTTGGAGTTGGTTCGATAAGTAATACCTCAAGCAAAGTTATATCTCGGGTAGAATTATGACTCTAGCATTTAAAGTTGGTTCAAGAAGTAATATGTCAATGGGGTATATTTAGTTTAATTTGGTTCTTACAGTGCTTCGGTATTTTTTGCAGCTCTACATGCTTTATTTCCTTGATACATTGAACTTGCTAGGCGTTATGCTCATTTCAGTTTTGTTAGCTCTACATTCAAGCCAAAATGGTTTTCCTCTTATATTACCCAAAATCCATTTGATTTGATAGAATCAACTGGCTTTAGATAGTAAGAGCCTAGAACATGTTCATTGCTTAAACATTACCTAGCCATAAATGATTCCAAATATTAAGTTTGCTACCATCTTTTTCTATAAAAATGTGATGTATGTTGAAAGATGATCAATCTAGAGCAATATAATACTATAGCTTATGAACAAAAGGAGAGAGAGAAAGAGAGATTTATTGATTCATTACAGGAAGGTTTGCCAATTTTTTGTAAAATCTAGAATACCAATTGCAAATCTTCTTGTGAGATTGAATGAGTTTCGAGATGGTTGAGTTAAAAGCATTAAATCAATGTTTTATTTATTGGCAATTTTATACATGTCTTTTTTGGGTAGAGCCAATGACACAATTAAAGAGGCTTTAAGGCACGCAATTAAAAAAAAACGTCGAGGCACACAATTAAAGAGGCTTCAAGGCTTCAAGGCACGCAATTTTATTGGTAATATTAGTTTAGCTACTTTGAATGCATAACCCACTTGATAATTCCATCGAGGATACATAAACTAGAAACAATCTTAATGTACAAACCATGTGCAAGAAATTAAATAAATTCATTGTATTGCACAATGCAAACAATAGTTCATTATCTTCTAGGTTATGAGTACAGACTTTATTTTCTGGGTTCATTGTATAATATTAAATATTCTCCCAAGACCCATAACCTCTCGTTACTAGTGATGGGTGTACAAGGTTGAGCTAAAGACTATGTTTTCTAGTTTTTACGTACACGTATTGTAGTTGAATACCTATCTAGTATAGTTTGATAAATAATCATGAAACTGTTCTTATAGCCCAGAGACATAATGGAAGGATCCAAAAGAAGAGCTACTGGAGAGGACAAGAAAAACAACAATATTTCCAAAATAGTTCCGGTCGCAGATGTGGGGGTGAAGCAGACAAAAAGGGTTTTTCAACTCCGTAACACGTTAGATATTTGCCACACAATCGTCATTTTTTCGGTGCATTTCCTATGCCTCTCTGCGCCTTTCACATTCAGTTGGGGTGTACTTCATCTGGCATTGGTACTTTATGTTGTCACTGGATTCTTTGGGATAACTTTATCTTACCATCGGAACCTTGCACATAAGAGCTTTAAGCTTCCTAAATGGCTCGAATACACCTTCGCTTATATCGGACTTCATGCACTTCAGGTCAGTTATCCAATCTCTTTTTTACAGAAAACTATGTTCTGAGTTGTGTCGTCAATATACTTTGATACCCTTTTATTTTTCTTCGATATTTTGGTGACAGGGTGATCCGATATGGTGGGTAAGCACACACAGATACCACCACAAGTTTACCGATACCGTTAAGGACCCACATAGCCCTATTGCAGGGTTTGGCTATAGTCACATAATTTGGCTCTTCAACACACAAAATATCATCGAAAAGGTCTCGTTCTATCTCTATTTATTTTTCCTTTGCAACAACTCTAATGGTGTTTAGAAGAACTAAAACAATATTATCCTTTGGCAGTGTGGAAGGCACGACAATGTCCAAGACTTGAAGATGCAAGCCTACTACATATTTCTTCGGCGCACACACATTGTTCACCCAATTGCATTAGGTGTTCTGCTCTATGCCCTTGGGGGTTTCCCTTATATTGTTTGGGGCATGGTAAGAAACTTAAATTACGGGACTGAATCCTACCTTTTCCTTGTTTTGCCTGGTCCAAAACAACAAACTAATGACTAAGGTAATGTGAATGGAGGCCGTGAGAATCTTTCTGTTGATGCATAGCACTTTTCTAGTGAATTCGGTCTGTCATATATGGGGTCATCAGGCGTGGAAAACCGGAGATTTATCAAGGAACAATGGGTAATGTTTTGTGTGTATTTCATTACTCTTCTTTTCTTGGCATACATGTATTAAAGTTGTATTTTGTGATCAGGTATATTGCTCTAATTATCTTTGGCGAGGGGTGGCACAACAATCACCATGCTTTTCAGTCCTCAGCTCAGCATGGATTAGAGTGGTGGCAAATAGATATGACTTGGTACGTCATAAAGTTTCTTGAATGCATTGAACTAGCAAAGGACTTGAAAGTTCCATCTGGTTTGCAGAAGCAGAAGATGTTACCTTAATAATGAAGGGTTAAAGGCTGGTCGATATTATTACTAAAGACCAAAGACTGTATAGTGTTTAGGGCCAGAAGCTTGGTGCTTATCGAAATCTGATTTGCTTTTATGATGTGTACTGTTGGAATATCTGGAATTGTTTAGTGTTTGATAAATCTGTGTTATCAAGCGGACCAAAGACTGGCGGCCTCGATTCAATGTTAGTACCGTATTAATAAAGGTCACTCGTTTAACAAATTTGTTGAAGCTGTAATTTAACTAACTATGCTCCTCGAAGTTTAGATTCTGTTCAGAAGCTCCAGTATCGGCATTACTCCATACTTTGAGGTCGTAATCCCATACTTTGGAAGGGCGTAATCCCATACTTTGTGGTCGGTAATCCAGTGTTAAGCAGACCAAACACTGGCTTCTGAATCCTTGGGAGACGGTATATACCATCACTTAGCCAAGTGCTCAAAGACCAGGAGCGGTCATTAATTGTTTTGAGCATTCAAAGTAAGCAAGTTGCCTTTTAAGAAGTTATTGATTTAACAATATTGGTGATCAAGCATTTTTAAGAAGTTATTGATTTAACAATATTGGTGATCAAGCATTCCTGCATGCACCTTTTTATGCAAATTAAATTGTATTTATTATTAACGACCCAAACATATTGTTTGTTTTTTTTGTAAGGAAGGGGTAATGTTAGACAGTTTAGGACTATTTGACGTATGCTAATAAAGCGATAAACGAAATGAAACCAATCTATCTATATCTATACTACTACCGATACATACTTTCTGCCAACGTCTAATACATGCCGTTGATAGTACGGGCTAAACGCCTGAGGTTGCGGTTGAGAGAGTGCAAATGAATTTTGATATTGTTCATAACTGGGATCCCCTTGTGACATGGTAAACGGAGGTGGGGCCTGTGATTGGTAATCCACAATACGATTGAGAAACTTGTGTTAGTAGAGATATACGAAGAACACCAGTCGGTTTGAAAAAATAGAGAATTCGATTACTCAAAACGAAGTAATTACAAGAAGAAAATCTCTCAAACCCTAAGTTTCTCCCAAAACTCTTTCAGATCTAACATACCTAAGAAATAACCTAAGTCCCCTTTATATACTAGCTAGGGAGCCTAAAATACTAAAAAAAACACATCTCGAGGCAAAACACCCCTCAAAAATACAATCACCGCCAAAAGGAAAAAGGCTGAATCGTGCATCTGTTCAAACATAATTGTTTATGTTCGAATAAGATAAAATGTATTCGAATAGACAAAAATCTATTCGAATAAAACCCATCAGGCAGAAATCTATTCGAACATAAATAATTCTGTTCGAATAAAATAAAGTGTATTCGAATAAACAAAAATTTATTCGAATAAAACCCATCAAACAGAAATCTATTCGAATAGAATACCTCAAAAAAAAATACAAGCTTCTTCAGATCCTCCTGGATCAATTCGAATTGAGGTTGAAATTGCAATTGGTTGTGGTAAAGGTATGAAGTGAATTGTGATAATAGGAGTTGAGCGAATGGTGTTAAAGGTAGGTTATGGGAGGATGGGGTCGACGGTGTAGAGTTATTACTACTGGTGCCGGAGTTTGCCATTTGGGGAGAGCATAGAGGTTCTCCTCTATACTCGGCTTCCTTGGTTTTGGGGGAGAATGAATAGTCAGGGAGTGATTTAGAGAAATAATTGAGATTGAAGAAAATCTGGACGGTAAAAGGAACACTGCACGGTAATCTAAACACCGCCAAACTCATTTTATTTGGGTGTGAGCTCCTCACACTCGGTTGAGTTACTGTTTGGCCACGTAAGAGAACTCACACTGGATTTGGAGCTGCTGGGAGACTCAAAGTGTGAGTTTGAGTTTGGGTTTGCAAACCCAACTCAAACCCACACCCTGCTGGCTTTGCTCTAATAATAGTTTAGCTACTTTGAATGCATAACCCACTTGATAATTCCACCGAGGATACAGAAACCAGAAACTGTCTTAATGTACAAACCATGTGCAAGAAATTAAATAAATTCATTGTATTGCACAATGCAAACAATAGTTCATTATCTTCTAGGTTATGGGTACAGACTTTATTTTCTGGGTTCATTGTATAATATTAAATATTCTCCCAAAACCCATAACATCTCGGTACTAGTGATGGGTGTTCAAGGACCATGTATTCTAGTTTTTACTTACACGTATTGTAGTTGAATACCTACGTACTTATCTAAGTATAGTCGGATATGACTCATGGCCCCTAAGTATGGTGATAAATACCCCAACTATTCATGAAACTCTTCTCATAGCCCAAAGACATAATGGAAGGAGCCAAAATAAGAGCTATTGGAGAAGACAAGAAAAACCACAATAGTTCCAAAATAGTTCCGGTGGCAGATGTGGGGGTGAAGCAGACAAGAAGGGTTTTTAACACGTTAGATATTTGTCACACAATCGTTATTTTTTCGGTGCATTTCCTGTGCCTCTTTGCGCCTTTCACATTCAGTTGGGGTGCACTTTGTCTGGCACTGGTGCTTAATGTTGTCGTTGGACTCTTTGGGATAAGTTTATCTTACCATCGGAACCTTACACATAAGAGCTTTAAGCTTCCTAAATGGCTTGAATACACCTTCGCTTATATCGGAATTCAAGCACTTGAGGTCAGTTATCCAATCTTTTTTTTTATACAGAAAACTGTGTTCTGAGTTGTGTCGTCAATATACTTTGATATCTATTATTTTTCTTTCGATATTTTGGTGACAGGGTGATCCGATATGGTGGGTAAGCACGCACAGATACCACCACAAGTTTACCGATACCGTTAAGGACCCACATAGCCCTATTGCAGGGTTTGGCTATAGTCACATAATTTGGCTCTTCAACACACAAAATATCATCGAAAAGGTCTCATTCTATCTCTATTTATTTTTCTTTTGCAACAACTCTAATGGTGTTTAGAAGAACTAAAACAATATTATCCTTTGGCAGTGTGGAAGGCCCGACAATGTCCAAGACTTGAAGATGCAAGCCTACTACAGATTTCTTCGGCGCACACACATTGTTCACCCAATTGCATTTGGTGCTCTGCTCTATGCCCTTGGGGGTTTCCCTTATATTGTTTGGGGCATGGTAAGAAACTTATATTTCGGGACTGAATCCTACCTCTTCCTCGTTTTGCCTGGTCCAAAACAACAAACTAACGACTAAGGTAATGTGAATGTAGGCCGTGAGAATCTTTCTGTTGATGCATAGCACTTTTCTAGTGAATTCGGTATGTCATGTATGGGGTCATCAGGCGTGGAAAACCGGAGATTTATCTAGGAACAATGGGTAATGTTTTGAGTGCATTTCATTACTCTTCTTTTGTTGGCATACATGTATTAAAGTTGTATTTAGTGATCAGGTTAATCGCTCTAATTTCGTTTGGTGAGGGGTGGCACAACAATCACCATGCTTTTCAGTCTTCAGCTCGGCATGGATTAGAGTGGTGGCAAATAGATATGACTTGGTACGTCATAAAGTTTCTTGAATGCATTGGACTAGCAAAAGACTTGAAAGTTCCATCCGATTTGCAGAAGCAGAAGATGTTACCTTAATAATGAAGGGTTAAAGCCTGATCGATATTATTACTAAATACCAAAGACTGTTTAGTGTTTAGGGTCAGAAGTTTGGCGCTTATCGAAATCTGATTTGCTTTTATGATGTGTATTGTTGGAATATCTGGGATTGTTTAGTGTTTGATAAATCTGTGTTATCAAGCGGACCAAAGACTGGCGGCCTCGATTCAACGTTAGTACCATATTAATAAAGGTCACTCGTTTAACAAATTTGTTGAAGCTGTAATTTAATGGACTCTGCTCCTCGAAGTTTAAATTCCGTTCAGAAGCTCCAGTATCGGCATTACCCCGCCATCTCTTTTTATATTTTTATTCTTGGAAGGGCGTAATCCCATACTTTGAGGTCAGTAATCCAGTGTTAAGCAGACCAAACACTGGGCTTCTGAATCCTTTATATTGGTGATGTTATTGATTTACCTTAATAAGTAAGCAAGTTGCCTTTAAAGATGTTATTGATTTAAGAATATTGGTGATGAAGCATTCCTGCATGCACCTTTATATACAAATTAAACCATAATTATTATTAACGACCTAAACATATCGAACAGAACACTCAGAAATGAGAAAGTCTGTTTGAATAGAACACTCAAAACTTTGTATATTCGAATAGAAAACAATTTTTTTTCGAATAGACCTTAAGTCGTTCGAACAACTTGGTCAAAAAAATGCATAAAACACCCCAGATCCTCCTAGATCATGGCTCCCCCCTTTAGGAGCCTTGAGCTCCTACTCAAGCTAGAACTGGAGATGTGGGAATGCGGCTATACCCATTTCCTTGCTATACCACTTCGACTTGTTAGGTAGTTGACATTTCTTCCCTACTCGGAAATAGTTGGTAATGGGGGTCGAGATAACATATCAGCCATTTTGTTGTCCACTCCTTTCTTATACTTGATCATCAAGGTAAACTGCTGTAGGTACGACATCCACTTCATATGACGAGCTTGTTGTAGCTTGGACTGCGTAGATAAGAACTGTAATAGTTTGTGATCGGAATGTACCACAACCTCCTTCCCCAATAAGTAACTCCGTCAATGTTTCACTGATTGATATAATGCGTAGAACTCCTTATCGTAGCTAGGATAGTTGCGTACTACTCCTATAAGCATCTAAGAATAGTAAACAACCAGCTTCATATCCTGTAAAAGAATTGTACCCAATGCATAGTTTGACACATCTATCTCGACCTCAAAAGGCTACTGAAAAATTGGATAATACTAACACTGGTGCATCTGTAATCTTGCGCTTCAATAACAAAAAAGTCTTCTCATGGTGATCTTCCCACACAAACTGTACCTCGGTCTTTGCCAATGAATGTAGCGGTGCGGCTATTTGTGAAAAATGCCGAATAAACTTTTGTAAGTACTGACAAGAACCCATAAAACTCCTCACTTCTGTCACTCTACAGGGTCTAGGCCAATTAGTAATGACCGAGACCTTCTCTGGATCGATCTTAAGCTCACCGCCACCAACAATAAATCCCAAGTATACTAGCTCCTTCTTCCCAAACTCGCACTTCTTCCCATTTAGAAAAAGTTGTTGTGATCGCAAAACGCCAGCACTTTGCGTAAATGCCCAAGGTGCTCATCCCATGTTTGATTATATATTAAGATGTCATCCAAATACACAATCATAAAATTATCAATAAAATACGAAGTATCTCATTCATTAACCGCATAAATATTGATGGAGCATTGCATAACCTAAAAGGCATCACCAACTACTCAAATAGTTCTTGTTTGGTCTTGAACGCTTTCTTCCAAATATTTTCTTCCCGGATTCTAACTTGGTGATAACCCTACTTAATATCCAACTTGGTGAAAAACCAAGCCTTCTGCAAGTCATCTAAAAGCTCGTTAATCCGTGGAAGCGGATAACGATTCTTCACAGTAATCTTGTTTAGAGCCCGATAATCCACACAAATCCTCCAAGACCTATCTTTCTTCGGCATCAATAACACCAGTGAACCACAAGGTGGCCAACTTGGATTAATAACTCCTTGCTCTAGGAGTTCTTGTACCTATTTCTTGATCTCATCAGACTCTGTGATAAAAGTCTGATATAACCCATTATTGGGTTGTGGCTCACCATTCACCAAGGTGATATCATGCTCTACATACCTCTTGTGTGGTATCCCTTCTATGCCCATAAATAAGTCTTCATATTCCTCTTACAACTTCCCTATATCGATTTGTTGCTTAGGAGACATTGCTAAAGTATACAACACCTTAGCCGACGAACTCTATTAAATCGGTCGTACCAATAACAAAACAAATTTGTCGTTCGCATTAACCAACCTCTTTGCCTAAGTCATCATTGCTAAATTATTGGTAGTGATATGTTCCTTACAAGCATTGATATAAAAATCCTTCCCCTCCTTTACAAAACGGTACTTGCGAGCTCTATGGTAAATGATTGCATCTCGGTCCCAAAGATAAGGGCTACCAAAGATGACTTGACACACATCTAACGGAACCACCTCACACGTTACTTCGTCAATAAACATCTTAGTAATCACAAATTTTAACGTACACTGCTTAGTGATATTCAACTCCACATCTTTCTGAATCCAACCCAAACCATACGGCTTAGGATGAGCCACATTAGCCAAACTCATCTTCTTCACTAATGCCTCAGAAATTAAATTCTTCTGACTACCCAGACCAATGATGGCCTCGACTAAGCTCGGCTTCACTTGAATGCTAACACGGGTAAAGTTTCTAACATTTATCTGAAATGTGCTCATTTGCCTTACAATGATTATAGTTATTCCCCTTGGATGAAGACCCCTCACCTTTGGACTCCTCTTTATGCTCATTTTTCCAATTAGCCTTGTACCTCGACTTGCTCTTGCCTTTTTTTTTGTCACTCTTTAAGTACTTGCCTTCAATAATAATTGCTTTAACGGTAGCATCTTCAATATTTTCCATATTAAAGAGCTTTAACTCTCTTCTAATATACTCTAACAAACCCCCCGTATATTAGATAAACATCTCAAACTCATTCTCATCAATGTCCAAAACCAAGACTTGGTTATGAAACTCCGTAGTGATTTATTAAACGGATTGCTTAAACTTTTAGTGCAAATTGTACCATTTATACCATCGCTCTTGTTCATACCCAGTTGGATAGAATTGCTTCCTCACTAACACTTGAACTCCTTCCAACTCAAACTTCCTACTTCGTGACATTTCTGATTGGATTTCCACCACGTGAGTGCATGACTTGCGAATTTCAGTATAGAAAAACAAATTTTCTGAGCATTGGAATATTCATAAGCAAAAATATAGGTCTCTAACCTATCTAACCAATTATCCAACTTCTTGGCATCGATTGAACCATCGAATACCAGAATTTTAATCTTAAAGCCGATACGAAGATTACGCATAGAATTTATTGATTTTCTAATACCCGAGCGCTCCTTGACGGAATCGGTATCACCAGAATCACTATCAACCTTCTATGTACCACCGCCTCTATCCTCCTCTGCAACCCATTTCTTTTTCGAGCGTATTCATGATTTCACCGAAGTGTAACCTTGGCGAGGTTCGTGAGATGTAATTGCTCTACCAACTCTCATAAAGTAGTAGTTAGGTCAGAAACTTTTATTTCCAAAGTCGTGAGTCGATCTTTGGAATTGCCTATCTCTAAATCAACATTTTTCTTCGAGTTAGGTTTCCGATGAATCTTTAACAGACTCACTAGTTTCTCCTTCGTTTGCTTGAGTCGGTCACGTGTAGAGACCATCAATCACAATCACCCCGAGAATCGTTATTGTAAAACTGATACCACTTAATCCACAATACAAATTGAGAAACTATAATTAGAAGAATATTACGAAGAACACAAAAATTGATAGAAAAATTCCCTTTTAGAGTTTCAATTCCTCAAATAAATTAATTACAATCAAATTTCTCTCAAGCCTTAAGTCTCTCTATCAAAACTTTGATTGATCTAACATCTTCTAATCTTGCATAGCCTTACCACTATTATGAGGGTTACAAGTTCCTAGTTACAAAATATGATAATTATGCCCTTAAACGCCTAAAGAATAAACAGAATTACATCTCTGTTCGAATAAAAAAAAGTATATTCAAACAGACTAAAAGTCTGTTAGAACACAATACTCAGAAATGAGTGTATTTAATTTATTCTGTTCGAACAGAACACTCAAAACTTTATATATTCGAATAAAAAACAAAGTTTGTTCGAATAGACCTTAAGTCGTTCGAACGAATCCAAATCTCGTTCGAACGACTTGGTCAAAAAATGCATAAAACACCTCAGATCTTCCTGGATCAGCCACACATGATATTAAACTCTTTTTTCAGTAGGGGAGGTTTACCACGAGAAATGCAGCTCCTCCCTCTTTCGAGTCTTCTTGACATTTTATAATGTGTGAAACATTCATTAGAATTTAACTTTTTTTTTCTTATAATTTGTCAAAAATTTGTCAATTCGACTCTCGTTAGACAGTCATGTGAACTAAATTCCTTCAAATAATTTGACTCTCGTTCATGAGAGTTAAACTTTCTCCCATAATTTAACAATCATAGAAATACGATCTTTAATCATTACTAATAATATTACTATCATTTTTACTCGGGGAAAATATAGTACTCTTAGAACATAAATTAGTTTTATGAATTTGTTTGCCGAGAAAAAGAAAAAGGTTTTAGCATCACAACATCTAGAAATGTGAAACATTAATGTCACAAAATCCGTAAGCAACCCGCAAAGTTATTGTTGTCTATAACGTGAATGCGCCAGTGGAGATAATTATATATGTTTAGAGCTTAGGAGAAGTGCACCATAGAAGTATACATTTAGTTTACCTTAATATCCTAAACGATAGTTCCCATTGAGTTGATAAAACAAGATAACATTTTAATCTTTAGCTGAGTTTGCAAAACAAGAACTTCTAAGATGTTGAAGATTAGTGGTTAATAATCGTCTTTCTTATAATTTTTTTTAAATGAATATCTATATTACTGATAGTCATACAAAAAGTATGGTTTCTACCATATGTTTGTTACTGTCTCACATATTTATAATGTGTTTCATCAAATGACATATGTAATGGCCTAATTTCGTAAGCTCAAAGTGGCTTGGAATTAGCTTTTATATCAATGTACTTGTGACAAAAATATGATGGAAAACAAGAAATGATACATGCGATTTAGCGTGGAAAACCTTTGAATAGGTAAAAAGCCACGACCTTGAGTTGAGCGTTTTTGTAATAGTAATTTTTATTGCTTGAGGTTGTTATCTTATTACAAGTGATCTCTTGACATAGAAATGCTTGATCTTGTGAATAAGAGTTTTGAGAATCTAGAAATATAGTTTTCTTCATGATTTATCGTATATTTTTCTGGTCCCTGTCTCTTCTATAACTTCTTTTTTACATAAGACTTCTTCACAGTTCTTCATCGTGCTGAAGCATGTTCTCCAAACAATGTGGTTAGTGGCTGTTGACTGAGTAACTGTTGAGTTTATGAGAGACAAATGTCTTTGACTTGTTCAAATTTTTTCTATTTGAGCTCGACCCACGTTTTTTATCAGTTCATGTACATGGTGACAATGCTGAAGTACGGAAGTCGTGTGTAGAATGCATGAGTTTGATATGGAGGTAGTTCGAACTGGAGATAGCTTAATTTGGGTAAGGTCGAGGGGTAGGCCCCTACAATTGCCCCCTCACAAGAAAAGTCACGAGTGGCTTTGGTTGAGAAAGAATATGTGGGTATATGGGTATTCGGGTTGAAAACTTGAATAATGAAGGAAGTAATGATGGTGTTTGATTGGATGGAAAATATACGTGTTATGAGGGGACGTAAGTGCATTTAATGTTGATAGGAATATTGATATATGCGACGATTAGGGTTTGAAGAGTTTCATCTGTATGGAATGATGACGCTTGGGAAAACGTACATGCACATTAAATATAGGGTTATATAAATAGTACCGAGGATTGTAGTAAAGTATGCTTGTTTTAAAAATTCTTCTGAGAGTGTTGGTAATGGTGAAGACCCGGAGAATGATTCTTGAAGAGAGAATTGCTACTGAAATATAGAGGCTGAAGTTGAGATATTTTGGGGATCTGTCCTTGGAGATGCCTACTCTCATTCTTGTTCCTCCGACGTATCAAAGAATGTCAGAAGATAAAGCAGCTGAAGCTGAGGAGGATTTTTACTGTATGTGGAGGTTTCACCATGTTGTCTTAATAGGCATGCAATGTTGTGTTTGTCAACATATCCTTTCTGAAGACAAGGTTGGGGAGACAGATACAGGGATAGGCGTAACTGTGGAGCAGTTGCGCTGATGTCTTGCGCTGGAATGAATTCTGGGGCCAGGCCATCTTCATCTCTACCAACTCTGTGAGGGTGACTGTTATAGAAGAGGCGGCGATGGTAGTGGAGGAGGAAGACGGCGAATGGAAGTCTGTTTCTGCACTTCCATCGTTCCTTTGTGCTGAGAAGACCTTCAGTTCGAAGAGCTGGTTGAAGTGCAAATTTTTTCTTTTCCATAGTTTCCATTTGATGTTCGACTAGACTTCAACCAAACTCATGGGAGGGAGGATATTCGTTGTTTCTAATGTCTGCTTTGCATCAGAGTAAAACATCACTGAAGTAGAACAAAATGAAGAATTTGAGATTTTGGAGTGCCTGAAAGACTTGTTAGCTATAAAAGCAATTGAAAAACTTGTTATCTATAAAGTACCTAAAGTTTGAGTACTTGAGAGGCTTGTTATCTGTAAAAGCACTTGAAAGATATGCTATCCGTAAAGTACTTGTAATTTGTTTCGTGATGGATACAATTTGTTATCCAAACTCTGTACTGATATAGAAAATAATAACTCTAAAAATCGAGTTGTATGATCTGAAAACTCTCAAATATTGGATAAAATGAAATGTATGAGATTATAATCGAGTTTGGATAATCAAGATTATAATCCGAAAACTCTGCACATTATTTTGTAATAATCGAGTTGTTAGAAATATGTTTGTGAAAATATGTGTCAAATACGATGTTCAACCTGGGGGCTGAAATTTAGGGGAGAGAAAAGTGTATAAATTTTAGAATGAAAGATCGAGCTTAGAAAGGTCATTCTTGAATACTGTAGTTGGAAAAAATAAGATCGATTTGGAATAGGAAGAAATGCGGGAGGTTGATTGGAAAAGATATGTTTAAATAACTTTTTCAAGATACTAGCTTTTCTATTACGAAATAATAGGATAATATCACGAGCTATGGGGAATTTTTAGCAAAATAAAAGAAAAAAAAGTATAAATAAGGGGGGAATTGGTTTTAAACGGGTAGAATAGGATAAGAATGGTGTGGACTCAGTCTGAGAGAATTTGTTATGCCGCTGAGGGGAGTTTGGCGATAAAGATAACTGAAGTGCGGGAGTGGATTTTTGGATTATTGGATTATGATACTGAACTGCCAGTGAGGGAGGTTCAAGTCAAAGGTTTAGATGAGATTCGGAGAGAACGCGAGTATGAACGTCGTTTCTATGAAAAGATGTTTCGAGAAATCATGGGGGATCCTGTAGCCCAAAAAGATGCGGTGATATCACTTGCTATAGAGGAGATCAATTGGAAGATGTGAGGATTGCTGGAGGATATTTTATTGGATGTGGTTCCCAAGGACATCAAGGCTATTTTTGATGTAATTATATGTAAGGGCAACAATAATAAATGTAAATAAGGGTGGTAGGAATGTATGTAATTATATGAGTTTGAATAATTTCAAAGAATTGGAATGGGCATAAAAGTAGAATCGATCCTCTATTATTGCGAATGCTGTTTGTGACTGTTGCAATTTTTTTTGAATATTTTTAAATGAATTTGAATATTTTTTGAGAACTTTGAAAATGACGTCAGTGCTGCTATAAGTAGAAGAAGTACGAATAGAAAAGTAGGGAGTTTATGATTTTGTCCCTTGTGTGAAAGCTGTGAAAACCCGATTGCGTGCAAGCAAGAGTCATCATGAGTACTATGAGGTCAGAGGGAGATTTGGAAAATAGAGATAAAAATTGATTAAAATATAAGGCAAAGGGAAATGATGGGAAATCATTTTTACCAAAAAAGTGCAAGACGTTTGATATTAATAGTGGAAGGGATGCCTCAGTTCCAAAATCGAGGACAACTCGTGCGAGGCTTAATAACTGCCAACAGTTAGAGAGAGAAAATATAAATACTACTTCATCTTCATCATTCAAACGTTTCTCAACTTCTGAAAACTTGAAGAACAGTAAGAGATGAAGGAAGAAGAAAACAAAAATAGCAGAAAATCTCATGTGGATTTAATCGAAAGTGATCAACAGTCAAAGTGTGAAAGAGTTGTGGAGACTGAGTCACGAAGGTGGTTATACAGGAGCGTTGTGAGGAAAGGATTTGGCGCTGCCTCAGATTCTTATTCAGACATAGAAGGTTAGTAGATGATCGTGTTATTCAAATGTGTTTGTTTTTGAAAATCATATTCCGTGTTCAGGAAGATCTAAAAATTATTATTTATAGTAACCAATAAAAATCTGTTTGACATGTGATATATGAAAGATATTTGTATGCGAATGATGTATGTGTAAAAGATAATGATAGATATCTTGACCTGTATGTAGGTCAATCTTGAGGAGTGTTTGTGTAGGATCAAACCCTCATCTGTAGATTTATAGGTGATATGGAGAGTGTACCTATTAATGAGGCATGGACCTCTAATCGATTGGCAGAGTTCAAAATTGTAATGTCTAAAAGTGAGGAAGAAGTAGGGGTTGATCAATTTCCAGATTTCCCTGGAAGATTGGTAACCTACCCTTCTCGCTCTGATGTGTACAAAGAGTTTTACAAAGCCAAGGCTTATGTAGGAGATAGATGGGGTAATTGTGTAGAACATGCCGGCCGGTAATTTAGGAGTTGCACTGTAGCGATGGGAAAAGAATATTTTTATCTGTTGGCTTATTTGGAGAAGGTAAAATGAGATAGGGGTATAAAAAAATCGATCTCTCTGGAGTACTTCGATGAGAATGATCAAAGCGAACTAACATATGGTTTTTTGTGTTACTTGTCTCAGTTAGAGTATGGGCTGAGCCTCCCCCTTAACAATCTGGCGAAATAGATTATGAACATCATAGGGGCATGTCCTGTTCAGTTGAACAGGAACATGTGGGAGGTGATAAGTGTTTGTGAATTTTTGAATTAATGGTGGTAAGGGGATGAGAGAATGAGAAGGATATCCCCTGAGGATATTTTGTAGTTTTACGGGGTAAAAACTTTTCTGCAAATAGAGAGGCATATTTCTTTGCGAGCTTGACTCGACCTCATTTCTTCGATCTTAATTCAGTAGGTTGACCGTGGAATGATAATGTGATATGGGTGAAGGGTGATTGCCTTAAGAGAAATGGCGAAGAACCCATAGAACTTCTGTTTAGAACTGTAAAATAAAGTAAGTATAACAATGTATAATATATAAGATTGATAGGTTGAAATTGTATGATGCTTTCTTGATGATAATGTTTTGTGAATGACAGCTCCTAAATCTCAGGTGATGAGGAAAGAGTCTTTGTTGGATACAGTTGCTCAAGAAGGGACAGAGCTTGAGGCTATTTTGGAAGAACTCGGCATTAGCAGGAAGAAACGCGCTAACAGCCAATCCAAGAAATTTCAAAAGTCTCAATCGACGAGGCAAATGACGGGTGCCGATAATAACAAGAAGAAGGGAACTGATGGGGAGAGGCAAGTGAATGTGCCCAAGGCCCTTAGAGAAGAATATTCGGGGTTACCAGAGTCTACTACGTCGAGCAAGCTAGCTTGAACTTTTCCTAAGAAGCAAATATTGAAGCGTCTTTCGAACTCTGGAACCACGGGAAGTGGTGAGGTCATAGGAAAGGCAAAAAAGAAAAGGGTTGAACCTTCTGAAATGTTAGGGGTAAAGGTCATAGAAGATCGACCTGTTGTAGAGGATGATTTGAAAGAAGTAGAGGAAAAAGTTAGGTTCGCACCT
This sequence comes from Kingdonia uniflora, assembly GCA_014058105.1. Taxonomy (NCBI): domain Eukaryota; kingdom Viridiplantae; phylum Streptophyta; class Magnoliopsida; order Ranunculales; family Circaeasteraceae; genus Kingdonia; species Kingdonia uniflora. The sequence continues at coordinate 282,215 of JACGCM010000684.1, read as the reverse complement.
CTCCACGGGGAAGAGGAGATGAACAAAATGGCAGGTTCATGTGCTTGATTATGTGATGACTTTTTGTATTGCGACTCGAGCTAATAATATAGCCGATTTTGTTTGCTTTGTAGGCTACTTGTCTGGTGAAGGGGATATACCTCAGGGTTGAGGAGGAAAAAGCTAAGCTGAAGAAGAAGAAGGTCGAGCTTGGGAGGAACGTAGCTCGATTAAAAACTGATTTGGTCAAGGAGGGGAAGCGGTTGGAGGCTCTGAAGGCTTCCCAGTGGTAGAGATCAACAATTTAACCACAAAAGTGAGAGTGATCTTGGAGGAGGTGGTAGCGAAGTGTGATAGACTCAGGTGCCACCTTATATCAAAGGGGTATTCTGAAGATGAGGCAGATGCCATTAGGGTGGACACCTATGTTAAAGAGGAGGAAGATGAAGAGATTGAAGATGTTACTGTTGGAGTTGTTGATGGGCTGGATGGTGTTTCTCCCTAGACGGTGCGAGACAACCAAGGAGATGACAATGAGCGCCCGAGGGGAAAAATGAGAAGGTAGAGTAGATTGATGATTCTGTGATTGTATGAATATTTGGGAATAATTGTAAACTGATTAGATATTGCTTGTTAGATAGAATTCTGTAGGCTAAGTTGCATTTGTAAACCATGTTGTAGGAGCTTAAGGACATGCGCCTCAGAATAATTTTTTTAGAGATTGAGTTCTCTAAGGAGAGAGACACCTCAGCGTCCCTATTGTTTTCACAAGTGGAGCTGCAGGTTGGAATAGAGCAAGACATATTTGACTTGTATGCTTCATTAGTATAAAGCTACAAAGTAATAAATTGAGTGTAGAGACGGACCATAAACTTGTTAATGGTTTAGGGAAATGGTACTCGATTGAGCATATAAAAAATCAACGTATTGACAATTTAAAATATAGGGAGCGTGTATCTTAGACTTGGCAGTATGTGTTATTGATCATCCATTCGAGATTATACTTCGACCATAAGTTTTGAAGTAGTTTCACACAGTAGATATTAGAAATGAGGTACATGTATTAAATGAGTGTTCTGAGTCAAACTTGATATAGTTTATCTGTAATGTACAGGTCAAATTTGAATCAGCTTGCTTGCGCGAAGATGAGGCACGCCAATGTAATCTAGAATTTGCAAAGGAGTTTGATAGGATGAGGGAGGCGAATGAAGGCAGAGAAGATCAACATGTAAATGTGCACTTCAAGTTTGTTGAGGCAACCCAAACTGCTGTCAACTTCGCTCGGAAGATCGAGGTGAAGGATGTCGAAATTAATAAAGGGCAAAAAGAGCTCGCAGATTTAAAAAAACATGCAGCAAAGCTCAAAAGCCAGAATCATGCGTTGATGGAAAATAGTAGGGAAGCTGACATGGCTCGATGCCGTATACAGGCGCTAGAAAATGGTTGACAAAGATAGCGATTAAAGAAGAAAATGGTTGACAAAGATAGCGAGCGGAGGATAGCTCGGCCAACTGAAGTTGCAGTTGAACAGCTGTATACAACTTTACCTTCTAAGGACATGGAGTTTTGGATGGTTTAACGGAAGTGTGATGAGTTGAATGAAAGGGTGGCACAACTGAAGACTGAATTGGAGCAGGCCAACTCGCGTGCTAGGAACACCGAGGTCGAGGAGCACTCGAGGAAGAATAAAAATGATGCCAAGGTTTATCTTGTTCAAGGTGATGTAGTCAGTCTGTCAACTCGTATAAGAGAGTTGGAGGGAGATGTGGCTCAAACTCTAGGTCATCTGCAAAAAGGAAATGAGAGGTTAAGGGAGTTCCAATGTAAGTTGGACGCTACTCTTATCAGGGAACAAGGGTTGGAGCGGGTTATCAGAGGTAAGAAGATTTTGATACAGGTAAAAAATGAACTATTAAAGAAATCTTCGACTATAAAAGATTTGTACAGGGAGATTGACTCACTTCATGCTCAGGTGGTGGATTTAAAGGCAATTAATCAGGCTGAATCAGCTAAAGCTGACAAGAAATCAGAATAAAACATTTTTTTTTATAGCAAAAGGTAAGAGTATATTGAAGAAAAAGAGATACAACTGAGGGGAGGCAATGCCAGACCCAATTAACTAAGTAAATCTGAAGTAGCATACATGTGGGTCTTCCACTTTAGTTAGAAAACTAGGCCTATCATGGAATCTTTCTGGACAACCTGCAGTGAGATATCTGCTCCTCTTTGCAACTTGGATTGCTGAAAAGTTTGCCTCTTTCCAACAGTGAGAGAACCTAAGAGTCAGGAATGACTTCTCAATCTTATTCCATCGAGCTCTATGATGCTAGGGGACTTAGTTTCTTGAAAAACTTTGAATCGTTGATTGAAAATCTGCTTCTATCCAAATGTAATTCCAGCTTCTTTGAACTGCCCAAAAAAGAGCTCCAATCACGGCTTCACATTCCGTATAAAAGAGGGTTTTGATGCCTACCCCATGGGAGAGAACACCAATGACTTCCCCATTATGATTTCTCACAATAGCACCGGTACCTGCTGTTCCTGGTGATCCCATTGCAACTACCCCCACATTAATCTTGACTTCATGAAACCAAGGTAGTGCCTAGGTGCAGCTCTGAACACGAGGAAGAGGTCTGGCTTTAACGGGAATGCCCAACGCAACGACGATGACAAGTTCAAAGCTATTATTGGACATGCTGTTTACAGACAGATCTGCCGCTTCTTTAACTGCAACAAGAATCTTACATTTAAGATCAGTTAAGCGAGAGGGAATCCCCTCGAAAATAATGTCATTTCTGGCTCGCCAAAGAAAGAAGATAAAGTTAAGAACCGCAGCTTTCCAAAGGTCTGAAATGTAAGCACTCTTCTGGGAACATGAATCAGAAGTTTGCTTGAGGTTTAAGAAAGCGGCTTGGATATGAAACAATGAAGCCAGCCAATCCCAGATCTGATTAGAGAAAGAACATTGCCAAATCAGGTGGCCGAGAGTTTCCAGGTTGCATAGACAAAAGAGCATCTGGAAATCAGTATCATTCCCCTCTTAATTAGGTTATCCTCGGTTGGCAGCGAGTTGTGGCAGACTTTCCAGATAAAAGAAACAATTCTTGACTGGATAACTTTGCCTTTTGTATAGCTGTACCACCACACTTTAGGCCAGTGAGAGCTGATGATATCAAAGGCGCTGTGCACCAAGAAATATCCCTGAGGGTGGTGCTTCCATACTCTAATGTCTTGGTCTGAATTGTTCAGAGAAAGCCTGTTCAGATTGATGCCATAAGAGTTCAAAAAATCCACAATTGCTTGAGGAGCCGACCATTCATTCTGAGAAATAATTTGACTGAGTTTAGATGTGCAATGCTTCTAGATTTCAGGTTGGATGTTCAGGAGGTCTATGAGAGCAACCTCTGAACCCCAACAGTCTCTCCAGAAATCAATGTCTCTGCCCGATCCAATGATCCATTTGGAATTGGTTTGTACCGCGGCAATAGCTTCCTTCAGTTCATTCCAGATTGAGGAGTGTTTGTTGTAGGGAATAAGAAGGCCTTCTCTTGTTAGGAATTTAGCTCGGAGAAAAGTTGCCCAAGGATCATGAGCATTTAGGAAACCCCAACCCAGTTTCATTAGCATAGATAGGTTTATATCTCTCAACCCATGGATACCAATGCCTCCTTCACTAGGGTGCTTGCAAACTTTATTCCATTTGATTGTGACAAATTTCTGCTTATCCGGATCACCAGACCACAAGAAGTTTCTAATAATTCTTTCACCCTCTTGGATAGCTGCGTTCGGCCACTTGTAAATAGCCATATTATAAATAGGAAGGCTTGTAAGAATGGATTTAACCAGGATAATTCGACTTTGAAAGGAGAGAATCTTCCCACTCCATCCAGAAGCCCTAGACCGAATTTTATCGATAAGAAGAGCCACCGTTGCCTTCGAGACTCTGCCTTGAACCAAAAGAATCCCAAGATACTTCTCTGGAAGATTGCCCAAACCAAAACCAAAGAGTGAGGCAATGGTATTCAGTCTAAAGGAGGTCAAAGAGCTGGCAAAATTTTTACATTTCTGTTTGTTGATCCACTGACTTGATGATGATTGATAAACCTCCATGAGGATTTTTAATGCCTTAAGACCTTTAATGTCTCCTTTAGCAAAAATGAGAATATCATCGTCAAAAAGAAGATGGGTAGGGCAAGGAGTGTTCTTGTAAATAACCATAGGTTTAAGAATCTGCTTGTCGCGTAGCCAAGAAATTCCCCTGCTGAAGACATCTTCCACAAAGGCAAAAATAATTGGAAAGAGAGGGAATCCCTGTCGGAGACCTCTTGAGGCTTTGAAAAATCTGCAATCCCCGCCATATATGAGCACGGAGATATGAGCACTATTAAGAGTCACCCTTATCCATCGACAGAATTGATAAGAGAAACCCAATCTTTGAAGCACTTGGAGAAGAAAAGGCCAACTCACTGTATCGAACGCTTGTGAAATGTTGATCTTAAGACCAACGTTCCCATTCTTTCTACATTTTCACAACTCATTAGTCATCTCCGAGGCTAGAACAATGTTGGAGTGAATGGACCTGCCAGGAACAAACCCACTCTGTTCGGCGAAAACAATGTCTGGTGCAATCTTGCTTAGTCTTGAAGCGAGGATTTTCGTTATTATTTTGAAAGCAAAATTGCTCAAACAGATAGGCCGGAAATTCTCCATTGTGCTTAACTCTTTAGCTTTTGGGATAAGGACCAAGAAGTTAGAGTTAAAGCCCTTTGAGATAGTAGAATCTACAAAGAAAGAGATCACTGCCTTGCTAAGGTCGTTGCCGATGACATCCCAAAACTTCTGGAAGAAAACTCCGCTAAACGCATCTGGCCCGGGACTGCTATCTCCACTGAGAGCAAAAGTAGCCAGCCTAACTTCTTCAGAAGAGGGACAAACACTAAGCATCAAGTTATGATCAGCTGTAACCATCTTGGGGTGCAAACCTAAGAGGTCTTCGTTAATAGTTGAGTGAACATGAGTAAATTTGGTTGAGTAATATTCCACGATGTGCTCTTTAAGCTCGGCCTGGGAGGATAAAATAGATCCGTTATCAAGAGTAATCTCAGTAATAAGACTCTTTTGAAGTTTGATCCTGTGAAGAGCATGGAAATATTTAGAGTTTCGTTTCCCGCTGGTCAGCCAAGAGGCTTTTGCTTTCTGCCTCCATACAACCTCTTCAATATCTAATAGACTGTTTAGGGAGAGCTGATTAGCTGTGGCTTCTTTCATCAAAATATCCGAGTAGTTCTCGTCCAGTTGGAGCTGCAGATTCCGAAGTTCAGCTGCCGAAGTTTCGATTTGGAGCTTTAATCCCCCCAAGTTTTTAGTTCTCCAGATAGCTGCTTTGAGGCGCTGAAGCTTCTTCATTAGTACATATAATGGATCTCCAGTTATGCTTTCACCCCAAGAGTGAATCACCAGATCTCTGAAGCTAGAAACTGAGAGCCAGGTGTTAAGGAATCTGAAAGGGATGTTTTTAGGCTTCGGAATTCCTTGAATCCAACCAATCAATGCCGAGTGATCTGAATTTTCTTGAGCCTGGAACTTGCAAGACTAGCCCTTAAACTTTGCAATCCAGTCGTTGTTGTATAATGCTCTATCAAGTTTACGAAGAATTCTTGCTCGTCCCATTTGACCATTACACCAAGAGTATTTGGGTCCCGAAGAATAGCTTTCAGTAAGACGGCAAGCATCAATACAGTCATTAAAATAAGTGATCGAGCGTGAAAGAGTCCCCGTGCCACCGCTTCTTTCCTCCTAGCTACGAATACAGTTAAAATCTCCAATGGCCAATAAGGGAAGATTGAGGTTTGCGAGGTTTTCCATCTCCTTCCACAGCTCCCTTCGAGCTGAGATAGAAACCTTTCCATGCACTGCAGATATAAGCAAACCATCATAAGAAATAGTAATATGCTGATTTGAGGCAGCCACAAGGATAGGATCATGAAAACCTGTATTCCTGAGACACCACAAATTCCCCATCTTGGAGTCGCAATCATTTGATAATATAGAGAGGCTGAAGTCGGGAAGACCCAGTTTAAGAATATTTGTTATAGTAGGTTTTATTTGGGGCTCAGCAATGAAAATGAAAATGGGTTTAAATTTATTCACCAACCGACGAAGCGAGAGCCTCGATCTTTTATTTCCAATACCTCTGATGTTCCAAAAAATCACTCTCATTGAGACTTTTTTTTGCTGTTGGACCTGGTGTTAGGGTAAGATAACCCCTTCCCCGATCCCACATTCTTTTTCTTTGCCACTTTCTTTGATTTTTTATCCCTTCCCGGTTGTTGCCAGTTTTCTTTCTGAGCAAGCAAAGCACTGTCTCCCTCAGCATCATCGACCATGTCTGCCCACTTCAAAGCGGACTGAAGCTTGATGAGAGCCATTTCTTTTAGAAGTTGGTAAGCTTTATCTGGGTCAGTGGTTGGACTGGTAGGTGTGCCTTCTGATGCAGATGGCATTTCATCACTACATTGATCAATGCAGATGAAAGCATCCATGCTGTCCTTGATCGGAGTAACTTCATTTTCTGCTTGTGTCTGAGATGTTGAAACTACTTCAGAATTTAGCTTAGGCATTTTATCAAACACCTCAGCTCTCGAATCCAAACACTTTCCTTTGTTAAGCGCCTCTTGTTGTTGTTTTTTTCCTGATGTGTTTCTTTTGATTCTTTGTATAGTTTGCTGCTTCTGGGGCAAGTTCCTCTGGATGATTCTCAGGTTCCTCGGCTCTTTGAACTTGTTCCTTGACAACTCTGCATTCAACAACAGTATGTCCAATGATCTTGCAATGCCTGCAGAATTATCCGAATTCCATTGTGGTAGATGAATGATCGACTTTAATAGGTGTACCCAATGTGTCAACTTCCCAAAATTCAACACCGAGACTGGGGAACTTAACCCATACCAGAGCATGAGAGTTCTTTTGCTTCTCCGGATCAAAAAATAGACTCCACGGAGACAGTCTGAGCAGTTGCTTCCCGATTACCCAAGGACCACCCGACCATATCTTATTACGATCTTCTTCATTGTCTAGAAAGATTGTAATGTATCCTTTACCCACTGGAATCAATCTGCAGGTTCCTTTTGGTTTCCAGAGATCGATTGCTTGAGCTTGGGCTTCCATGATTGAAATTTTCTGTAAGTCCAATCTGCATACAAGGTTGAATCTGTTTCTGATTAACCCTCTTTGATGTGCTTCAGTGGAAACTTTGATTGATGGGAAGTCCCCTCTTCTACCAGGAATGGGGAGCTGTTCAAATGAGCAGCTTCTACCCTCGTGGTCCTTCGCCATTGTAGCGTACGTTGGGACTTCAGATTGTTCTTTGCTTGGAGTCCTAGTGAAAGAGCTTTCAATCTCCCAGAGGTCCATGATCAATTGATTATAAAAATCAGTAATTCTTCTCAAGATTGCAAGAATCGCCAATTTTAGGGTTTTTTTTTATCTTTTTTTGCAAGACTCATGATGACTCACCTTCATCGAGTGAGAGTGGTATACGAGGTTGGAAGATCGCCTTCATCGAGTGAGAGTGAACTTTTCTAAGGCAGTTATACCTCATGCAACACACTCGGACTTGTTGAGGGCGGTGATTGCCTATTTGGTTGAGGAGATAAAATGGCTTGAGTTAGAAAGAGATACCTTGTTTAATAGTTTGTTAGTTAGAGGATGTATTTGCAGAACTGATGTAGATCGAGGAAATTGTATGCAATCCATGGAAACAAATTTAGGCCCTCGATCTGTTGAATTTATAGAGTAGGGCAAGATTGCTGTAAATGCTCGATCTCGAGAATTTATGGCTGAACGACCTCCTGTTGTAGGGGAAAACATAGCTGACATCCCAACAACAAAAAAGAATCTACAGTCGAGGTTATACATGTAACCTTAAAAAAAAGTAGCTATTATAGACATGTTTAGAGATGAAAACTAGTTTTACCTTTTTCTTTATCTTATGTCTGGTAGAGTCTTTGATTAAAAACTAGTATTACCTTTATTTTAATCGTAGAGATTTAGTAGAGTCAGCCAAACCAAGTGTTATCCTTGATTTAACTGGTATGATGTCGCAACCATATTGAGGTAGATGAAAGCTAGTTTTACCTTTGCTTTATCTTATGTCTGGTAGAGTCTTTGATTGAAAACTAGTATTACCTTTGTTTTAATCGCAGAGATTTAGTAAAGTCAGCCAAACCCAATATTATTATTTATTTAACTGGTATGATGTCATAGTCATATTGAGGTAGATGAAAGCTAGTTTTACCTTTACTTTATCTTATGTCTGGTAGAGCTTTTAATTGAAAACAAGTATTATCTTTGTTTTAATCGCAGAGATTTAGTAGAGTCAACCAAACCAAGTGTTATTCTTAATGTAACTGGTATAGAGGTCGATCGAAAGCTAGTATTATCTATGCTTTAATCTATGTATTGTCTACGAAGTAGAGAGATCTGTGGGAAATTTTTTTGTAAGATTCATTGAATAGATATGAATGTACATTGGATGGAGATGAAAATCGTACTTTGGAATGAAAAAATAAGAAATGGAAATGGAGTAGTGAGGGACTTAATGATAGTACCATTTCAGTCGCCTAGTGTTCCAAGGATTTGAAATGTGAACTCCCTCTTCTATCATGAGGTAGTATGATCCCATGCCTGAGAGACCTGTAATAAGAAATTGAACCTTCCAATTGTCTGCTAGTTTCCCAGCATGAGGCTCTTTGCAGTATTGAGGTATTTCTCTGAGGACGAGATCATCAATTTAAAAGGTACGGCTTCTGACTCATCTATTGTACGAACTGGCCAGCATATGGTGATATCGACCTAGGTTAGCGATGGAGCATTCTCTAGTTTTATCAATCCAATTGAGGTTGCGGGCCAATTCGAACTGATTTTCTCGTCAGTTAGCTCGTGATCTTTGACTGGATGACGGTATTTGGAGAGAATGATGGCTTCGATGCCATATGAGAGGAGGAATGGAGTACAACCGGTTGATTGATGCGAAGTGGTATGATATGCCCATAAGACACGAGGAAGTTCTCGAACCCAACTTTTTTTCCTGTGAGCGAAGCCTTTTCTTGAGTCAATCCACGATGGTTTTATTGGTGATTTCGGCTTGGCCATTTCCTTGAGGGTAGTAGGGATTGGATGGTGAGTGGATGATATTGTCTTGGTTGAGAAAAACTATAACTTTTTCTCTAACATATTAAGGCCCGTTATCGATACGAATTAGGTGGGGGCACCCAAACTGAGATATGACGTGTTCCCAGATAAAAGACAGAGTAGAACTGCTTCTTCCCATTTTGTAAAATAATCGGTAGCTACAAGTAGGTGGCGGCGGTTACCTGGAGAATTAGGAAATTCGCCGACAAGATCGAGTGCTAATCTTTTAAATGGCCAAAACACCTTGCTTGCATGGAGTTCGAGCGCAGGGGCGCGTATCATTTATCCATGTCGTTGGCATGCGTCATAGTTGTGTGAGTATTCATCTGCTTGCTTGTGCATGCCAGGCCAGAATACTCTTTATGTGATGGCTCTGCTTGCTAGTGATCAACCTGCGGCGTGGGAGCGACAGGTTCCTTCATGAAATTTGTCGAGCATCTCGTCCGCTTTTTCTCTGGAGAGGCATTTGAGGTAAGGTCTCGTAATTGAACGGCGGTATAAGGCACCATTTTGATTTGTGTAGCGCTTTGAGTTGCTGATCAGCTGTCGGCGCTCCTTTAGATCTGCTAGAAATGGTTCTTTGCATTTGTTGTCAATACCGAGATAAGCTAAGAAAGGCTTTTGCTAATCGTCGTCTTCCCCTTTGTCGACCCTAGTGTTGATTGTAGATACAAAAATGTGATCAATGTTGGGGGTTGAAATTAATTTGATCTGGAGATATCGATCTTCTGTAACCAAGACCCTGACTAGATATGCCAAGGAATCAGCATATCTGTTTTTACCTCGAGGAAGATAATCGAGAGTTGCTTGCATAAACTTTCTCATCCAATCTGTAACGAGGGCTGCGTATTTGATCATCTTGCCATTTTTCTTGTATTGTTAAGAGTAATGGTGGGCGATGAGTAGTGAATCTGTGTATACTGAGAGTTCTGGGACACCGAGCTCAAGAGTGAGGTCGAGTCCGCGAATGAGAGCTTCATATTTGGTGACATTGTTTGAGGCCTCAAAATCCAAGTAAATTTATTTATCTAATCTGTCGTTGGAAAGGGTAATCAATACGATTCCAATTCCTGACCCTACAGGTTCTGCTGATCCATCTGTAAGAAGTCTTCACCCTTCCCTTATAATCCATTCTGCTCGCTCATCAAATGCAATGGAGGGTGGATCTTTTGTAACTTTCTCTGCACAGTCAGGATCGTGCTCCTCCCTCTCGGGATCTTACACTGGAAAATCAGAAAGAAAATTAGCAGCGGTCTGACCATTTTCAGAATAACGTTGTTCGAACTTGATATTATGTTCTCCCAAACTGACTGACCACTATTACACTCTCCTTAATTTTTATTTTTTGGATAGAACCTCTCAATGTGGGTAGTTAATCATGACTTTGACTGAATGAGCTTGGAAGTAGTGCTTGAGTTTCTGTGAAGTGTAAACAAGAGTGAGAAGAAGTTTATTAATTTTAAAGTACCTCGTTTCTGTTGGAGTGAGGGTTTTGCTGATGAAGTAGACTGGCTTCTCAATTTTCCCTTCAAGTTGAATGAGAACCAAGTTGAGTGAAGTATCTGTAAATGTTAGGTAGATAATCAGTTCCTCATTATCTATTGGGGTGCTCATGATGGGAGACTTCCCCAAATTGGTTTTGAGATCCTGAAAAGCTGTTTCGCATTCTGATATCCATTGATCCTCTACATTTAGCTGAACATTTCATCGTTTGGTACAACTGGGGAGTAGTAGGAACAACCAACGATAGCGGTCTGAAGATTTTGAAACTAATCAGTTAATAGCGGTAATTTTGCCAGCATGTTTCTGAACATCTTTCTTCATTTTTGGAGATGGTAAGTTGAGGAGGGCCCAAATTTGATTTGGATCGGCCTTAATCCCTTTTTTGCTGATAAGGTGGCCTAGAAATCAACCTGAATATACTCTGAATTGACACTTATCAAGATTGAGACACATCCTGTAAGATCAAAGAATGTTGAATATTATGTTTAGATCTGAAATATGGCTGGCTGACTGTATGCTCTTGCAGAAGAGATCGTCAATGTAGACTTCCACGACTTTCCCAAGATGTGTTTTGAATATAGTAGTCATCAATGTTGATAAGTTGCACTTGCGTTTTTGAGTTCGAAGGGCATGATTTTGTAGCAGTAAACTCCTCTTTCAGTGATGAAAGTGGTCTTTTCTTGATCTTCTTCCAAGAGTAGAATCTGATTGTACCCAGAAGCAGCATTTATCATAGATAGAAGTTTGTGGCCTGTTATGAAATCAAGGATCTGATGAATATTAGGATGAGGGAAACTGTCATTTGGGGTATGTTTGTTTTGATCGATGAAATTGACAAAAACTTAGATTTTTCCATTTTACTTTAGGACAGTGACGATGTTGGATATCTAATATGGATATTTGGCTTTGTGAATGAATCCCGCTTTGATCAATTTCTCGATCTTTATGTTAACTTCATCCCAAAGTCATGGAGATAGGCATCGCTATTTCTTCTTGACCGCCGTAACGTTGATGTTGATGGCTAATTTATGACATGCTTTGGCCGGATCGACCCCAAGCATTTCTTCGAATGGCCACGCAAAAACGTCCCGATTTAGTGGCAAGAACTGAATAATATCGTCTTTTTTGTGCTAAACCAACTTAGTACCAATAAAAGTACCATTACTAGGTCCATCAATATTGACGTATTATTTGGGCTCTTCTGCAGAAGGCTGATCGTCGGGGTGATTAGTTTTCTGTAATTGCTATACAGCATATCTGTCAGAGGTATCTAGAATTGCAGAGATGCTATTTTTATAAGCTCGAGAAAGCTTTTGACTACCCCTGATCTCATAGATACCATTATTGTATTTGAAGAGGAGTGCTTGATGATAGGTGGAAGCGATTGCTTTCATGTTATGAATCTAACAACGGCCCATAATCCTGAGATAACAAGATTTGGCGTTAATCACATAGAAGATGACGTCAATTATGGTTGGTCCTACGGTAATAGGTAAGATGTTCTTGCCTACTCGTTCTTCTTTAGAACCATTAAATCCACTAATATCAGTATCGCTTTGAATATCTTAATCGGCCAATCCCATTTGGTCGATAGTGCTCTGAAAGAGAATCTCAATACCGCTGCCAGTATCGATCATCATTGTGTGCATGACAAACTCTTTCATCTTGAACATTATGACTAATGTATCATGATATGGAAATTTGACATGGCTAGTGTCGCAATCTTTAAATGAGATCCCAAGCCGGCGATTGCTCGACTTAGGTAGAAGTTTGGCTTCTTTATCTTAAGGTATTAGATCGTAGAATTATGATAGTCTCCTGCGCTTGAATCTGTTAGAGTTGGTAATCTGATTGATTTCGATCATGTTGTCGTGGTGTACATGGTAAAGATACTTCTCCTCAGCTTAATCTTTAACCTGGACAACTTTAAGTTGCTTCATATAGCTACGATCTTTGTATAATTCCAGGTTGAAAATATATTCGAGCATCCGTCCCTCCTTAAAAATATATTCCAGCAACCTCTGTAAAGCATCTTAATTGTCAGTAGAATAATGGTTACCTTATTATGCATGCAGTACAGTCGATTCTCAATTGGTTCCAATGGTTGGGAGAGACGGTAAAGCTTATCCTTTGAGAAGATTGAAAAAGTTATGGAGATTGAAGCATTCATCTTTGGGAGAGCCGGTTTGACTTATGAACCGCCTTTATGAGGGTTGCCAGCAATTTTCTTGACGCGCTTTTGGTCACCCTGATCCTCCTTCTGTTCAGTGCTTCAATTTGTAGATGGACCTTTCACGGTAAGGATGGATTTAGTAGATTTATGCCTTTCGAACATCATACCTTCTAGGTCAACGTAACTATTGACCTTGGTGATCATATCTTCTAAGGTCGCAACTTTGCTGTGGAAGAGGTGCCTTTTGGCTTTGTAATCGAGCTGGAGCGCGTTGGTGAAAGTTGTAACAACAGTTTTCTGATCGAGATTGTTTACTTTATGTGCGAGCTCCAAAAACTTTTTTGTAAAAGCCTCGAGCTTCTCTCCGTGTGACTGTTTAAGACTGATAAGATAATATTAATTTTCTTCTTTATCTCTGCTGTGAACATATGTCTCGATGAATTATTTATGCAGTTGACCGAATATGTATATAAAGTTGTCAGGTACAGAGTGGAACCATCAAAGCGGTTCTTCTTACAGACTTGTGGTGAACAGATGGCAGTGATTATGGTTGAGATTGGAGTACAACCCCAATAGATCATGGTATTGTTGAATGTGCTCCTTTGGATTGGTACCCTTGTATTTGCTAATTTTCAGAGTATGGAAACCTTTCGATATTTCCATATCAAGTAGTTCTTTGGCAATTGGAGTTCCTTGTAACTTGGTAAGGTCATTGGTAGTGCCCAAAAGTTGTACTTTGATTAACTCCTTAATACGCTGGTCCATATGCTCTTGTGTGACATAATGACGTGTCGGTTGAGTGGCTTAACGAGGAGGTTGCGGATTGTGAGTACGGGTACCTTCACTCAAATAATCTCGTACTGGAACTCAAGGTTGAGGTCGCTGTTCTTCCTCTTGATGTATGGAAAATCAGTGACCTCGGCTGATCTCAAATTAAACTTTACCACTAAAATGAATAGAAGGTTAAGGTTCGTGCTGAATATTTCTAAAAATAGCTTTGTTGGGGGCTCCTCGAGGTCCCAATCTTTCCCTCGCAATAGCCCGTGAGGCTTCTGGCAATTGATCGCGATCTCTTGTTGGAGGATCCTATTGAGTATTTTGCAGAGCTTGCAAGGCAGTCTACATTGTTGTTATTTGATCTTCATATCGTTTGAGCGCTGTCAAACGAGCTTATCGCTCGGCATCGAGCTGCGTCTCATAGAGATTACAGTCAAGAGTTAATTGATGTTCAAGCTCGTTGCATTTTTCTGTCTCAGCGTTGAAATTTGCCTGAAGTTTTGTAAGTTGTTTCGGCTCAAGTGAAAGGTCGAGTTGAATTTCGGTTGCTGGTCGTCTGGAAGTGACCATGATTGAAATTTATAGTATAATAAAAGTATGCCTTAGGATATCGTGGAAATACAATCATTCTCACAGACAGTGCCAAATGTAATAACCTAATTCCGTAAGCTCGAAGTGGCTTGGAATTAGCTATTGCACCAATGTACATGTGACGAAAATTAGATAGAAAGTAAGAAATGACACATGTTATTTAGCGAGGAAAACCTTTGGATAGGTAAAAAACCACGACCTCGTGTTGATTGTTTTTGTAATAGTAATTTTTATTGCTTGAGGTTGAATCTTATTACATGTGATCTCTTGACGTAGAAATGCTTGATCTTGTGAATACGAGTTTTGAAGTTTTAAGAATCTTAAAAATGTAGTTTTCTTGGTGATTTCTCAAATATTTTTTTGGCTCCTGTTTCTTCTGGAACTTCTTCTTTATATAGGCATTCTCCACAATTCATCATCGTGCTGAAGTACGTTCTCTGAGTAATATGGTTAGTGGCGGTTGACTGAGTAACTATTGAGTTCGTGAGAGGCAGGTGTCTTTGACTTGTTCAGGTTTTTTCTATTTGAGCTTGACCCACGTTCTTCATCAGTTTGTGGACTAGGTGGCAATTCTAAAGTAAGGAATAAGTCGTGTGTAGAATGCGTGAGTCTGATATAGAGGTAGTTCGAACTAGAGATAGCTCGATTTGGGTAAAGTCGAGGGGTAGGCCCCTACAACATATGTGCCAATTTCTGTAATGAGTGTAGTGGGGTCTCACTCTCATCTCATCGGGTTGTTTGTTTGTAAAAGGCACCTCATGACATGGAAAGTGATTGAGATCTACAATCCCAAAAATTGACATTAAAAATTGACAATTTTGATAAGAAAAAATAAATCAGGATTATGACCACTTTATAAGAAAATAATAATGTATTACTCTAAAGTAATATGTCCTAATGTATAGTGATTGCACAACTCTAAACCTAAACTTAGGTATAATTTGTATATCTATCAGCATCATCGATATGGGATTATTTGCACTACCTCAGCTGAGCAACATGATGGCATCTACGTTTTAGTGATGAACATGTCACGTTTCTTATCTTAATACCTCAAAGTTCACCCACTGGGTTCCCCTACAAAACAAAACAAAGAATAAATCTGCAAAACAATGCAACTACAAAGTCTCCTGTTTCATTTGATAGTTTTTTTCAAGAAAGCTAATAGCTGAAACTGGAATAAATATAAGAAAATGGAGATTAAGAAATGGTGACTTTTCTTCTTCAATTCTTCATTTAAGAAATGAGCAATACTTGGATTATATTGTTTTGTGAAATCCTTCTCATTTTTCTTTACTTTTCAAGTTTCGAACCTGATGTTGTGATTGTTGACGTTCATCGAGCAAAAGATCTAGTTCATTCAGGTCACCGATATATAGACGTCAGGTAAGTTATGTTGTAATATTAAAACGACGAACCTGCAATATAGCTTCCTGAGAAATTGATACAAGGGAAATACTGCGTCTGGAACGTGATTAGGAAGATGGAACTAGAAAGTAGAACAACACCGAAATTCTGAAAGTAACAACAACAGATGAACAAGCTCGAGCCGTTGGTCGCACTTTCTTTAAGGAATAATTCTGCCTACCCCAGGTACTGGTAATTAACTACTGAATCTCCTCCCATGATACAATGAGCAAACATTGTACATATATAAGATCCCTTGTACCAGAAGATCAGCGTAACGAACTTGCAATTTGTGTAAACCGATTGTAACAGAGATGAAAGAAGTGTTTTGTAAACCCAGGAAGAGAACAAAAGAGATATTTTGTTCTGAATCGAATTTATAGAGTTTTACAAAGTAACAGGTATCTGAAATTTACTCCAACGTGGGTAAGGGTTTTCCTTAGAGACGAGGTAAGTCGAAAGACTTAAGCGTTCATCGTGTTGAGGGAGGAATTGATCTGTTGGGTTTGTTTGGGGATAAAGTCAAGAGAATTTTCTTCGAAACGAATAGGGAGAGCCTAGCCCAAAGGGCCATCTGGGCATCCAGAGCCAATTGCCTGAACCCTAACCCGAACGTGAGCCAGCCCGGCCCATCGGGCCGCCCGAGAAAGGTCCAAGTATGTCAAGGGTATAAAAGCCCCATCACACACTCACACACATATACACTCCCTCTTAGTCACATGTTACAACCATATCATGTGAACACTACCTTGTATGTTTAGATCCACTATAGTTTACAAATAATGTAGGACTAAAACTCAAGGCAAAACTTGGGTTCTTTTTCTAAGCACACTAAAAGAACAAATGGCTAAAAGACAGAGTAAAGAGGTTTTTAAAGAAACAAGGTTCAAGAAGTCATTAGTTCAAACCCAAGTAAATGTTTTTTAAGAAGTACATTTCATTGTCTTTGTAAAAAACAACAATCCCCTACTATTACAAATTTGTGGAGAGAAAATGAAACGGTTTATATATATAGAACTGTGCTTAGGAAAAGGTGTCCTAAGACTTGAACCTTTACGTAGTGGACGATCACTAAAGTATAGGAATAAGAGGTGATCAGAGTCTTGAATTCATTATTCAGTTTTATACAGTGAAAGAAAAACACACAGAGATCTAGCAATTGCAAGCTCTAAAAAGCCAGTACATTGTGACCACATACCTAATCCTAGTATAGGTGAAAGCTCTAGTGATTTAGCCTAATTTTCATAAGAAGCGGCTTCACTTTGACAATCACCTTGGTAAGTCTATAAATAGTTTCTTGAAGCTAGATTCCCCACTCAAAGAATGAGATATAGAACTCATTAAGAGTTAAAAAAAACTCAGCCTTACTCTCGCTTCAATATATCATGCATATATACATTCATGTACATCAGGATCCTATATCGTAGTTACTTATTTTTCCCATTAAACATATTTATTGGAATCTCCAGTCATTTAGGTTCGGTTCCCAACACTTGTGATTCTATAATGGGCTTTAATCTCATCCCTAAAGATGTGTTCCAAACTTTGTCACGAGATAGTCCTTTCATGAAAGGATCTGCCAAGTTGTTTTCAGATCTTAGAAAATCCACTGTAACAGTACTAGATGTGAGAAATCCTCTCATCGTATTGTATTTGTAACGTATCGCTAACTTCTTATATACCATTATAATAATTATTTTGTACTCTGGCTATTGCAGTAGTACTATCAGAGTAGATCGTGATCGGCGGTAAAGGCCTACTCAATAAAGAAATATAAGACAAAAGGTCATTCAAGTAGCTTGCCTACTCACTAGCTGCAGCTAGTGCTACTAACTCAGACTCCATAGTCAACTGAGCAAGAATCTTTTGTTTCTTGGATCACCAAGAAACTACCCCGGCCAGTTATACTAAACACGTATTCGCTGGTGGCTTTGAAAACATATTGTGTACTAACTTCTTATTAACTTGGCATAGTCTAGAGTACCAAATATTAAAAGAAGACAATAAGAAATTAGAAATAAATTTATTTATTTCAATACTCATTTTGAATATTCCATTACAAGCAAAGCCCTTTCTCACAAAAATCCTACCCTTAGTTAAAATGTATTAATCCAGGAGGATCTAGGAATGTTTGTGGTTTAAGTAAAAGTCGTTCGAACGAGGTTGAGAGTCGTTTGAACTGTAGTAGCATATTCCCCAGATTCGACAAGAGTAAGCCAGCACGGTGTAGTCGATGACAGTTTATTGTTGAAGACAGTTTAACATTCTAGAAGAAACTAGAAGTCCTCGGCTTACCAAAAGTAGCCGTTGAAGCCTAGTCAAAGAACTGTTAGAGATCTGCAAAGTTCACCTACTTCCCCCGGAATAAGAGACTATTTCTTTCTTTTTTTAAAACTGCCTGTATGACTATAAATACAGGCTGAGAATAGATACTACAGGACCGCAATTTTAACTATTCTTACTCCTCAACCCTAATATCACTTCTAAAACTTGTAATAAACTAGCATCATACTGGATTTTAGATCAAAATCCTCATCGAGGTCGTGGTTTTTCTCAGCCTTTACTGAGTTTCCACGTAAAATCAAGTTTATCTAGTCTTATTGCATTTCCCTTTACAAATTAGTATTGACAAAGATTCTCCTCCCGGAAAACACGCCACTACAATTTGCGCCGTCTGTGGGAAAACCATACTTTTTTTTTACCTTCACTGATCTAAAATACCATCTGATGACAAACATGAATCTAAGAAGCTATTCTAGTACCGTGCGAAATCAGGGAATACCAGGAGCTGTTGATCTCCATGGTGTAGTGATCAAACTACTGTAACAAATGGCTGCAGAAAAGGCTTAAATAATGGAAGATCAACGCGTTCACGTTCAAGCTCTTTAAACAGTGAGAGATGAACGAAGAAAAGCCTTAGATCAACAAATTCAAACACATCAAAAAGAAATGGAACACCTGAGGAGAACACAGGATTGGCTCACTGGTCGACAAACTTCCCCTCCCTTCGCCCGGAGTGAACGTAGATCAAGAGAAATTCAGCGCGATGATCCACCACGAGAAGATGAGCCACAGATTTTTTGATCTAGATCCTGGAGCCCAAATAGAGCCTCTCGTCATTTTGGCTTAACATCCTCAGCATCGATAACTCAAAGAAGACGACGCACACATCATCAATCCCCTCCGCTTGAAAGATGACCAATCAAGGATTGATTAGGACTGGAAGGACAGGGGTATTTCATTCCTCAGATTGCAGCTGTTCCATTTCCCCGTAACAGTTCGTTACCTTAGGCGACCTCAACAACAGGATTCAGGCAATCAACTCTGACATTCCAGGTCGAAGATCTGCGCTTGATAGGATCAAGACAAACCTTATATCCCCTCATCTTGAAGTCATGCCCATCCCAGAAAATTTCCATATGCCCAAATTTATTCAGTATGCAGGTCTGACTGACCCGCTTATACATGTTCGACATTTCAAAGCCGCAGTTGGGCTATATTCCAAACTTGATCACATGTTATATTGACTATTCAATATGAGCCTAAAAGAAGATCCGCTCTGGTGGTTTCATACAATTAAAGAGGCTTCCATCACCACCTTCAGCCAGTTGCAACATCTGTTTGAATCCAATTACCTTCATGCTAGAGAGTGAAAGATCACTGTCGATTCCTTGCTTTACTTCAAGCAAGGCACGAAAGTGACCCTGACAAGCTTTTATAAGCACTTCTTACAGGAAATAAGGAAAATAGAGAACTCAGACTCTCAAATCATCGTTCTAGCATTCACCTCCAATTTACACATTGACTCAAAAGTTCGAGAAGATCTAACTCTGTATAAGCCATGAATAGTCACAAAAATGATTGATGTAGTTAATAATTACATCGAACTGGAAATATCGAAGAAAGATAAGATGAAGAGCTCTTCGGTCATCTATTCTTGAGAAACATCTTCGACCCCATTTCAACGAGCAGTCACTACTGAAGTACCCAATCAATGCTATAAAAACACTGACAACAATCAAAGAAGGGATGGTAAACCTGACAGACCAGTCCCCATTCTGTCACCAATAACAACAACTCTCTCCGCTATCTTGCCGACGATAAAGGGAAATAAATGTTATCGTGCACCACAGACCATTCCTGATCTGCCCAATAGAGCAATATGTCAGTATCACAATGTACATAGCCACGAGACTAATACCTGCTATTCTCTTTTACGAATCTTTCGTCGTATCATATTAGCTGGATGACTCCATAATTATGTCATCAACATCCTGAAGTTCCTCAAGAACGAAGCAAAAAATAAAGAAGTCTAGCAAAATCAGGACCAGGGGCAAGCTCGCCACCTTTATATGATCGAGATTGAGAAAGGGAAAAAAATAAAGCACAAGGATCGGATTACGTCTTGCTGTAAAATGGCCTCTTCTGAAAAATCGGCGAAGCTTCTTCCAAGCACAAGTAAATCAAAGCATCCCTACCAAATCACCTTCGAAGACTGTGACATAAGCCATGCTAATTATCCTCATGATTACCCTCTGGTTATTATGCTCAAAGTCGAGCATGACTATCTCCATACACTCCTTATCGATACCGGGAGCGCCACAGATGTGTTATTCAGAAGAGCGATTGAAGTCCTAGGCCTTATAGATTCAGTAAAAGCTTCGACAACAACAATCACGGGCTTTAATGGTTCGAAAGAATCATCCACAGGAGAAATTACTCTACTAATGTAGACAAGTTCTGAAATAACGTTCGTCAATTTTTTTTATCATCGATGCCGAGTCCAAATACTTGGGAATTTTGGGACGAAGTTTGTTACATTCAATCTAGCGCTGCGCTTTCCAATAGATCACGACATATAGGAAATCAAAGGCAGCCAAGCTGTTGCGCGAATGTGCGAAAATACTATAACTAACCCTCATATAATCAAACTTCTCAAAGCATTGCAACTACAGCAGGAGGAATCAACAACGTTCGAACAACACGACACAAAGATGGTCGAATTTGTTGAACTCGATGTCCCAGGGTGGATAACCTTCATCGGCTCCAAATTATTGCCCGACGAAAAAGAAGCCATGATACAACTACTTAAGAAGAACATCAACATTTTAGCATGGACTTACCAAGAAATGCCTGACATCGATTCTTCAATTGCTTGTCACCGACTCAACCTCCTTCCCGACAGCAAAGCTGTAATTCAAAAATGACATAATATGGCCCATCGACTCCGAGATGCAGTAAATAAAGATATTGATAAACTATTTCGGGTAGGATTTATTCGGGAAGCTAAATATCCAAAGTCGGTTTCTAATAACGTAGCGGTTCCAAAGAAAAATGGCAAAATTAGGGTTTATGTTGACTTCACAGAACCTAACAAGTTTACACCTAAAGACAGTTTTCCACTGCCACTAATTCCGCAACTTCCCGATTCAGTCGCAGGACACGAACTTCTTTCTATGATGGATGCAGCCTCTAGTTTTAACTAGGTTCCACTCGCCGCAGAAGATCAGGAAAAAGCCACTTTTGTAACCGATAGAGGTCTCTATTGTTACACGGTCATGCCTTTCAGTTTAAAAAATGCAGGCGCTGCTTACCAAAGACTTGTGACTAAAATGTTCAAAGATCATCTTGGCAAAATTATGGAAGTCTACATCAATGATATGATGTGCGAAAGTCTGAAGCGAGAGGACCACTCCAGTAACCTCCAAACCATTTTGGATATCCTTTGCAAGTACCAAATGAAACTTAATCCAGAGAAATGTCAATTCGAAGTGGCATCTGATAAATTCCTGGGATATCTGGTTAGCAAAAAAGGGATCGAGATTGATCCCGCATAAATTAAAGCACTCATGGCAATGTCATCCCCTCGAACAAAAAAAGACGTTCAAAAATTCACATGCAAAATAGCCGCTCTGCATAGATTTTTCTCGAAGTCATCTGATCGATGCAAACTCCTTTACCTCCTTCTTCGTGGCAACCCTGGAGGCACCAAGAAATACAAAGTTGGTGTCAGTTGTTGAAAGTGCTGCTCAATCTCCAATCTTGTCAAAGAGAATTTTGGCATTGCGGCTTCAAGTAGATAGATCACTTAGCCTTAGAATGACAGGGGGAAAGAGTCCTGTCGATGGTACGTCACAACTTCCATATCAGGTAGTTATGTTAATTTATGCTTATAATCATTTTTCTAGATGTAGGTAGACTTTCTCATATCCTTCATGTCCCAAGAATCTACTGTGTTTCTGTTGATGAAAGGAGTCCTTAGGTATCTCTTAAATGCAGACCTAATAATATCAACATTGTTCAGTATGGTAAACTGCGGAGGAGAAAGAAAGTTAGATTCGTACGCTGATACCGTGGCTGCAAAGCTTGTATGTTGTCTGTACAGATTTGTGGAGACCTGCATTGAGATACTCGATGAAGTTAGTGCTGTTACTACTCAAATACATCATATTCTCAAGCTTTTGGTTGAAAATATACATGGAAGCAATCTATTCAGTCAAGAAACGTGTTTTAACTACTCAATACTACTGCATTCTCATGTCAACAAGAATAAGGAGTCATCCAATTGAATAGAGCATGAAAGGGTCATTCTCAGGTCGGCCCAAGTACCCCTAAGGCCCTATGCGATGCGAAAATACAAAAGGGCCTAATTTTTTTTTTTTGTTTTGCTAGGACTTGAACACTTGAGACCTCTTACTAGAGAAACAAAACACGAACCTACTAAGCCAAGTCTTAATAATATATGCTATTTACTAAAAAAATTATTTTTTTCTTTGTAACCTTTGGATAATTTTTTTATTTTTTAGGGCCCTTTTATTCTTGGGACCTGTGCGGTCGCACACCTTGGACTCATTCTCAAGGGACGGCCTTGGACTCATTATCGAGTTTACAATGAAAATGATGAGTAATGGTGAATATTGGGCTGCATACAGAACTAGTAAACGCGCAATGTGTCAGGGGTCATAGTTTGTGGCATCTTTCACATTTAGGAAATTGATGAATAATGTGCAATCCGATGCCTGTTAGTACTGGTTGAAGTCTCTGTCTCTGTTTGCCCAAGCTGAAAGCGCTATCCTGGGTTTGCCTTTTCTAACAGAAGGCCGGGGGTTAGTCAATAACTTACAAATACAAGAAACGTGGGTTACTTGTTATGATATATGCTCTGCAATAAAAATGCTAGCAGCAGTTTCGACTGACAAAACCAAAGGTGGTTTTTGGCTTTAAGAGCAAAGGTTTTAAATGCTGTGGTTTATTTACTCACGCTCTTGACTTCCAACCAGTCTAATATTGAAAATGTCGGCAAAGCTTTGTCTCAGATTTCTTTGCGGTTGAAGCATTGGTATGGACAGCAAATCCTTTGAAACAATTTCAAGGCTCGCACTCGAATGTTCAATGTTGGCTTTTTATACGTGCTTTTCTTTACATTTCCCACACTTACACACCAATGAGATATTGAAGCATTCACATTTGATTCTAATACAAGATTTGGTGGAGCGGTTGAGGTATATTATGATGAGACGAGGACAGCGCTAAAGCGGTTTGTGATATTCATTTGGGAGTCAGATAGCTGTTTCCATGTACCACTGAGGACGAAGATTTATAGGTCTGGTTGTAGAGAGAGAAAAACTTTAGATGTGGATTTGTAAGTTCGCTGTATGTGGAATTCTTCGTATGCAAGAGAAGGCCAAGGGAAAAGAAGATGATGTGTTTTGTATCCCTAAGTCGAAGGACAGATTGCAATTATTGTCCGATATACTTAAAAAATGGATGAAGTTATCCTTCCAGGTCCCTAAGCATTTCTTTACAGTGCGGTATGATACCTTTGTCTCCTTTTCTTTGATATTCATAGCTTAGGTGATTGATATGATAGTTTCACTATATTGGATATATAGATAGATGAGGCTTCTGTCTAATATGTAAAATTTTGTATTTTCTTCAGGTCTTGTAGTGGTGCAGAACTGTTTGCCTTCAATGCTGATACCACAAACGGAAACAAACTGTCAGTGAAACCGGTGTTCCATCTCTCCCTAAATCTCTGTGTCCAATTAATAAATCCACCAGTTCGATTACGTAAGTTGCACTGCATTTTATCTGCTAAACCGTCCACTGAGACACCCGAAACTTGGGATCCTGAAGAGGCCGTGGATTTATATGAAAAGCTAATGTTGCATGTGAGCCAAGATGTTAATAGTAGTAGTGGAAAACATCGTAGGGTTTGTGGTGGTGGTGACGGGTCTGTGTGTTTTAATATAAATGTGACGGGGCATCAAGGATTCTCAACTTGTTTGCTTGATGTTTCTGCATTTCCAGTGGGTTCTTACAAGATGAAGTGGCAGGGTTGTTCTACTGTCACTGAAGGAAGTCCATACTGGAGTCCAGTTCCCTTGAATATGGGGATTGTGTTTAGTGTCAAGGTGCCTCCTATTGTATCTTCCTGATAATTTGTTGATTAATGTATGTATTTGATTTTTATGATTGTATACCACTAATCAAGACCGACGTCAGGAGGTTTCTTTTCAAACACCCTTCTCCTTTAAAGTTCAAATGGTTATCGTGAAGGGTAAAAATTGTAATTTTTGTTTCTTCCCTCATCTTTCTCGATCTCTCCGGAGTCCAGTCTCGCCCCTCTTCTCTCCTCTCAAGATCTCACTCCTCTCTACTACAAATATTGCGTTGTTAGGTTAGGGATATTGAAATAGGTTAGTTTAATTGTCAAAAGATAGTGCGAAAATATGTTGATTTTGATTGTTAAGTACAATTGGGTTTCTTGGATTTCTGTTGGTTAAAATTTGATGATCAATATAATATGGCTAGCTGATAAGATTATAAGTAGTTGGATAGACAAGTAAATAAATCAGGGAGCATACTTGTATAACTTCGAGTAGTTGACTTATTTCTTATTGTTTTGAAGTTGTAGCAATTTGTGTTATTGTGCTAGTATGTTCAAAATACCCAGTTTTGCTAAGCTATGTAATGGAACATATCCAAAAAAAATCCTATTAGTGGCTACAGTTTTTGTGTCAAGCACATATGGCATTCTACTGCAAGATACCCGTTCTGGTGAGCTGGATATTCATATTGGTATCGAATATTATGGGACCAACATGCTTAACATTATCAGTCGAGTGTGTGGAACGAATACAACATTTGCGTTGGTTAGATGTTGCCAAAGGTGAGGGAAAATATGGTGCTATGAAATCTATAAATAACTTAAAAGCGAAGTATAAATTGAATCGTTATTTTTTACTCTATATATATGTCAGATTTTGCATAGTTTCTAATGAATATTTTTTTATTTTATTTGTTTGTATAAAACAATTGTTCCAGCATGAAAAATCAAAGTTTCAGAAGAGATACCTAAGCTGCCTTTAGTACTTGAAAATGGATTTTTTTTTGCAAAAAGTTTAGTCGGATATATTATGGAACATTTACAGTCGAGTGCGAGGGTTGCTTGATATTGACTAGTACATGTCACTAGTGCATATGCCGGCAACCCTGGAAAAAACCAACAAGGTAACTACGAAAAAACTGAGAAAATATTAAAGGCCGAGTCACCTAGCATAGTGCTAGAGATGTTCACCTCCTTCTGACTCTAAAGTATTCTGCGGTGTGCTCATCAATGTCCTGTAGGAAGCCTGGTTTGTCGTTAGTCCATTCTTCCATAGGCTGTTTTGGGTCTAACTCTCTCCGTGAGAGGTGATCTGCAAAGAAGTTGCATTCTCTTCATACATTACTGAACCAAATGTTCTGAAGGAGGGGAGTAACCAGAGTCCACACTGTTCGAAGAGACCATGGTATATTGTCTGTGAGGAAAGCTTTAATAGCTACACCTCAATCGAAGACAACCCAAACTCGTCTCCAACCGTGTGCTACAGCACATTGAACGCTCGATATGATTGCAGTGGTCTATGTTATATAGTTTGTAGCTTGACCAATTGATTTGCTGAAAGTGCCCAAGACCTCCTTGGTGTTATTTCTGTACATTATACCAATCCCCGCCAGTCCTGGATTACCCATAGCTGATCCATCACAACAGATTTTAACCTCGTTCGCTTCAGGGAACAACTATCTACAGCTCTCGATGTTACTGCATTTTTGCAGTTTGCATTGGACATTTAACGCCTTTATGATCTTCAGGTCATGAACCGTGTTCTTCATCGTATGTTGAGAGAGGGCAGCATCTGCGATATCTATTAGGATATTCAGCATGATTTTCTAGATTGTAATCTTGAGTCCATCTGAGCGCCACTTATTTCTTGCATACCAAATGTTGGTGCATATAAAGAAGACCACGGCAACCTATAAGTCTTTAATATATGGGCTAGATAATTTTCCCCTTTCCAAAATGGTTCTCCAAGTATCTGTAGGTGTAATAGGATAATAGGAGAAGCAGTTTGTAGCCCTTTGCCATAGAGAGGTCGCAGGGGGGGGAAATGTAGTAGTGTATGTGTTTCCGTTTCTGAGTTGCTGTGGCATTGGTGATAGACTGAGACCAAGGCTATGCCTTTCTTCCTGATGATGTCGTCCATAGACAGGAGATGGTTCAGCAAACGCCATGCAAAACCTCCCAGTCTAGGATGGATTGTTGTACTCCACACATATCTCCACCACCATGCCGTGTTCTCTTTTCTGCAGAGAGCGTCAAAAACATTCTTGGTTGTGAACGCACCGTGTAGGTCTGGCTTCCAGATCATTGTGTCCTGCGCATTTGAGTCACACTAAATTTGTTGTATGTCTATTCCCAAGGCAAGGAGGAGAAGGCGGATATCATTAGGGACATTCCAACCTTGTGGGTTGATGAAGTTGCTGAGTTTTGACGTATAGTTTTTCCACAAGTACCTAGGCAAGTCGATGCATTCCATGATAAGAATGTCTGTCGCCCAAGTATTTCTCCAGAAATTAATTTGCGTTCCATTTCCGATAAGCCAGGCAATGTGGGGTTACGAAAGTGCAGTTCCTGTTTGAATGCCCTTCCATATAGTAAAGGGTTTATGGTAACAAATTGGGTCTCTACTCTTGTTGCTGAATTTGGAATTTAAATTTTTTGCCCATTCTTCTGTTCCTTGTTTGAAAACCCAGTGCAGTTTGGAGAACATTGCGTTATAATTACTTCCCCCAGACTTTGAACTCCAAGTCCCCTTTCCTTTACCGGTTTACAGACTTTCTTCCACTTCAGTGTTACTCCTTTCCGCTTTGTCGGGTCTCCCGTCTAGATATAGTTCCTAATGATGTTGTCCCTCTCTTTGATAAGCGACCGAGGCTACTTGTAAATTGCCATATTATGAATGGGGATATTGTTAAGGACAAACTTTGCTAGAGTAACTCTTCCCTGAAAAGAAATCATGCTTCCAGTCCAGCTGTTAGGCCTCTTTCAGATTTTTTCAATAAGCGGTATAATAACTTTCTTTGTAACCCTCCCTTGTATAAGTGGGATGCCTAGATATGTTTCGGGGAACGTTCCCTCTTTGAAGCCAAATATATCTGAGACAATTCTTCTTTGGGTAAGTGCAATACTGCTCATGAAAATCTTGCTTTTGGATACATTGATCTCTTGCCCAGAGGCCACCTGATAGTATGAAAGGAGGAACTTAAGCTATCGCAGGCATTTGGTATTCCCGTTTACAAACAATAAAATATCATCTGTAAATAGAAAGTGAGTGGGGCCATGCGTCAGCTTTGTTGATGCCATAGTTTATATTCTGCCTTGTTCCCTTGTTATGTGGAGATTGATGCTAAAAATGTCTTTTGTAATTACAAAGAGGATTGGGGAGAGAGGGTCCCATTGCTTGAGGCCCCGAGACATTTGAAAGAACCCGGACAGACTTCCATTTACAAGGATAGAGATCATACTGCTACTGATAATTGTCTGAATTCAGTTACAAAATTTCTGGTTGAACCCAAAAGCTCTTAAGGTGGTGATGAGGAATTTCCAATTAGAGTATCGTATGCTTGACTGATATCAATCTTGAGAGGTACATTGACATTCTTTATCTTTATTTTCATCTCATTAACTATTTCAGACGCCATACAGATGTTGTTGTGTATGCTTTAATTTTTTATAAATGTATTTTGTTCCCTTGTAACACATCTATATGCAATTGGCGAGAGCCTCGTGGCTAGTATTTTTGTAATAACTTTTAAAAGAAAGTTACTAAGAGAAATTGGTCTGTAGTGCAGAATAAAGGAAGGGTTACTAATTTTTGGAATCAAGACAATGATGTTGGAGTTAAAGGTCAGAGGGATCATACCATCAACTAAAAAGGAGGATATCCTTGAGTAAATGTAATCCTCAATACGAATGGAGAAAACCTAATTAGCAGAAAAGTACAAAGAACACACCAATTGGTTGGGAAAAATCCATTTTAGAGTTTAAATTGCTCAAATAAATTAATTACAATCCAATTTCTTTCAAGCCTTAAAGTTTATCTCTCATAACTTTAATTGATCTAACATCCTCTAGCAATTCCTAGCCTTGGACCTTTAATAAGAATTACAAGTCCTAGTTATAAAATATGACAAATATGCCCTTAAACGCCTTAACAAAAAGGCTGAATCGCTCTTCTGTTCGAGTAGAACAAGTTTCTGTTCCAATAAAAAAATGTATTTGAATAAACACTAATGTATTCGAATAAAACACCTCAGACAAATATTTATTCGAATAGAAGTCAAAGTGTATTCGAGTAGAAACTTAACAGAAAATGTATTCGAATAGACTTTAGATGTATTTGAATAAAACACCTCAGACAAAAGTGTATTTGAACAGACCTTTAATCTATTAGAATAAAAAGGGGTTTATTCGAACTGACCAAAAGTTTGTTCGAATAGACTTAAAATAAAAGTCTAAAAACCCTCAGATCCTCCTGGATCAAAATGTCCGTACTCAGCGTATCCCAGTAATTTTGAAAAAAAGCTCCTAAAAACCCATTTGGACCGGGTGCGTTGTAGCTGTCCTTGGAGAAAATTGCCTCCTGTATCCCATTATTAGTTGGGACTAAGGTGAGATGTGTAATTTTCTCCTCTAACACTTGCTGGGGGAGATGTGCAAATAGTGATGGGCAATGTTGAGTTTCTGTTGCCGAGAATTTGTAGGTGTAATATTGGACGATGTGTTCTTGGATGCTGGTTTGGCTAGTAATGTTTCTTCCTGTATCGTCCTTTATTTCCGTATTAAGAGCTTTGGCATTCCGATCCTTTGTAGTTGTGTAAAAGTATTTTGTATTTCTGTCTCCTACATGAAGCCATTTGATCCTCGACTTTTGCCTCCAGTACACCTCTTCTCTTTCCTCCCAACTATTGAGTAGTTTCATTTGGGCAAGAAATCTCTTCGCAATCCGACCATTGGTGATATCTTCTTCTAACTGGAGTTGGGGTTGCAACACCTCTCTCTCTAGTCTCATTTTGGTTTTTTAGTGGGTTACAGAATTTTCTCTCCAAAGCTTAATGTCTATTTTTAGGCATCTTAGCTTCAGCATAAGACATAATTATGAAGCAGCATACAACGACTGTCCCCAACTATTAGTAATCACGGCCTCAAACCCAGGTTCCTATTCCCAGGACTAAGGTACCGGAACGGGATGTTATGCAGCCTAGAAACTTAGCAGCATTAACCAATAATCAGTAAATGGTCGGACTGGGTTCTAGGCATCACCTTCATTCTCCAACCTGTAAATTTAGTCTGCCATACTGTATTCTGTAAACATCTATCCAGGACCACCAGAGTTTGGTTAATTTTGCTTAAGCATTGCTTCAGGTAAACTGAAGTCCTGAAGAGGGGCTATTTGATAGCCGAGCAGTATCCAAAAAATTATTGAAGTCTATTACTGCGCTAAGTTGAGGTGGTCTTCTCCCCCTTTTCTCTGAGATTCGCAACACCACATTAAAGTTTCCAATGCATATCCATGGTTTTGTATTGGTTCAGCAAAACTAGAGAGGTTAGCCCAAAGCTCCAACTTGTTAATTATGCTACAGTCTGCATGAACAAACGAGAAGCAGGACTCCAAGTATTGCACCGTAATATGCTATTTCGAAAGCTCAAGAATGTCAGGTTCAGGCCTTCCTTTGCTCCATAGAATCCACTTGTTGCCTTTCTCCCCATCAAATTCATTGGTAATGATTTTGGTTTCATACCTTGGCAGAACAAAGTCCTTACAAAATATTTTTGGTTCAGCAATGCCTACAATGTCTGGTAGCGTTCTTGCAGTCATTTTTATGAGATATCGAGTTGTTTTTCCATTCCCCAGTCCTCGGGCATTCCAGAAGAGAACTTTCATTTACCTTTGCGGGTGGACCGTGTAATTCTCGAGGCTATGGTATACACCTTGCCTCCTTTAAAAACTTGGTTAGGGCCTAGTTGCAGTTGTTCTTCATGTTCCATTTCATCCGCCCAACTTGTAGAGTTTAGGTTGTATCGGACCTCATGTATCGCTTGTAAATAATTCTCTCCCTCATAAAAAATTTTAGCTGCTGGTGGTTTCTTTGCACTATTTGCGGATGTTGTATTATTTACATACTCAAATAGTGGTGATATCAGGATCTCTGTGTCTTCTGTGTGTCTCTCCCCTGGAGGACTCGGGTTGCTATCCTTTTCTCCTGACAGTGTCGAGTTGGACTATTCTATATCTGCCACCACGTCCCTTAGTGTTGTAAACTTGTTTACTGTGCTATCATCATTGTTCTCTTTGGGTGATGTGGGTTGTTTGCTGCTACTATTTGTTCGTGACCATTCCAAGTTCGCAGGAATTTTTTCATATTGGTGCAAATGATTCGCTGGCCTTGGCATGCCCGGGGTATAAATTGGTGGTGAAGTCCTACTACTCTCTTCCAGTGTCTCCTGTAAGTAAAAATGCTTGCTTGCAATATCAATATTTTTTCTTCCCATGCCCTTGGTTTGGGGTTGCTTCTAATGGATTATGAGGCCTTGGTTTCCCCTGCTACCCTTAGCACCTCCTTGCGCTGTCTTCGACTTGTTCTTGCTTAGATCCAAGTCATTCAGCCAAAATGCTTTTTGTACTATTTTGCATTCGACAATAATGTGCCCAACATTTTTACAGTGATTTCAGCATTTTGAGACTCGATGTAGTAGTACTTCCTGTTTGATGATGCTGCCCTTCACCTCAAATAGAATGTGGTCAAGGATTGGTTTCGACAGGTTGATATCAACTAGCACATTCACATGGTATCCATAGTCTTGATTTCGTGTTGAGTGATTGAGCTTAATAGGAGTTCCAAGCGTCTTCCCAAGGGACATGATATTTTTTTTGCTCCACATTTTTATAGGCAACCCAAGGAATTTATACCAAATTAGAGCATTTGAATTATAATGTCTATCAACCGAAAAGGAAGGTCTCCAGGGCATAAGTCTCATAGGCATTTGTTCGACCATCCAGGGCCCTCTACTCCATATGTAAATCTTGTCCTCCTCGGACTCCAGTTTGATAATAAAGAACTCTTTGCCTATCAGAATCAATTTGCATGTATCCTTAATCTTCCAATTTGTTCTTGTGTATGCATGTACCATTACGAGCTTGATCTTCTGTAGGTCCAACCATTCGATGATACTGTATTGATATGTTAAGATACCTTCAGACAATTCAGCCCTAGGGATTGAGATAATTGGTGTGTCTCCTCTTCTTCCAGCTGCAATAAACCCAGTCGGTTCCTTGCTTTTCGTTACTGTACCTCGAACCTTATCAGTAAACGTTTGGTGTGGTGTTCTTACATTTGGGTCTGGGATGTTACCATGGGAAGTAGAAACCCTCCCCATTGCCTGGTTTCCCATGAGTTCTTATCCTGGTCGGATTGCCTTCGTGGTGCTTACTTCCCCCTCAACCTTACCCATGAATCCCCAGAGGCAAATAACTCGTTCTTGAGTCTTAAGTACCAAAATGATGTCAGGGATTTTACTCTGTAGGGCCTGAGTCCCATGCGGAACCTGAGCAGTATCTCTTCGGTTATCTGCTGCTGTAGGAATAGTCGGAGTGGGATTGTAGTTTACTGTTGCATCAGTGTTCGTCGTAAGGGTTGATTGCAGTTTTAGGGTTTTGGTGGGCTTGGTTGTATGGTGATTAGTATCCAACAATTCCTCTCCTCCTATAGAATAGATTCTTCAGGTGATGATGTCTTGAAGGAGCTTTAGAGTTGCAATATCCATCTCCATTACGATTGATCCCTTAGGGTTTGGTGGTTTCGGTGAAGAATTTTGCATCACTCATCTCAAAGTTTCCTTAATTTTACTTACATAATTACATTGTCACTTAAAAGCGGTAAGTTGCCACTACCAAGTATAACATGAATTATTACCTTTTATTCTATATATATGTCAAATTTTGTGTGAGTTTCCGGTCTTCTTCCAATGGCCATACACCTTTAGATAGGGCTATATAATTGCCTAAATTATGTACACCCATTATTTGGGAAGACCAATGAGTATCACATATTTTCTAGATTCAAGCTGAATTTTTGGATAACTGGTAAATGTATTTACAATACTTGCAGGGGGAAATTAGGTGTACATTTTTCATTATCATTTAAGCTACAATTATATGATAGGTTATCACAAATTGTTGCGATTTTGATGTAATATTTGAATTTAGTCTTCTTTTTTGCCTTATTTTTCGTCTTCTTTATATGTTAGTAATGAACTATATCGTTTATGTCATTCTTTAGATTGGAGTTATTTGATATTTTGAAAAACTTAAAACATGGCATAAAAGGGTTTTTGTGGATGTTGTATGGTGTAGTTTTGTTAAATGATTGTTATATATGTTTATGAATAATTTACACATTGTTTATAGTATATAAAACTGAGAAAGTACGTTGCCCAATTTTTTGTGATTGCTATGCAGGTTTATGAAATGATAGTATATAAATCAGTAAAAATGTTGCCAATTTTTTATTATTGGTATACAGGTGTATGAAATGATTTGCAAGTGGTTTAATAGTCTTATAAAACTGGGGAAGGGCTGCCAATTTTTTTATAAAATCTAGAATGCCAATTAGAAATTTTCTTGTGAAATTGAATGCATATCAATGTTTTACTTTTTGGTAATTTTATACATGTCTTTTTTGGTTAGAGCCAAAGGTACGCCTTTATCGCTTTTAAAAAAATGTCGTGTCACTCTCCCCTCCGTTAAGTAAGTGGTAATATTAGTTTAGCTACTTTGAATGCATAACCCACTTGATAATTCCATGGACTATACATAAACCGTCTTAATATTAAATCCATAATGGCTAGGTCGGCTTAACTGTTTATGCAAGCAATTAAATAAATTTATTGTACAATAAAGGTGTGGGGAGGCCTTTTGAGGTAAGACTTCATCTTCTGGGTGGACGTGGAACCCAACGTTAACATCATGATACCACCCGAGTTGATAGACCCAATGTTGGGTTCTTCTCGGTACAAGGTTGAGCCAAGGCTTGTGTAGACTACTAGACAATTTAGAATCTTTGATACTACTAGCAAGGTTGTACTCTCAAAGGATACCCTAAATGGTAACTTGTGTCAAACGTGGAGATCTTTATATCTATATTATAAGTTTCAATGATTGTCCTACATGGCGTGCCAAAGCTGACTAGGACAAGTTACGTGGCATTGATAAATAATAAGTCTGCCCTTATGTCCGGTGAATAAGAGGGGTCCTGATTCACTTTGGGTACCTCGAGAATTATACATAGAGGGGTAATTTTGGGATTTCAAGCCTTAGGCCCAAAAGCTAAACAAACTAATTCCGACACTAAAAACTAAACTTCTTTTTCTCGACACTTTGTTTTCAAAAAAAAAAAAAAAAACTCTCTCTCTCTAGCAACTGAAACCCTCTACTCTTTAGAATCCTACAATCTCATTGTCTCTCTCTCACAATAAAGGTATAAATCTTTGCGTTTTATTCGAATTCTTCTAATTTGTATTCGATATGTTAGGTAATTGTGCTACAATTTGGGACATTTACCAACTCTGATTTGGGGGTTTTACTGCTCGATTTCAAGGAGTTTGGTGCTCGATGTGTTCATTGCTATCTTGGTGCTTAATCATTAATTTATAGGTCTGCCCTTGAGTACTTGATTTGGAGGTGTGCAATCATTGATTCAACAAATTTTACGCCATCCATTGGTAAGTTAAATTTGGTTTTCCTGTAATCGACTGCTAGATAATGCTCTTAATTAAATACATATTTATTGTTGTTGGTAATTGATATGCCATACTATCTCAGTTTTACCATGATTTGGGGTTTTTCTCTTTTGATTTCCCTTGATTCAGCTTTTGGGCTCATGTTTCTAAATGGCTAATTTGAATTGTCTGTGTTAAATTTTTCGTGGACCTCAAACATCATTTTTGAAGTATGCTGGGTTTCTTTGACATAAATAATCTCTCTTCGTGGATTCATAAAATAGGGTGTTTAAGGATAACAATTTTTTAACCAACACGAGTTTGTCGGTGTAGTATCAATGTATCTTTTGCAAACTGATCATACGCTTATATTTTAGGGGATGTGAGATACCTTGGTATTTTGGGGGCTAAGTAGTACTTAGATTTTCTAAGATCGGCTTTAAAAGAGCTCTAGCTATACTTATATATGACTCTGAAATAATTAAGGTTAAACTCTCGGGAGGGCTCATGTAGTTATTTCCATTTTTAGCATGGTTTCATGATAACTTTCTTTACTTGGGTTTTATAACCCCTTATAGTATTAGCGATAAAGACTTGCATTCGCAAGTTAAGTTTGGACATTTGAAAACATTCAAAAACTTTTGGAGGTTGTTTGACAAGTAATACCTCAAGCAGAGTTATACCTCGAGTAGAGTCATGAACCTGACATTTAAAATTGGTTCAAGAAGTAATATGTCTATGGGGTATATTTAGCTGAATTTGGTTCTTATAGTGTTTCTGTATTTTTGGTAGCTCTACATGCTTTATTTCCATGATACATTGAACTTGCTAGGTGCTATGATTATTTCAGTTTTGTAAGAGGATCCAAGCCAAAATGGTTTTTCTCTTCTATTACCCAAAGTCCATTTGATTTGATTAAACCAACTGGCTTTAGATAGTAAGAGCCTAGAACATGTTCATTTCTTAAACATTACCTAGCCATAAATGATTCCAAATATTAAGTTTGCTACCATCTCCTTCTATCAATAATGTGATGTCTATTTTTAGTGTCCCCATATTTTCCATACTCATTTTTTACATATGCCGTAATATTGCATGATTTTCTTGCTTTAGTTACAACAACATGGGGTGATACTATCATCAGATTATATATTAATTTTTATGTAAGAAATATTTATTTAATTTTTAGGGCAGCAATGGTGCTCAAGATGATGTTGAGCAAAGGATTTCGCAAGTTCAAGATGATGTCGAACTATAGTCATTTTATTTCTTTTAAACAATGTTAAATTTGATAGGCTTTATTTCTACTACAGGTATTTTATTATTATTTTTAAGTTGTAATGTTAAATATGGGTCTCCTAAATTATGTACTAGAGAGGAGTGTCTCTCTAACTTTTTATTGATGTAAACCCCATGCCTATCCCGTAGCGTCTCCCCCTAAAATCAATGGTAATCCTCCTACATTTTGTACTACAACTCCAAGGTAATTCTCTTATTTCATATATTTCCTACAACTATGTCGTTCCCTTTTATTGCATCATTCATAAGTTAAAGCATCTATAAGCTTATAACTAAAAGAGATTTCTTTTAAGTGCATTTATAGCTTCTGGTTGCACATTCATTTTTCTTCTTCTTTTTGTGAATTCAGAATAAAAAATCATCGGAGGTAACTGATAAAAGGGGGGACTACTACAATGAAGATGAAAATTGATGTCCTGCGTTATCTTTCAAAATATGATTTTAGGGTTCTTACAGCTGTTGAGATGGGAATGATAAATGTAAGTCCCATATTTAACCTTACACAACATACATTTTATGGTTCACGGGGGGTTGTACTTATTTATTTTTTAAAATTTCAGCATGAAATTGTACCCGAGGAACTTATCGGTCGAATTGCTGGTCTTAAGTAAGTAATTCCAAATTTTTTATTTTACCGTCTACTTCTTTTATACAACTTTAAATTACAATTGTACCATGTATATATTACACAGACATGGAGGCAGTTACAAGGTGATGAAAAATTTGCTCAAACATAAGCTATTGCATCACGACTCTTCCAAATGTAAGTGACAATTAAATTTGCAGAACATGGTATTAATCAAAATGCAGCGGTTATATGTCCCCTAAATATGCTATGCAAGGAAAGATCTCTTAAAAGTCTGATGTATTTAGTTTCAGCCATTATGTAAGTTTTTGTTTTATGATTGTGTTGTTGATATTTAAGTATTTCACTATATTGAAAATATATGCCATTTGAATCTCAAGTAAAAATTCCTTAAAATGATGTACCCATTTACAGTTCTAATATATAGTAATATGAAGTTGTGGCATGTCATCATTTCATGACCATGTATTTTATTATTGAGGCTCTGAAAATTTTATATATTTTTCTTCTGTTGTGGGATAGCTTACTCTTTTACTCTTCCATTCATTGTCACAAGAAATTTTCGCTAGCCATGAGGGGAACAGCTTCGCATGCAAGCGTTGATCTAAAAAATAAAGGTATTATCTTCATCTACTCATTTATACATGAATAATATCTTTGGTCATTACGGTTAATAGTGCAGATACTATAAGGGTTGTCATGACATAGTAAGTATAAATTACTTTAAAGGACACAAGCATTAAAGCTTGTCGCTGGAAAAAAGAACACAATCATTCATGATTACGGAGAATCCTTGATCCTTTTGGGATATGTAAGTGCATGCCAAATGTTTTCTACAATTTAATTCTGAGAACCTTCATTTTCCTACTCATTCCAAGTAAGATTTCTTTGTACTTATTTTCAGACATGGAAATCAAGAAAGGAAAACAGAGTGGAAGAGATAATTCATCCAGACCTATCTGAACCGTGTTTTCTCATAGAAATCTTGTGGTGTGTCCAAGTAAGAGTGTTGTGTCTGCAGGATTTTTTAGATGATAGACCAATCATGTCATCTGTACTTTCCATGCTTACGAGTGAAACCACAACTCTTCCTACCCCAAAGGAACCTTTTACGATGATAGACTAATAATGCCATCTATACTTTCCATGCTTTTTTGTAAGTGAAAGTTTACATATTTATGGCTTTTTTTTAACTTCTTTAGATCTGATTTAGCTCCATTTAATTTTAGATGAAAGAACTTTATTTGATTTTCAATTTCTTAAGTTTGAATCATTTTGATGTTCCAATAAATAACATAGTCTGATTAGGTTAATTAGTGGAGAGTTGCGTGGTAACCTTTTTTAGTATAAATTGATGAATTGCAGAGTGTACATTATGTTAAAGTTGATGATGAGGGAGTATGAGAAGAATTGGTTAATTTAAGGTCCCTGTAATTCTCATGATGGCATCTAAAGCTGGGTTGGAGGAACGCGACTAGCTGGTAATCAAGCGGTTGAGGCAAAAACTCGCAGGCCTTTTCCTTTGCAAGTTTCAAAGATAAGCAAATCAGTGCCAGTTATGCCTAAAAAATTACAGCAAGTTGTGGTAGAAGTAACAGAGAAATCTCATGTTTCTTTACCTGATGATAAGTTAGGTTCAAGATGTTGATTCTGGAAATAAACTCACAGCTTCACTTAGTCAAGGACGGTAAAACAATTTGTAATGATACATATTCTCTTTTGATATCACAGGAAATAATCCATTAGTCCAGGTTTCCTGGGGTGAGAATTTTAGTGGCCACATGGTCGTTATATATATTATATCATGATTTATATTGGAAATTGATGTTTACATATATTGTGAGTACTGAACTTAAGTTATAACATGATGTTTACATGTATTGGAAATTGATGACCAACATCTTGGTTGTGAAACTCATGCCTTAGACTATAGATATCCACTCAAAATTTGAGCAATCAGAAGAAAAACACAGTAGATTTTAATTACATGCTAATTTGTTGCTGGAAAATTGCCATTTGAGTCATTGTTGCTGATATTTGTGATAGTACATGAACTTTAATCGTGGAAAAGTATATGACTAGCTGATTTTATGGCTCAAATTAGGGTACTATAATTTTTTGTTACGATCTTTATCAACTTGTTTGAACTAAGATTAAAAGATGCCACCTTCCATTTCAAGGTCATGATATTTGTGCTTTTAACATTGTAGGTGATGAGTGCGTAATTATGATATTTTTAATATAGCCGAACATATATTTTAGTCGTCCATTATATTAAATTTTGGGTACTTATGTGCGTTTGTTTGATTGTAGCTATTGGAGATGGATATTTGAAGCCAAGCTCTTAAAGTTAAGTAAAAGTATCTCCAGCAGTTCATAGCACAAAAAGTCAAAGACACAATATATTTGGTCTCAAGATTAAAGAAATATATACACAATTATTCTTGGAGAATAAGATCAAAGAATATAATGCATCCATGATCCTTGAAGATATTTTATATTAAAGATATATGCAAGAGTTTCCATGAAGAAATATCTATACATCGCTTAAGGAAATTATATGCAAGAATATTAGGTAATTGGTTGTAATATTAGAAAATATTATTGTGTAAATATTCTTTAAAATTTAATGTATAGTTTCTAAATTTGGGTTCCTTCTCCTATAAAAAGAACCCCCCCATTGTAATTTGACATCTCATATTAGAGCAAGTTCAGAAGAAATAAAGTATTAGTTTTTATTTAATTATTTTCTTCATCTTTTTTAGTTTAATTTTTGTTAATGTCATTTTTACTTGTTAATGCGATAAAGTCCGAGATGAGCAACTAATCTCCTAGCTAAGGCTAGGATGAGGCCTCTTCTTGGATGAGCAATAGTTGATAATAATTAGGTTCTAATTAGTTTTCTCTTAGTACTTTACAATTGATAAGTTAATGTATCATATCGAAGGCTTGACTATAGCTTCGATTTGGTGTACGATAACTTTGGATACAAACAAGTGCTACTAACCGTAGACTTGATTTGGAAATCTAAATAAGAGAAAACACTAGAGAACTCACTCAAGCCTAGCCATGGTTGAGTTAATAATTCTCTAAGATACTCTTCACCATCTCTTAAAAGCATAACCACTAAATGCTTGACCATAAATTTAGAGGTTTATTTTACAACATCGCAATAGTCTTAACCCGAACATATGATGGGTGAAGATATTATGATCTAGTTATATATCGATAAGTGCTTTGATAGGTAGAGGCCAAGTCCGAACCTTAGCTCTCGCTCTCATTAAGTTTTATAATTAGTTTTTATTTATTCTTCTTAGATTTATCTCGTATAAAATCGCTATTCGGCCTAGAAAATATTTATTTTCTCAAACCTCCTTGTGGATTCAATCCCACTCATCTGTGCTACAAATCGACAACTGTACTTTGAGCGGGTATTTTGTAGAGGCCCTTAAAACCTCTCATCTAATGGCGCCATTGCCGGGGAGGCATCATTGAAAACTATTCTTTCTAATACCGAATTTTCTTTGTTAAAATTTCTTTGTTAATTTTTTCTAATACCGTGCCAATGATTTCTAAATTCTTTGTTTCTAATATTCATTGAAAAGTATACTGGGCCGATAATGTTATTATAGTGTTTATATTTATTGTCGTTTCTCTTTCTGTTTCCCTAGTTCTATTTATTAAAGTGTTTCTAATTTTCTTTCAAAATAAAAAAAAAAGAAAAAGAAAATAGAGTTTTTGTTTCGTGTTTTTTGTGTTAAAATAGAGACTTGGGTTATATAAATTTGTTAATCTTTACAATCATGCTTCTTGAACTTGGGTACAGCAGTACCAATATTTGAAGTAGTTTCAGTTCTCTTGTGGTCTATACCCTTAATCAAAGTCGTTTGTTTGATTGCTTGTTTTTAATTTCTTACTTCAAAGTGATTTCTTACATCAAAGTGGCATCTTGCGGTTTGTGTTTGTACTTGCTGGTCATATAATTATTCACACATAAAACCAGGATCATCATTGATATGGGTGCATATGCAACTCAGTTAAGGGAGTGCTCATAGTTGCTGGTACTTGGTTGTACTTTGTCATAGTGCATGCTTGCTTTATTCACAGACCATCTGTTTGCACATGCATATGCAAATAATATTGTAAATGTTTTGAATTGTTACTAAAGACTAAAGTCAAAAGAGGAGCTTGGTTTAGGAGGGAAAGTGGTTTAAAATTTCAACAGTACCACATCTCTTTGATTACTTATTTTGCATGTGCTCATCTCTTGTTTGGTTTACTTGATTTGGTATTTAAAGTTTGACGTGCTTAGGTTTATATGTGCCCAATTGTTATATAGTCTTGCACGGTTTAGTTTTGAGTATTTTGTTTGAACTGTTCCATTGTTTGGTAATCTTGATAAACACCTCCATGTTCGATTAATAACGCCCCGTTTTAGCTTTGACTATTTTTGGCATTGATAAGCAAGATAAAAGAACCGGAAAAGTTGCGGTGATCCGAAAGTACGAAAAGCTCAAAGCTACTTCAACAATTTACTTAGTGTGCCCCCTAAGTGAAGGCGGCACTTCCTTCTTTTCGCCCCCTAAGTGAAGGGGCGGCCACAGCTTCACCGTGAAACACTTCCCGTAGGTTGGTACCTCTCTAAACTTGACATCTATAAGGGGTTCATATCCGATCCGCCCCGGCACTAGGAACATAAAGTCGCGTAGGCTGTACAAATACACGCTGCTCTAATAAAATATTTGTTGTGGTTGGATTGACCTATTGACTTTTTTAAATTTCTTTTCATTCCAACATTAGTAAAGGTAAAAACTGTTAGAGACTTGCGGGATTTCATCACCCAAAAAGTACTCCAACAAGTGGGACCACCCATTAGGGATACGAAGAAATTCGTATCACACAAAAAATTAAACGTCTCGGACCTCAAAATAACTGTTAATAAAAAATAGTAGCAAGATTCTCGCGGGATTTCATCACCCAGCGAATAGGTATACCGGACCGGGGTACAAACACGGGTTCATAGGATACGGCTCAGCCTAGCGCCGCAAAATACTGGTTGTAGGTTTACAACATCATCGTTCTGAGTGTTGACGTATGATAAAACTGTATTATCATATTTCCCATATTCGACAAGAATAAACCAATATTCTATAGTCGAAGACAACTCAACATTCTATAGTCGAAGACAGCTCAACACTCTGTAGTCGAAGACAACTCAACATTCTATAGTCGAAGACAACTCAACATTCTAGAAGATTCCTTGAGTCCTCGACTTACAAAAGGCAGCCGTTGAAGCCCGGTCAAGAAGGAACTTTTAGAGATCCGCAAAGTTCGCCTACTACCCCCAAAATAGGAGACTTTTTTTTTTGTAAACTGCCTGTATATACTATAAATATATGTAGAGAATAGGTTCTTAAGGGACTGCAAGTCTACATTTCTCAATCCTAAATACTAGCAATACTCTGAAAACTTGTAATAACTAGCATCTACTAGATTTTACATCAAATCTTCCTCGAGGTCATAATTTTTCTCAGTTTGTGCCAAGTTTTCTACGTAAATTCTTGATTGTTTAGCTCTTTATTACCCAATCATTACGAACAAGTATTGGTGAAGGTTTTCCTCCCGAAAAACACGCTATTACAATTGGCGTTGTCCTTGGGAATACCACACTTTTTTCTACCATTTCCAATCTAAACACCATGTGATGAAAAACATGAAATTGAGAAGCCATTCCAGTACCGTAAGAGATCAGGACATACCAGGAGCTCTTGATCTGCAAGGTGCGGTCATTGAACTTCAAAAACAAATGGCCATAGAAAAAACTCAGAGACTGGAAGATCAGCGTATTCACGCTCAAGCACTTCAAACAGAAAGAGACGAACAGAGAAAATCCCTGGATTAGCAAAGTCAAGCACATCAAAAAGTGATGGAAAGATTGTGAAGGACACAAGATCGAATCACTGCTCGCTAGGCGTCACCTCTACTGGCTTGAAATGAATATCGATCAAGGGCAGTTCAACGCGATGATCAGCCTAGAGAAGATGATCAACAAATATCTCAATCCAGATCTAAAAATATGAACAGAGCCTCTCAACATTTCGGTTTAACTTCTTCATATTCGACAACCCAAGGAAGTCGGAGTACACGTCATCAAACCCCTCTGCCAGAAAAGAGGCTTATCAGAGATCGATTGGGACCAGAGGGACAGGGCAATTTCGTTCCTCAGATTGCAGCCCTACCTTTTCCCCTACAGTAATTCATCACTTTAGATGACCTTAACAATAAAATTCATACAATCAACTCTGATATCCCAGGCCGATGATCTGTGCTTGATAGAATCGAAACAAGCCCCATCTTTCCATATCTCGAAAATATGCCCATCCCAAAAGAATTCCATATGCCCAAAATCATCTAGTATGCAGGCATAACTGATCCACTTACACATATTCGATATTTCAAATCCGCAGTTGGGTTATTCTCCAAACTCGACCATATGTTGTGTCGGCTATTCAACATGAGCCTAAAAGATGAACCACTCCAATGGCTTCACACTATACAAGAAGCCTCCATCACCACCTTCAGCCAATTGCAAAATCTTTTTAAATCCAACTACGCTCATGTTAGGGAGCGTGAAATCACCGTGGACTCTTTGTTTTACTTCGAGCAAGGCGCAAAAGAAACCTTGGGAAATTTTTATAAACATTTCTTATAGGAAACACAGAAGATTGGAAATTCAGACCCAAAAATCGTGGTTCCAGCATTCACCTCCGCCTTGCACATCGACTCAAAAGTTCGCGAAGAACTTACTCTACATAAACCGCGTACGGTCACCAAAATGATTGACGTGGTTAATAATTACATCAATCTGGGGCGATCAAAGAAAGATAAGATAAAAAACTCCACTGCCATACATTCTCGAGAAGCATCTTCGACCCTGCCCCAAAGAGCAGTCATTGCTGCAGCACCGAAACCGCACAATAAAAACATTAATAACATTAGAGGAAAGGAGGGAAAACCTGACAAACCTATCCCAATTCTGCCACCAATGACAACAACCTTATCCGCTATCTTGTCGACGATAAAGGGAGATGAGTGTTATCGTGCGCCATAAACTATTACAGATCTTTTGAGCAGACCCTTATGTCAGTATCATAATGCACATAGTCATGAAACTGATAGTTGTTACTCTCTCATATGTATCTTTCATCATATCCTCTTACCTGGAAGACTCCACAATTATGTCGTCGACATTCAGAAATTTCTCGACGAACAAGCAACAACCACAGAAGTTGAACAAAATCATATCCAGGGACAAGCTCACCATTTGTATATGATCGAGATTGAAAAATGAAAGAAAAGAAAACAAGACAATCATATTACGTCTTGCTGGAAAATGACTTCCTCAGACAAATCGACAAAACTTCTTCCAAATACAAGAAAATCCAAACGTCCTTACCAGATAACGTTTGAGGACTGCGACACCAATCATGTACAATACCCTCATGATGACCCTCTTGTTTTTATGCTCAAAGTCAGACAAGATTACTTACATACACTTATCATCGATACTGGAAGTGCCACAGATGTCTTATTCCGCAGAGCGATCGAAGTACTGGGCCTTGCAGATTTTGTAAAAGCTTCGACAACTACAATCACAGGCTTCAATGGTTTGAACGAATCAGCCACATGAGAAATCACTATGACAGTTCAAGCAGGTCCAGAAACCACATTCGTCAAATTTCTTATCATTGATGCGGAGTCCATATATTTGGGCATTTTGGAACGCAGTTGGTTACATTATATCAAAGCAGTACCCTCAACTTATCATTTAACACTATATTTTCCTACGGATCATGGCATCTATAAAATCAAGGCTAGCCAAGCAGTCGCATGAATGTGCGAAAATGCCACCATTAATCCTCATAGAGCTAAACTTCTCAAGGCATAACGACTACAACATGATGCGCCACCCACCCTTGAGCAGCATGATACTGAAAATGGTCAAAACTATCGATCTCGGTGGCCCTGTACGCACAACCTTCATTGGATCCAGGCTGTCAATTGACAAAAAAGAGGCCATGATACATCTACTTAAGAGAAACATCGACGTCTTCGCCTGAACTTTTCAAGAAATGCCTGAGCTCAACCCTTCAATTGCTTGCCACTGCCTCAACCTCCTTCGAGACAACAAAGCAGTTATCCAAAAATAATAGAATCTAGCTCTCCGACTTCGCGATGCAGTGAACGAAGAGATTGATAAACTCCTTCACGTAGGATTTATTCGGGAAGCAAAATATCCGACGTGGGTTTCTAATATCGTCGTTGTGCCAAAGAAAATGGCAAAATTTGGGTTTGTGTCGACTTCACAGAACCCAACAAATTCACACCCAAAGATAGTTTTCCGCAACCACTAATTTCGCAACTTCTTGACTTAGTTGTAGGACACGAACTTCTTTCTATGATGGATGCTGCCTCGGGATACAACCAAGTTCTACTTGCCGAAGAAGATAAAGAAAAAATAACCTTCATAACCGAAAGAGGACTTTACTATTATACAGTAATGCCTTTTGGGTTAAAAAGTGTTGGAGGTACTTACCAACGGCTGGTCACCCAAATGTTCAAAAGTCAGCTCGGCAAAATCGTGGAAGTATATATCGATGATATGATCTATAAAAGCCTGAAAAGGGAAGATCATCTCCAAAACCTCCAAACTATCTTCGATATCCTTCGCAAGTACCAGATAAAACTCAACCCTGAGAAATGTCAATTCGGCATGGCATCAGGAAAATTCCTAGGCTATCTAGTCAGTAAAATAGGAATCGAAATCGATCCAGCTCAAATCAAAGTACTCATGGCAATGCTCTCTCCTCGAAAAAAAAAGATGTTCAAAAATTCGAAGAAAAAATAGCCGTTATTCACAGATTCATCT
The DNA here is from genome assembly GCA_014058105.1 of Kingdonia uniflora. NCBI lineage: Eukaryota > Viridiplantae > Streptophyta > Magnoliopsida > Ranunculales > Circaeasteraceae > Kingdonia > Kingdonia uniflora. The sequence goes on along the minus strand of JACGCM010000684.1, from coordinate 237,676 downwards.
CAAAGTCATCTGATAGATGTAAATTTTTTACCTTCATCTTCGTGGTAACCCCACTCCTCTTTTGAACAAGCAACAAAAATAAGTTATTTGGACTCCTGACTGTGAAATGGCTTTCCAAGATCTTAAACGATACTTGGGGCATCCTCCTATAATGAGTACTCCAATTGATGGAGAAGCACTCACCATGTACTTATCCACAACTGAAGACTCTATCAGCTCTGTCCTTATTCGAGAAGATGCAGACATCGAGAAACCTATTTACTTTATCTATAAAACTCTTATGCCTGCTGAAAAACGATATACTACCACGGAGAAGCAATTGCTTGCCTTGGTTTATAGCTCTCAAAAACACCGTTCATACTTCCAAGCTCACCCCATCAAAGTTATTACAAAATACCCCCTCAAACTCGTACTCTCCAAAAAGGAAAAATCTCGACGAGTTCAACAATGGTCTGCTTTCCTTGGGGAATATGACATTTCTTTTGAATCTCAAATATCCATCATGGGACAAGCAGTGGCCGACTTTTTAGTAGATTTTTCCGCCGAAGACCCTGATTGGGAAGAACTTGAAGAAATTTTCACCGACGACTCAATTGCTGAACCAGACACATGGCCTAAGAGTTTCGGTTGGCGACTTTTTATGGACGGATCGGTAGGACCACAAGGATCCAGAATTAACATAGTCCTCATCACGCCTTCCAATCATCAAATAGAGAAAGCTATCAAACTTAAACTCTATGTTGCCAATAATGAAACAGAGTACGAAGGAATCTTGTACGGTCCCGATCTTGTACTTACTCTCGGGGTTGAGGAATTAGCAGTATATGTCAACTCCTTACTCGTCGCCAATCATTACAACAAAACTTTCAAGACAACAGGCAAAATGGTTGATTATGTAGCCCTGGTCAAAGAAAATGTGAAAAAATTCAAACATGTCACCATTTTATATTTACCTCGGCAAGAAAATCACCATGCCGATGCATTAGCTTACATTGTTGCCATGTTGGGAGACAGTGAAAAAAGATCTTTAGAAATTGAGATCCTCAAACATTCTAGCCTCGATATCTTATCATCACTCCACATATACGTTACTGAAGATGGCGACTCTGATGATTGGAGAAACCGTTTTATGCTTACCTCAACTCAAACATCCTCCCTATTAGCCAAGTACCCCGGTTCACAGTCCAAAATGAAATATTATATCGACTCACTGGAGGAGGACCACATATCGAATGTATATCCCAGAAACAGGCTCAAATCAATATCAGAGAACTTCACAAAGTTATCTATGGTGCACATGTTTCCGAAAGATCACTAGCCCAACGTGCATTCACACAAGAACTTTATTGGCCCAAGATGAGGCAAGACTATGAAGACTTTATTAGTAAATGTAACAAATGCCAAATCCACGCTCAGGACATCAAGAGCTTGGCCCTCGACTTACATGTTAGCAATGTCCTTTGGCCATTTAAACGATGGGGAATCGATATTATTGGCCCCTTCCATCCAGCATCGGGAAACAGAAGGTTCGTCTTAGTGGCCACCGATTACTTTACCAAGTGGGTGAAGCAGTTCCTCTATGCCATACTGATAAGAACGAGGTCATCAAGTTCCTTTGGGAGCTCATCATTATCAGGTTTGGTTGTCCACAAATGATAGGCTCTGATAATGGCAAACAGTTCATCTCCGTTAAAGTCCTTGCTTTCCTTCATAAATACAAGATTCAGTTGAAAACTTCTACACCATATTATCCTCAAGGAAACGGACAAGCTGAAGCCATCAACAAAAGCATCAAATTTAGTTTACGCAAGCGCCTCGACGACAAAAAAGGCAGATGGGTAGACGAACTACTCCGTGTATTATGGGCTTACCGCAATACTCCTCAAGTATCAGCAAGATGCACTCCATTCATGATGGCCTTGGTACTGAAGTAGTCATACCCTCAGACCTCGATCTACCAACTACTCGACCTAAAATTCCAGATGAAGACAATGAACTCCGTCTCCTTTGCAACCTCAATTGGAGCGAGGAATCAAGAGATAAGGTCATTGCAAATTTGGGGCGATACCATGATACATTAAAAAAACATACAAATAGAAAGTTTGAGAACAGAAATTCAGTATTGAGACCTTGTCCTACGACCATACAAGATCATACTCGACCTAAGATTTCTAGAAAATTATCAAAAAACTGGGAAGGGCCTTATATTGTCAACAACAAAACAGATAACAAAAGTTATTGGCTCATGACTGAAGGCAAAGTTCAGCTTGAGTATCCATGGAACACTTCCCAGCTTAAACTCTTTTACAGATGATACCCTGCAATCATTTCCTTTGAATCAAATAAACAATTTATTTTATCATTATCTTTTTTACAACTTTGATTTGTTCTCGATCTATACTTATCACGTATAGATCTAACAAACGATCTCTTTCTACTTCTATTTGATTTTAATCAATACTTCTCAAGTATATATCAGGCCAACGATATCTTTACTACTTCAATTTGCTCTCGATCAATACTTACCAAGTATGCCTGAGACAAACTAATTCCTTACTATCTTGATTTGTTTTTAGGTCCTTGCTTACACAAATATCCTAAAACCTATCAATAAAATTCATGAGACCACTATCCATTACTGGATAGTTTACTTCGCGCTCTTTACTTGTCGAACAATCTCTTATGAGCTCTTATTATTCTCCAAATCTAAATCCATATACCTATCTCCGGATATTCATCTGGTACTCCTTACTTGCCATTTATTGGCCATCTTTCGCATTTCGCGCACACAAGTATTATTTACTTATCTGCTCGAATCTACTATCACTTTATCACATATTCTACTTGATAGACACGTAATATTTACGTGTACAACTCCTAAATTTATATCTACCTAGTCATTTATTAAATAATTAGTGTTTTTGTTTATATTTACAGAAATCGATCACATGATAAACAAGTCGTACAATTTTTAGGTTTTTAACGAAGAACAAGGGTGATGCACTCCAACAATAATTCTCATTTGAAGTTGTCAACCAAAGGCTCATGCATTGAAGCCCATTGAAGAGAATTATATATATATATATATATATATATATCTAATTCTCATGAGTTGTAATGCATGATTTTAGGCATTGTTTAGGGGATTTTATATTAATGGTAATATTTTGTAAACCCTTCCTATACTCTATAAATAGGAGGAGAATCCCACCCATGAGGGAGTTCATCTTAGAGAGTGTAAATCAAAGTTCAATAAGCAATAAAATTCTTGTTCTTGTCTTTTAATTTTATCGTAGTAATAGTAGTAGGGCAATGATCAAATGGATAAGTAGCAAATCTTCTTAGCCAAAGCTAGAAGAAGCTCCACCCAATGTAGCCTTAGTGTAGATTGTGTAGCTTAGTTAGAGTAATTACTTTCTCTTTATCCCAGAATATTGTATATTCGTATTCCTTCGTCCTATGTTTGACCATAGCTAGGATTAGGAGAAATAATGAATCTATGTAACCATCTTGTTGGACCATAACAAGATAGGTTAGGACCATGGTTGAGTAAGTTGGTTTATGGGTAGTTCCCAATTACTAAATTTCTTGTATTTTTTTATGTATTGCATATGCCCTACCAAGGATATGTGATACGGGAACTCCTAATTTACTTTAATTATTTATGCAATCTAAGGGTTTTAAAGGGTTGAGTAGAATCGATGCCTTGGTTTCCACTCTAATTTATCTTGTAATTTGTTTCGTTCTTCTTTTAATTTCCAAACATACAAGATCTCGTTGTAATTGGATAAAACTAGTAGCTCAAAGTATAATTCGCACCACAAGTCTCTTGGGATACCACCCTGCTTACCCTCGTACTTAACGGTACACCGTGCGTTTGCGGGTCTTTTTAGACATTGGTTTATAATTGATTAAGTTTTTAGCGCCGTTGGCGGGGACTTGTAAAGTTGCGTTTTATTTTTGAGTTGTTTTATTTTAAGCCAATTTTTCTTTCTTGTTTTTTTTTCCTTTTTCTTTTTCTTTTCTTTTTTTGGATTCGAAAACAAAGTGATTGAGTGATTGACTCAAACTCTCTTGGCGCTACAGTAGCTATGAAGTCTGTCCCTGAATGTTTTACCATTATTGATCATCTATACTTCACAGTTGGGAAATATGTTTGCTACGAAAGTTTTACATAATTCAAAACCCTTTCCAAATTATTATAGATCATATTTTTCTGTTTAGTCATTTGTGAGGTACAACTTTTTGAAAAAAATAGTCTTTGTAAAGGACACCGTGTTCATTAATTACTTGTTTTTAGCGGTAGGGAAGCTAAATTCTAGAAAACTTCCTTCTTGAATGTCTTTCCTTTCTGAATTATCTTTCCAAATTGATATTATTAAATGTTCTCTCTCTACTGAGCTGAAAGATATGCGCATTTAAAAATCAGGACATCATATACTACAATAAACTTTGAAATTGAATTAATATTATTGTCGCAAGTTCACTAATCCTTTTTCTCTTGTTTCCAGGATAGTCACAAAGTTAGAAACGAGACGGATAATACGCAATGCTAAAAGAATCATCAAATCCATTTTTCTTGTGCCCCTTAAGTGAAGTGGCACTTCCTTTTTTTGCCCCCTAAGTGAAGGGGTGACCACAACTATACCAGGAAACACTTCTCGTAGGTTGATACTTCTAAAAACTTGACATCTAGAAGGGGCACATATCTGCTCCACCCCGGCACTAGGACATATAAAGTCGTGTGGACTGTGCAAATACACACTGCTCTAATAAAAAAATTGATGTGGTTGGATATACCTATTGTTGTGTTTATATTCTTTTTCATTCCAACATTAGTAAAGGTAAAAACTGTTAGAGACTTACAAGATTTCATCACCCAAAAAGCTCTCCAACAAGTAGGGCCACCCATTAGGATACGAATAAATATTATATTATAAAGCTCTCCAAAAAGCTCTCCCCGGCAACGACGCCAAAAATTGATCGATTATAAACTGACGTCTTAAAAGACCCGCAAGCGCACGGTGTACCGTTAAGTACAAAGGTAAGCAGGGTCGTATCCTAAGAGACTTGTGGTACAAATTATACTTCAAGCTACTAGTTTTATCCAATTACAACGAGTTTGTGTAGGTTTTAAAATATAAAGAAGAATGAAACAAATTATAAGATAAATTGGAGTGGAAACCAAGACATCGATTCCACTCCACCCTTTAAAACCCTTAGATAGTGCAATAGCCTATTTTCGTAGAGACTGAAAATAGCTTTACACCATAGAATTTAAATGATATGAGAGTGAAAGTAATAACAAACACAAAGATTTAGCGTGAAAAACCCTTGAATGGGTAAAAAACCATGACCTCTCATGAAGATTTGAGAAAGAGTTGTTTATAGATTGCTAACTATTACATGGGAGAGAGAGATATTAAAATAGATCTCCTAGTAGTTATCCATGCCACCCCCCTAATCTGTAGCTATCTAGTCCTATTTATAGGTCCTATAACAACCGTTACAATATTGCTTTAATGAGGAACGTTATAATATCAGGTTGGTTTTCATAATAGTCGAGTAAAGGCTTGAGTAACTCTTCTTCCTTGTAATCGCTCCATAATGTGTTATAAATGCGCCACGTGTTTGTTGGCGAGGTCGAGTAAATATGTGATGGTCGTATACTGAGGCCTGAGCTTAAGATTTGGAGCTGGCTTTTACTTTCAATCGAGTTGTAGCAGTTCGAAACACTGTAGCAGGTCGAAGTTACTGTAGCCGTAGCAGTTCAAAGTTATTATAGCAGATTGAAGTTACTGTAGCAGGTCGAAGTAATGTAGCAGTAGCAGTTCGAAGTTACTGTAGCAGGTCGAGTATTGGAAATAAGTCACCACAGATAGCATAAATAATTAAAGCAAATTACGAGTTCCCGTATCGCATATCCTTGGTCGGGCATATGCAATACATAAAAAAAATACAAAAGATTTAGTAATTGGGAACTACCCATAAACCAACTTACTCAACCATGGTCGGGTTGATAAGTATGGATTATGTTCTCTTCTCCATGTTCCTAACCTATCTTGTTATGGTCCAACAAGATGGTTATATAGATTCATTATTCCTCCTAATCTTAGTTATGGTCAAGCATAGGATGAAGGAATACGAATATGCAAAATTTTGGGATAAAGAGAAGGTAATTACTCTAACTAAGCTATACAATCTACACTAAGGTTATATTGGGTGGAGCTTCCTCTAGCCTTGGCTAAGAAGATTAACTACTCATCCCTTTGATCATTGCCATACTACTATTACTACGATAAAATTAAAAGACAAGAACAAGATAAAGAATAAGCTTTATTGCCATGAACTTTGATTTACACTATCCAAGATGATCTCTCATGGGTAGGATTCCCCTCCTATTTATAGAGTATAGGAAGGGTTACTAAAAATCACCATTAATATAAAATCCTATAAACAATGCCTAAAATCATGCATTACAACTCATGAAAATAATATATATATTTAATTCTCTTCAATGGGCTTCCATGCATGGGCCTTTGGTCGACAACTTCAAATGAGAATCATTGTTGGAGTGCATCACCCTTGTTCTTCGTTAAAAACCAAAAAATTGTACGATTTGTTTATCATGTGATCGATTTCTGTAAATACAAACAAAAGTACTATTAGTGTCGCATTTATTTAATAAATGACTAGGTAGAAATAAATTTAGGAGTTGTACACGTAAATATTACGTGTCTATCACTACTTCAACTCATTTACACATGCAAAATAGTTATTTATCCAAATATTTAAAAAATAGACACCAAAATCTATCGCACACACCAAATTAAAATAGTTCCGGTCCCATTGACCATTTATTACATACTTTCACTTAACTAACACTCTTTAAACAAAATTTAACTTTTCAGAAAGAGATGTCTCTTAATTTAAGGCACCTTCAGGCACCTGCACCTCCACTACCACCATAGGATGAGGATCATTCACCTCTACCGTCGCTTCATCTTCGACCACATCAATCAATCCATGAGCATCCGGTGTCTGGGGTACATCATCATCTGAACTATCATCACATGGAAGACCACCAACTTTTACATGACCCTTGTAGTATTTTTTCCTTTCTTCTACCTCCTCGAATTGTTCTAAATAATGTACCCTCACTTCCTTGCACTTTTGCAACTTTTCTTTGTTCATCTGAGCTTTTACCTCATCGAGCAATTTGTTCTGCTCCAGCTCTATTGATCTGCGAGCATCGGTAACTTGTTCTCAAACATCTCTAACACTTTTTTGATCGAACTCATAGTTTCTGGACACTAGTAGATGTTCATTGGTGTATCGACCTCCAGTTGACACCATATCATAAAACATCGGCCTCATCAAGAACCTTGCCAAGTAACGATACCATTTTAACTTTGGGTTCATTTTCAATGTGTAGTGCATACACAAGTCGTCTACAGTTATTAACTCCTCCTCCCTATCCTTAAGTCTATCGTTTATTGCACCACATACCCTAAGCAGATCATATACATTCAGATTGAATTAACCTAGGGCTACATCAAAGAAATTCATTAGTTTCTTCTAGTCTGCCCTAAGATGAAGCTTCAGTCCTTTCTTTGTCTATTCTCGATGTACCAGAATACCATATAAGGGTATTTCCTGGTCGATCATTTCATATTAATACTCCTCTAGTCTCGCATCCCCAGGAATACCATATATCTTTTTGAAATTTATAATTTCTTTGGTCTCAATACCCTCTCCATAACATGCTTCTTAGCCATCTTCCACATCTTCTTCCCCATCCTTACTCCATTCTCGACCACTCGCCAGAGGCTCATGATCCACACTAGTTTCCATCGCTTCGTCCTCAGATACTTCGATCACACTAGGCACTACATCTTCAAGATTCGCATATATGTCTTTATCATCATTTAAAATGGGTTTAGCCATTATTAGAACCTGTCAATCAGATTCCATATTTTTACACAGTTAGAATCTTTCATATGTGATACATATATATATATATATATATATATATTCCTAAAGTTCATATATTCATAAAGATATAATTGTTGAGATAACTCTCCAACACCTCATTCAATTTACTATCTGCTACTATCATTTACATTTATACTTATTACCACAGTTCTCGATCTAGTTCATATCAATTAATTTATCTTGGTATTTTCATTAAATAACCATCTGCTCAGTTGTCGATGCTTTTCTATGTTTCATAAGTAACCTTGATAACTTGTTAATTTCTTTACTTTTTGGCAAATTACAGGAATCTAAACAGCTTCTTGAACACGTTTTACCTTTTCCCGCCAAAAAATGGTTATTTCTATTTTACGAATTCCCTCTCTCCAACACAAAATCTGGCAACAACCATAATCTCCGACAAATCCGACTATATCACCACCATTTCCCCCATATGCGCCGTAATTATAGCGCCCACCATCTATCTATCTATCTATTTCCTTTTTCCTCCACCAGAAACCTAAAATCACCATCTATCAATCTATCTAAATCACTGATCCTAATTTATTTTACCAATTCACTATTATATTATTCCAACTCATTCATTTCCAATTTACTATCATATTATTCAATTTACATATCTAATTCCTCTATACCCAATCCATCAAATTAGACAACAATTTTGAAAAAATCACTAACCTTGTTTACGCGCCGATTCTGTATCCCTCTCATTTGCTCGCTTGGCCCTTTTGATTAGCACACTAATCTCCTCCTTAGCAATCGTATCTAACCACTTCACCAACGAGCAACAACAATTCACTCCCACAAAAAAAAAATAGTTTGCAAAAGATATGAACAGCCGCCCACCTCTGACATATTTATAGACCCCACATGACTGTTCGTCCTACCACTTTACGACCGTCCAGTTCCTCGAATGTAACGCTTCATGCATTTTTTCTTGACTTCTTTGACTCTTAATCTTCTCCCCATTAATAAACCTCTACATTCATACTTTAATCCTTCAAATTCTCAAAGAATTTTTGTAGACACATTCATATCCATCAGTACACTATCTATCTTATCCAATAGCTGATCGTTTTCCTTATATTGTATACCATCACCTAATGGAACACATCTTGCCATATTCATTTTGCATGAACGTTCCTCTATTCATACTATCCTGCCAATTCTTATACTTATGGGATTATATTCAACATAAGTTGATTATTATTTTATTCGACAAAAATTTGTTTAAACGCAATCATTATTTCCCTACAGTTGACAAGTACATATCACATTCGACGAAACAATAAACATTCCTTCAACCAACAACACCCTCTATTTATAATCATTCTAATCAAAATACAACTCACCTGTATTTATAATGCTTTGGAACTCTACACAGTCAGAGTTAAATCAATCACCCTCGACATCAATCATTGGGTCCACACATCCAACTACGTTCGACTTTACACACATGGCAATATTTGACAAAATTATATCACAATGTTCAAATCATATTTAGTACTCGATGACAAACACAGAAACAAATAAATTAAATAAACACATATTTAATTATTTCAAACTTATTTCTTACATTTGATACCTCTCTCCTTCGATTATATTCTCATGTCTTACATTCGACAACTATCTCTTTCTATTACATTCATTTATAAATATTTGATATTTCTTCTATTATGTTTCTTCTGATATTTCATAACTTGCTTCGACATATGACTCATTTCGATGTTTGCTTTTTACTAGAATCTAACATTAAAGCCTCTTTCTGGTCCTCGGAGCTCTATGACTCAGAATCTGACATTAAAGCCTCTTTCTAGTCCTCGAAGCTCAATGACTCTCAAGTCATTGAACTTCTACGAGATGCTTCAGCTAGAAAAAGAAAGCAAAAAATTGCAAGAACACTCACACTTTCGGCAAGATCTCTGGGCGCCTATCTAACCTTCAAATCTTCATCACCAACAGTTACCCCCTCACCGCCATACTGATACAATCTATTACCTTCACAACCGCATGATGATACTACTTTTTCAACATACACATCTCATCTCTATTGGATCTTTGTTCCCACCCCAATGCTCTGACCCGATCACATAATAATTTATCATCTCTCAGTCTGTGGCAGATTTTGTCAGAAAGCTCACCGTCTTCATCCCCAGACCGCATCATCCACCATACTTGGGGCGACATTACACCACAAAGCACCACCATCCTACCTTCCAAACCTCCAATTTATACCCGACTTCCTCCCCATACATTCAATGAACAACATTAATTTTGCCTTAAAAACCAACTTGACCAGATGCAGTTCACCTTGACCGTAATGACATATACTGACTTCTGCGAATATTTGGGAACCTTTTCCGCTTCCAGTTTTATTCTCGACGGAACTACAAGTACTTCTGTAGAGAATGGGGCGATTGTAGTATCATATTCCCTAGATTCGACAAGAATAAGCCAGCATTATATAGTAGAAGACAACTCAGCATTCTATAGTCGAAGACAGCTTAACACTTTGTAGTCGAAGGCAAATCAACATTCCATAGTCAAAGACAGCTCAACATTATTGAAGATTCCTTGAATCCTCGACTTGCCAAAAGTAACCGTTAAAGCCCGATTAAGAAGGAACTGTTAAAGATTTGCAAAGTTTGCCCACTTCCCCCGGAATAGGAGACTTTTACTTTCTTTTTGTAAACTACCTGTATATACTATAAATACAGGCATAGATTAGGTTCTAAAGGGACCTCAAGTCTTACATTTCTAAATCATAAATACTAGCAGTACTCTAAAACTTGTAATAGCTAGCATCTACTAGATTTTATATCAAATCCTCCTTGAGGTCGTGGTTTTTCTCAATTTCTGCTGAGTTTTCCACGTAAATTCATGATTGTTTAGCTCTTTATTATGCAATTCTTACGAACAAGTATTAGCGAAGGTTTTCCTCCTGTAAAATACGTTATTACAAAGGTGACTCCTTAGGGCGTGAGTACTGAACATCTACTTTAAGCTGGTACTAGCATAGTGACGTAAGGGAATATAAGAACCAAAGCATTTTTCCATCCTACCCATTTTGAACATAAAAGAATATAGGGCAGACCTAATTATTACTTCTAAAAAATATTGATTTGCTAGAGTTTAGGCTTGATTGGTTGTTTATTGCATTAGGTGTTGCTTTTATTTCAAAATGTTATACATTCAAGAACATTGGAATCTATACAGCTCACAATTCGACATCCCGCAACAATCTCATAAACATTTTCAATCATGGGATCACCAAAAATCTCAATACATGGAACCTTTCCAATCTCATTCATATAAGCAGGCCCATCAGTCCGTTCAGTCATCCAATCAATTCCCACCTGCTCCACCCAAACCATCTTTGGATGATACCCTTGCTCTCTTCATGCAATAATCAGTGCAATTTTAGCAACAAATAATGCAATTTCAATAACAGACATTGGTGAATCAAACTTCTACGACTCAATCTATCTCTAGATTAGAGACTTAGATAACTCAGTTGTCAACTACGTAAAGTGAAATTGAGCATGAAAAATTTCTAAGTAATAAAGAAGAACAATCTTAAGTCAAATCCCCTAGTGATTTAAAAATAGATAAATTCAAGAGTAATCAAGGAATGTTTTCTCTGTGTGGTGAATAGAGACCATATTGCGAGACAGATTAAGAAGATGAACATTTTAAGGTTGACGATCCTATGTTAAAAGAAGATCTTGAAGAAGCAGCTATCTTGTCTAATTCAATTTTATCTCAATCACCTCCAAATTCAGCCCTCAACATTCAACCATCGATTTCACTCTCTATCATTTCATTTGTCAACCCAATAAATTCTTTCGGAGAAACTATGACTGAGACTGAATATATTTCCCTCTCCTCTAATGATTTTTCTGACGATGATGATGACGAGATAAAATATGAACATATGGAATCACCGTCTCATTATACGATAACATGTGAGGAATTTGTAGTTGATGATATTTGTACCAAAGTCAAGAAATTGGAAATTGCCAAACCTGATGCAGATGTTATCAACTTGTTATTTCCTTCTCAGTCTCCTTATGAGTCACCTCAGCCTTACCTTGAGCCGCGTCCACCTAACACAAATTGCAATATTGAAAACCAGTGGGTGGAAGACCCTTCTTTACAAAATATATTATTATTATTGGGGGCTGATTCTGTTTTGGTTACTCCTTCACGAACCACACCTATAGTTATGCCTACATCTCTATTTCATAAGCCACTTGGGGATAACATAATTGTCAATGAATTTGTGGATTTATTACGCGATACCTCTAGTTGTACCTACTCTATTGATCAATGTCTAAATTATTTCAAGTACTTGGATGACCCCATAATTCTTAAAATAGTGCAAGCATTATTACCTGCAACTAAGACATACAAACTTGAGCCTGACCCACAACCACCAGATCGACATCACTTTAATGGTTCAAGTAACTTTTTGGGAAATGATGAATATCAAGATAAATTTTTGGTGTATGGGATTATACCTTGTAAAATATCTCAAAGTGAGATTCCCCATAAATTAAATAAGGAAAATCTTTATCCTGGGGATTAAACTCTGAGTTATTTTTATGTATCATGATTGCATCATCACAATTAGGTGCAGATAAGGAGAATTACTATTTTTCTATTATCTGGTTATTCAAGAATAAGAAAAAATTTGGTGTTCCTCGGTTATTTAAGAAGAACTTGCAACCTGGATAGTTCATCAATTATTGTACTTTGTGCCCCTTTAGACCTATATCATGATATTCAAGTTTAGGGGTACATTCGTCTGGCTGAAGACGGTAAACTTAGCGCTTCTTGGGAGGCAACCCTTGACACATTCAGGTGAGAAATTTTAGTTTTCCTCTTTCATATATTTTCCTGTTCACAAACATTGAGGGCAATGCTTGATTTAAGTTTGGGGGTAGGAAACCATTTCTTTAAATATTTTTTGAAGAAAAGTAAAAAATTGGCACTTTGACAATTTATGATATATTCTTGACGAATTTTCAAACACTTAAACTAATTTTACCTTGACATAAATATTATGGAAAAACCTAAATTTTTAAATTATAGCAAGTATACACTATAATATTTTGGAATATTTTAAGCTAGATGTACTATCTATTTATTAGCGACTGATTCAAGTTAACTTAGCATATTTTGAAAATGTACACATCACAGTAGTTTTGTAGTTAATACCTTCAATTGATTTTTACTCAGTATAAGGAAAATTTAGCATTTATGTTAGGAATTGTTTGCTACAAGGGAGACAACTGCCTAAGAATAAATTCATTCCTAAGATAATAAAATAATAATAATAAGCCAAATGTGCTTAAAAAACTTTTACGCTGCAAGGCTACTCGTATGATTAAGAACTGAAAGAGGAAAAATTATCACCAATCTTTAGTTTGACCATGAACTATGTGAAAGAAGTACAAAAGAATATTACTTGTGAGAATCCTGAGTCTAGGTCATGATGGGGCACTACACCCTGGCAACCTTAGCCAACTGGCGAGGATTGTCGACCAAAAACTCCTTGTTACGGAGGTTTCACTAAGAAACAAAGTACTCAAAAGAAAAGGCTTATAAAAGAAAAGAAAAGAAAAAAGTAAAATTCTAGGAAGACGAATTGACTAAGGCACTTGTCAAACTGACCGTTGAATTTATTCTAGTAAGAACTAGACTACCAAAAATTAAGTAAATTATTCTAGGCAACGTATTAGGCGATAAAAATATTTTCACTGTATACTCAAATATAGCTAAAGAGAAATACTTGAAAAAAATTTTAATCTTGAGATAGTGCCTCTAGTTTCGGATAAGCTTAAAATATTCATTGATATACTTGGGAGAATAATAGGTTTAAAGATTTCCCATCGATATATTTTTATCACAACTAAGTAAGGATAAGTCCACAGGAAAGAGTCATGTGTATTCTAGAATTGTTTAAAATCTCATTATAGACTTTTGTAGGTATAGTCACTACAAACCCTCACGAGACAACACTCGTTCACCAGGTTAAACCTGGGGGTTTAGCGGCTTGTTGCATATGCTAAATGCAATCGCGCTCCCTGTGAAAGTGGCTATAATTTTATTTTACTCGGGACGAGCAAAAGACAAGTTTAGGGGTATTTGATGAGCACGTAATTATGACATTTTTAATATACCCAAACATGCATTTTAGTCGTCCATTATATTTAATTTTGGGTACTTATGCACGTTTGTTTGATTGTACCTATTGAAGATATATATTTGTAGCCAAGCTCTTAAAGTCAAGTAAAAGTGTCTCCAGCAGTTCATAGCACAAAAAGTCAAAGATACAACATATTTGGTCTCAAGATTGAAGAAATATATACACAAATATTCTTGGAGAATAAGATCAAAGAATATATTGCATCCAAGATCCTTGAAGATATTTTATATTGATGATATATGCAAGAGTTTCCATGAAGAAATATCTCTACATCACTTAAGGAAATTATATGCAATAATATTAGGTAATTGGTTGTAATATTAAAATATATTATTGTGCAAATATTATTTAGAATTTAATGTATAGTTTCTAAATTTAGGTTCCTTCTCCTATAAAAGGAACCCTCCCCCCATTGTAATTGGGCATCTCATATTAGAGTAAGTTTAGAAGAAATAAAGTCTTAGTTTTTATTTAATTGTCTTCTTCTCTTTTAGTTTAATTTTTGTTAATGTCCTTTTTAGTTGTTAATGCGATAAAGTCCGAGATGAGCAGCTAATCTCCTAGCTAAGGCTAGGATAAGGCTTCTTCTTGGATGAGCAATAGTTAATAATAATTAGGTTCTAATTAGTTTTCTCTTAGTACTTTATAATTGATAAGTTAGTGCATCATATCGAAGGCTTGACCATAGCTTCGATTTGGTGTACGATAACTTTGGATACAAACAAGTGCTAATAACCGTAGACTTGATTTGGAGATCTAAACAAGATAAAACATTAAAGAACTCACTCAAGCCTAGCCATGGTTGAGTTAATAATTCTCTAAGGCACTCTTCACCATCTCTTAAAAGCATAACCACTAAATGCTTGACCATATATTTAGTGGCTTATTTTACAACATCCTATGTGTCTTAATACAAACACGTGATGGGTGGAGATATTAGGATCTAGTTATATATCGATTAGTACTTTGAAAGGTAGATGCCAAGTACGAACCATAGCTCTCTCCCTCATTAAGTTTTATAATTAGTTTTTATTTATTCTTCTAAGATTTATCTCCCATAAAATAGTTATTCGGCCTAGAAAGTATTTTTTTCTTCCCAAACCTTCTTGTGGATTTGATCCCACTCATTCGTGCTACAAATTGACAACCGTGCTTTGAGCGGGTATTTTGCTAGAGGTCATAAAAACCTTTTATCAACTTGCTTGAACTAAGATAAAAAGATGCCACCTTCCATTTCTAGGTCATGATATTTGTGCTTTAAAAATTGTAGGTGGTAGGAAAAGCTGTTATATTTCTCCTATTATAAACTTCTACTGTGAAAGATGGCTTGACAAAATATGATTAGCATTGTGACACCAGTTTACTTGCATATTATTTTAAGTTGTTCTTTTCCCAGAAATTTGACTCAATTGGTACATTATCAAGGAGTATAAATTAAGTTACACTTAATCAAATTAATCCTTACTTTCTTAGGTATAACTTGATTGACTGTAGGGGAGAAATCATTCGCACCATCAGGCAAAGTTTTCTAGATGATTCCAAATTAAAGTTTTAACATAGGTACAATGCATGAATATCTTGAGGCTAAACTTACATCTTGGTAGTCTAATACTTAAATGGCGTACCTTATTTATTAGGACTATTTGCTAGGTTATTGATTGACCTCTCCAAAGTTTAATCAAGGGACATGGAGTCAAAAGTTTTACATATTTATGCATTTTTTCATTATGAGCTTAAGCATCCGTGCGTAACACGGGCTCATAACCTAGTATAAATATAAGGTTCAATCTATATTACGTTACACAATGGTGTTTTTCGTATAGACAAGTTTTCCATTGTCTCAAAGATAAATAGGGGATAAGATTTTATGTTCTTTTATGTAGATTGGGTAAATGAGCGAGATGAACAGATCAGATCTATTTAAAACTTAGTGCAACAAGGGTACAATAAACACAAAATACATAAAAAGGTTACTTTAGTCTTAATGCATCTGTATCTCATAACACCTAAGCCCGACTCTCTTTCTCCTCTCACACCTCTCTCTCCTAAAGCAGTATCTCTCTCTTCAACAACTCCCCATCTCTCCCAACAACTTGATTCAGAGCTCTACGATCCTCATTTTCGATCTCAAGGTCTTATTTGAGTTTTGATCTCTGTCATCAAGGGTTTCAATCACCGATTAAGATCTAAAATTTTAGGGTTTCCTTGGTAAAAAAAAATTATTCGAGAGTGCAAGAGTTTATCAAGGGTTTCATCGTCAATCTCAGCAATAATTGGTTTCATAAAACAATCGATTTCAACTATGTACATCACCACAACCCTAAATTGTAATGGTCTACAAATGATGGTATGCATTTTGGTTATCATAATTTGGGTTTGATTGTTTATATTAATTTTCCCTCTCTTTACTTGCTGTTTTGATTGTGCTTGTATCGAGATGGAGAAAAATAGAGGAGACCCAAATGCTTCATTTTATAGCAACATGATTGGGGATTTTGAGAGAAAGCTTGTAAGTAATCTATGACCACCACTGTTTGATGTTTGTTTACCTTCCATGATTTTTTTGATTGCTTTCATGATTTTGAACTATTTAGTTTGTTTGGCAGATATTACCAATGGGTTTTGCTAAAAACTTTAATGGGGTACAAGTTTTTTAGTGCTTGATCAAATACAAAACTAGTTAAAATTGTTGATTGAACGACAACCGTGGCGTATTAATGACATCGGAGTTCCTCATCCGACACATTTCCATCCCGGATGGACAAGGACATTATGGAATAGCAAACAAAGATTATCGGGGTCAAGTTGTAAGAGCCTCATTAGCTTGCAGGGGCGGCTAGGCCTGGTGTACCAGATAACATACGATCTATATTGATCAAACAATGTACGTCGAGAAATGGCAGGAATTGCCGGTTTCTCAACTGTATTTGCCGTGGTTACAATGAGCCATAAACGGTTATCCAATTATTCATGGAATCAGAGTTTTGCTTGTAACCCCCGGGGGATAGTCCGACGAGGAAATCAGTATTCGACTCTCTTATATTAGGTTGTATTCCCGTGATTTTCGACCCATTTACAGTTTACTACCAATACCCGTGGCACTTACCGGAGGACTACGAATGGTATTCCGTGTTTATAGATAAAGAAGATGTGAATGTGAGGGAGATGAAAGTGGATGTTGTGGAGAGGCGGATGAAGGTTTCTATGAAGGAGAGAGATGATATGAAAAGATACATTGCTTATGAACTCTTACTGGGGTTGGTTTATGGTGATTCGAATTCAGAGTTTCATAAGTTTCAAGACGCTTTCTCTATATCAATAAACAATTTGCTTGATCGTGTGACTCAACTGAAATTAAATGCTTAGTTTGTTTAATTAAACATATATGATTAAATTAATTCTTTTTATGGTGCTTATATAGTATGAACATGGCTATAAATTCTGATCGATTATAAACCGACATCTTAAAAGACCCGTAAGCGTACGGTGTACCGTTAAGTACAAGGGTAAGCGGGGTCGTATCCCAAGAGACTTGTGGTGCAAATTATACTTCGAGCTACTAATTTTATCCAATAACAATGAGTTTGCATAGGTTTTGAAATAAAAAGAAGAACGAAACAAATTATAAGATAAATTGGAGTGGAAACCAAGGCATCGATTCCACTCCACCCTTTAAAACCCTTAGATAGCATAAATAATTAAAGTAAATTATGAGTTCCCGTATCGCATATCATTGGTCTGGCATATGCAATACATCAAAAAATACATGAGATTTAGTAATCGGGAACTACCCATAAACTAACATACTCAACCATGGTCCGGTTAATAAGTATGGATTATGTTATCTCCTCCATGTTCCTAACCTATCTTGTTATGGTCCAACAAGATGGTTACATAGATTCATTATTCCTCTTAATCCTAGCTATGGTCAAGCATAGGACGAAGGAATACGAATATACAAAATTTTGAGATAAAGATAAGGTAATTACTCTAACTAAGCTACACAATCTACACTAAGGCTACATTGGGTTGAGCTTCTTCTAGCCTTAGCTAAGAAGATTAGCTACTCATCCCTTTGATCATTGTCATACTACTATTACTACGATAAAATTAAAAGACAAGAACAAGATAAAGAATAAGCTTTATTGCTATAAACTTTGATTTACACTCTACAAGATATTCCTCATGGGTAGGATTCCCCTCCTATTTATAGAGTATAAGAAGGGTTACTAAAAATCACCATCAATATAAAATCTTCTAAATAATGCCTAAAATCATGCATTACAACTCATGAGAATAATATATATATCTAATTATCTTCAATGGGCTTCCATGCATGGGACTTTGGTTGACAACTTCAAATGAGAATCATTGTTGGAGTGCATCACCCCTTTTCTTTGCTAAAATCTAGAAAATTGTACGACTTATTTATCATGTGACCGATTTCTGTAAATACAAACAAATGCACTATTAGTGTCACATTTATTTAATAAATGACTAGGTAGATATAAATTTAGGAGTTGTACACGTAAATATTACGTATCTATCAAATACCCCCGAACTTATATTTTTGCTAGTCCTTGAGTAAAAGTAAACAAAAACCTTTTTCGTATGTCACGCGGTTGCATTTAGCATATGCAACAAGCCGTTAAACCCCCAGGTTTATCCTGGTGGACGAGTGTTGTCTCGTGAGGGTTTGCAGTGACTATACCCACAAAAGTCAATAATGACATTTTAAACAATTTTAGAATACGCATGACTCATTTCCTGTGAACTTAACCTTACTTAGTTGTGACAAAAATAAACCAATGAAAAAAATCTTTAAACTTGTTATTCTCCCAAGTATATCAAAAATATTTTAAGCTTATCCGAAACTAGAGGTACTACCTCAAAATTAGAATGAGATTCAAGTATTTTGCTTTAGCTATATTTGAGTCTACAATGAAAATAGTTTTATCGCCTAATACATTGTCTCGAATAATTTACTCAGTTTTTGGTAGTCTAGTTCTCACTGGAATAAATTCAACGGTCAGTTTGACAAGTGCCTTAGTCAATTCATCTTCCTAGAATTTTACTTTTTTTCTTTTCTTTTGAAAGCCTTTTCTTTTGAGTACTTTGTTTCTTAGTGAAGCCTCTGAAACAAGGAGTTTTCGGTCGACAATCCCCGTCAGTTGGCTAAGGTTGCCAGGGTGTGGTTCCCCATCATGACCTAGACTCAGGATTCTCACAAGTAACATTTTCTTGTGCTCCTTTCATATAGTTCATGGTCAAACTCGAGATTGGTGATAATTTTTCCTCTTTCAGTTCTTAATCATACGAGTAGCCTTGCAGCGTGAAAGTTTTTAGAGCATATTTGGCTTATTTATTTAATTTTTCTTAAGAATGAACTTATTCTTAGGCAGTTGTCTCCATTGTAGCAAACTATTCCTAACATAAATGCTAAATTTCCCTTATACTAAGCAAAAATCAATTGAATGTATTAATTACAAAACTACAATGAAGTGCACATTTTCAAAATATGTCAAGTTTAACTTGAATTAGTCGTTAATAAAAAGATAGTACATCAAGCTTAAGATATTCCAAAATATTTTGTTGTATACTTGGTACAATTTTAAAATTCAGGTTTTTCCATAATATTTATGTCAAGGTAAAATCAGTTTAAGTGTTTGGAAATTTGTCAAAAATATATCATGCATTGCCAAAGTGCCATTATTTCACTTTTCTTCAAAAAACATTTAAATAAATGGTTTCCTACCCCCAAACTTAAATGAAACATTGCCTTCAATGTTTGAGAGCATATATAAAAAAAATGGAGGATAAAAACTTGAATTTCTCACCTGAATGTGTCATGGGTTGCCTCCCAAGAAGCGCTAAGTTTACCATATTCAACCAGAAGAATGTGCCCCCAAACTTAAAATTTTCAATATGAATGGAAGGGTACGAAATATTAGTTCTTATATACTGAATCATTTAGAAATGTTATCTCTTCATCAAAAGTATAGGACTCTAAGTACGATTTTAATCGTTGGCCACTGACCTTAAAAATATTTTCATTCTTAGGATCCTCCACCTCTACGGCTCCATGAGGATAAACAGTTTTAATTACAAAAGGGATATACCAACGAGAGCGTAATTTCCCAAGAAATAAACGTAGCCGTGAATTGTAGAGTAACACTTTCTGATTAGGCTCAAACGTTTTGCGAATAATTAACTTATCATGAAAAGCTTTAGTTCGTTCCTCGTAAATTTTTGCATTTTCATAAGCCTCGCGACGAAGTTCGTCAAGTTTAAAAAGTTGAAGTTTTCTATGTGATCTGGCTTTATACATTTCAAAGTTGAAAGCTTTTGTAGCCCAGAGGGCATTGTGTTCCAATTCTACAGGTAAGTGGCAAGCCTTCCTAAAGACAAGTTTATAGGGTGACATACCAATCGGGGTTTTATAAGCTGTTCGATATGCCCAAAGGGCATCATCAAGACTATCAGACCAATCTTTACGATCGATTCGAACAGTTTTTTCTAAAATTCTTTTGATCTCCTGATTGAATACTTCGACTTGACCACTTGTTTGTGGATGATAAGGTGTGGCAACTTTATGAGTGATAGAGTAAGTTTTCAAAAGATTTTAAAAGACATGGTTATAAAAATGTTTACCACCATCACTAATAATTGCCCGAGGCGTGCCAAAACGATTAAAAATGGTTTTCAAAATTTTTACCACGGGCTTATGGTCATTCGTTTGACATGGCACCGCCTCAACCCATTTAGAAACATAATCGACTGCAACTAGAATGTAAAGGTAACCACGAGAAGAAGGAAATGGGCCCATAAAGTCAATGCCCCAAACATCAAATAGTTCAACAATAAGGATATTGTTCAAGGGCATCATGTTTTGATGAGAAATATTCCCAATCCTTTGGCACCTATCACATTTAGAACAAAAGGTATGTGCATCATAAAAAATGGTAGGCCAATAAAGACCAGATTGAAGAACTTTTGCAACAGTTTTCTTGGTCACAAAATGTCCTCCGCAAGCTAAGGTATGGCAAGATGTGATTACACTATGGAACTAATCATTTGGGATGCATCTCCTAATCACTTGGTCAAAACAAAACGTATAAAGATAAGGATCGTCCCTACAAAAACATCTAACCTCGTGCAAGAATTTAGTTATATCTTGTTTAGACCAATGGGGAGGTAATCGTTGCGTCGCAAGATAATTGACAATATCGGCGTACCAAGGCAGTTGTGAGACAGCCATGAGCTGCTCATCAGGAAATGTCTCTAAGATAGGGAGAAAATCTTCAACACCCTCAGTGAGAATTCGAGATAGATGATCTGCAACCACATTCTCAACACCATTCTTATCTCAAATTTCGATATCAAATTCTTGTAACAAAAGAATCCATCTGATTAACCGAGGCTTAACATCTTTTTTTAGATAGTAAATACTTTAAGGCCGCATGGTCGATGTAAATAATGATTTTGGATCCAACAAGGTATGATCGAAATTTCTCCAAGGCAAACACAATGGCTAATAATTCTGTCTTCGTGGTAGAGTAATTTAACTGTGCGTCATTAGGCGTGCGACTAGCATAGTAAATAACATGAGGCTTATTATTTACTATTTGCCCTAAAACCGCTCCAACAGCGTAATCTGAAGCGTCACACATGAGCTCGAAGGGAAGTTCCCAATTGGGAGGTTGGATGATAGGGGCTAAAGTTAATAAAAGTTTGAGCTTCCCAAAAGCTCCTTAACATGCGTCATCAAAGGTGAAATCAGTGTCCTTAGCAAGTAAATTGCACAAGGGCTGGGAAATTTTACTAAAATCTTTGATGAACCGCCTATAAAACCTAGCATGCCCCAAAAATGATCGAATGGCCTTAACCGTCAGAGGTGGAGGTAAAGAAGAAATAATGTCAATCTTGGCCTTATCGACTTCAATCCCTTTGTTGGAGATAATATGTCCAAGAACTATCCCTTGTGTCACCATAAAGTGACACTTTTCCGAGTTTAACACCAAATTGGCTTGTGTACATCGTTCTAGCACGAACTCTAAATCGCATAAACATTCATCAAAAGATGACCCAAACACGGAAAAGTCATCCATAAAGATTTCAAGAAATTTATCAACCATATCAGAAAATATGCTCATCATACAACGCTGAAATGTAACGGGTGCATTGCATAACCAAAATAGAATACGTCGATAAGCATATGTCCCGTAGGGACATGTGAAAGTTGTCTTCTCCTGATCTTCTGGGGTAATGGAGATCTGATTGTATCTAAAATAACCGTCAAGAAAATAGTAATGACTTTTTCCGGCTAAGCGTTCAAACATTTGATCAATAAAAGGAAGAGGAAAATGATCTTTCCTCGTGACCGTGTTTAATTTCCTGTAGTCGATACATACATGCCACCCGGTGGTCATGCGGGTAGGGATTAGGTCATTATTTTCATTCTCAACTACAGTAATCCTTGATATCTTAGGTACAACCTGAACGGGACTGACCCACTTACTATCCGAAATGGGGTATATGATACCCGAGTCTAAAAGTTTGAGAACTTCATTCTTCACCACCTCTATCATGGTGGGATTCAACCATTGCTGCACCTCGCGAGAATTTTTAGCACCTTCCTCGAGAATGATACGATGCATGCAAACGACTGGGCTAATCCCCTTCAAGTCTGCTATAGACTACCCTAGGGCTGATTTGTGTCTTCCAAGAACACCCATCATCAATCTACTTTCCAAGTCAACATTGAAGTTAGAAGCTATGATCACATGTAGAGTGTTAGAATCACCTAAGAAAGCATACTTCAAAGTCTTAGGTAATGGCTTGAGGTCTAACTTGGGTGCATTAACAATGGATGGAATAGGCAAAGTAGTGGACGGTTCCAGAGGTTCAACATGAGGTCTCCATTTGGACTTGTTAAAAATAGGTGTTGAGTCGAGTAGGGCATTAAGCCCTTTAACAATCAGTTTTTTCATCAAAGTTTTCACCAAAGTTTACAAGACATGATTCTAAGGGGTCCTCAGAAAATGATTTAGGGAATGAGTTGTAAACTAGGGAGTCAATCATATTCAGCTCTGCTATGTTATCAGAATAAGGGACTTGAGTATTATTGTTAAAAACATTGAGCTTGATCTTCATGTCTCCCATTGATAGTTGTAAGACCCCATTAAAGCAATTAATAATGGCATGAGCTGTCGCAGGGAAAGGGCGACCCAATATGACAGGAATCTCACAGCTAAGATTCTTTATATCTTCAGTGTCCAAAACAACCAAGTCCACAGGAAAAATGAGAGTATCAACCTTGATAAAAATATCCTCAAGGATACCACGTGGGTATCGTATTGACCTGTCAGCCAATTGAAGTGTCATTCGGGTAGGTTCGAGTTTCCCAAGTCCTAATTCCTGATAGACCGAGTAAGATAAGATATTCACACTAGCCCCTAAGTCAAGTAACGCCCTATCCACTTTATGATCTCTAATTTTACAAGGGATGGTTGGGTTCCAGGATCTTGAAGCTTAGGAGGGGTTAATGTCTCAGTCAAGAAGACTTTCTTGTGCACATTAATTTTCCTTTTCCTAGTGCACACATCCTTAAGGAATTTGGCATATGCAGGGATAAGCATGATGGCATCGAGTACTAGAATATTTATATGAACTTGCTTAAATGTATCCAATATCTCGTCAAATTAAATCCCTTTATTAGCCGGAAGAAGGCGTTGTGGATAAGGTACATTTGGTTCAAAATGTACCTTTGGTAGGGAAATAGACGAGGTAGGCAACTCCTTAGATTTATTAGAAAGTTTACTCGTACCGATCTCATCGTCAATAGCAACGGGTGCTGGCTCAACCCTAGGACTTTCAACTTGGTTATCAATTTGGCTACCACTTTGAAGTATTATAATGGCCTGAACCTATTTTGGAATTGAGCTAGAATCAAACCCCAGTGGACCTTTTGGATTAGATACAGGTTGGCTAGGTAGCGTACCTGGTGGTCTCTCATGCAATGCATTTGCCAATTGTCCTATCTGAATCTCGAGATTAGAGATAGATTGGGACGTAGAATTCTGATTCACCAAAGTTTGTTGTTAAAATTGTATCATTTGTTGCTGAAATTATAACGCTTGTTTTTGGCTTTCCATTGATTGTCTCATGAAGAGAGCAAGGGTATCTTCCAAAGATGGTTTGGGTGGAGCGGGTGGGAACTGTTTGGATGACTGAAAGAATTGCTGAGATGCCTGAGGATAAGATTGAGAAAGGGGATTCCTAGGCAAATTATGACTTGAGGTTTGTGGCTCTCCAAAACCTGAACTGGGTTGGTTGTTCTTCCACGAAAAATTTAGGCGATTCTGCCAAGTTGGCTTGTACGGGTCAAAGGGCCTCTTGTAGGTATTATTCAAAACATTCACTTGCCCTTGATTGTCATTCATTTCATTGAGCATGGGGCACATTTGAGTCACATGGGTTACATCATAACAAACGGCGCAACCCTGTTGCTAAACTTGGTTCGCACTACCCTTAGATTGATTTGTAGCCATAGCCTCAATTTTTTGGGTAAGAGTATCTAATTGGGATTTGATGACCGTTCCCTCACTTACTTCGTGTAAGCCACCTTTCTTGGATGTACGAATATTTCTATATAGATCAAAATCCCACTGCTGAGAGTTCTTAGCCGATGTCTTAAACTCCTCATAAGCTCTATCAGGCTCAAGGTCCTGAAATTTGCCACTATGCATGGATTCTATCTTATAATAATTCTCAGAAGTTATTCCACGATAAAAGATTTGGGCTAGATGTTGCTTCTCAAAACCATGATAGGGACATTGTGAAAGAAAATCTTTATATCTCTCCCATGCCTCGTAAAATACTTCACTCTAATTTTGAATAAATTTAACAGCTGTATTTCTAAGAGCGAGGGTTTTCCCCATAGAAAACCATTTGGTTTTGAACTTGGTCTCTATTTGATCCCATGAATTGATAGATGCTGGTGCCAATGAATCAAGCCAATGACTTACCTTGTCTTTTAGCGAGAATGGTAATAAACGAAGGCGAACAGAATCCTCAGTAAAATGTTGGTATTTGGATAGCGCACAAATTTTCTTAAACTCATAGACGTGCTTATAAGGGCTCTCAGAATCAAGCCCACGAAATGCCGGTAACATTTGGATTACACTAGGCTTGATTTCATAATGGTTTATCGTGACAACTGGTAACACAATACATGAAGGCATATCACTCACTACTGGGGTCCAATAGTCCCTAAGAGATTTGGCGGCAGCCATGATTGGGGGCTAGACTTCTAGCTCGATAATTGGGTCAACTCTAGATGAATTACTCTCCTCCGAAATTGGGGCTCTTAAGTTCTCTATGGTATTGACTGGACGAGGTAGCCGCCCTCTCCGCTTAGGCTGAGGTGGTGGGCCGTAAATGGTCAAATGTTCCAGTAAGCTTCCTAAACATTTTTCTTCACGTGTCCAATTGATCATGCACAACTAATAATTAATAAAATTCAGCACCCGGTACAGTAAATAATCAATCAATCCTAGATTCTAGCACATCAACATTTTTTTAAAAGTAATAATTAGGTCTCCCCTATATTCTTCTATGTTCAAAATGGGTACGATGGCAAAAGGCTTTGGTTCCTATACTCCCCTGTGTCACTATGCTAGTACCAACTTAAAGTAGATGTTCAGTCCTCACGCCCGAGCAAGTCGCCTTATCGTACGTCAGTACTCGAAACGGTGATGTCGCAAACCTACAACCAGTATTTCGCGGCACTAGGCTGGGGCCGTATCCTACGAACCCGTGTTTGTACCCCGGTCTGGTACACCTATCTGTTGGGTGATGAAATCCCGCGGGAATCTTGCTACTCTTTTTTATTAACAGTTATTTTAAGGTCTGGGACGTTCAATTTTCATGTAATACGAATTTCTTCGTATCCCTAATGGGTGGTCCCACTTGTTGAAGAGCTTTTTGGGTGATGAAATCCTACAAGTCTCTAACAGTTTTTACCTTTACTAATGTCGGAATGAAAAAGAATATTAAACACAGCAATAGGTCAATCCAACTACAGCAAAAAAATTATTAGAGCAGCGTGTATTTGCACAGTCCACACGACTTTATGATCTTAGTGCCGGGGCGAAGCTGATATGAACCCCTTCTAGATATTAAGTTTTGGGAGGTACCAACCTGCGGGAAGTGTTTCCCGGTGTAGCTGTGGCCGCCCCTTCACTTAGGGGGCGAAAGAAGGAAATACCCCTTCACTTAGGGGGCACAAGTAGGATGGATTTGATGATGCTTTTAGTTTTACGTATTATCCCCCACGTTTCTAACTTTGTGACTATCCTACAGAACAAGAGAAAAAAGATTAGTGAACTTGCGACAATAATATTAATTCAATTTCCAAGTTTATTGTAGTCTATGATGTCATAATTTTCAAATGTGCATATCTTTCAGCTCGGTTAAGAGAGAGAATTAAATAATATCAATTTGGAAAGATAATTCAAAAAAAAAGAAATTCAAGAAGGAAGTTTTCTAGAATTTAGCTTCCCTGCCGCTCTAAACAAGTGATTAATGAACACGGCATTCTTAACGGAGACTATTTTTGTACTACTTTTTCAAAACGTTGTAACTTACAAGCGAAAAGACGAAAAAGTATGATCTATATCAATTCAAAAAGGTCTTTGAATTATCTAAAAAATTTGTAGCAAACGTATTTCCCAACTATGAAGTATAGAAGATCAAAAACGGTGAAATATTCAGGGACATACTTCACAGCTACTGTAGCGCCAAAAATTCGAAACAATCTTTTTCATTTTTTTTCTTTTTTAAAAACTAAACTAGATAAACAAAAAGATAAATGATAATAATAGAACACTAGATGCTATTACCGGCCACTATACTACTATACTATAACTTTCTATAATAAAAACATATAAGAAGAAAAAATTGGCTTAAAATAGCATCTCAATAAAACGCATCTTAGTCCCCAGTAACGGCGCCAAAAACTTGATCGATTATAAACCGACGTCTTAAAAGACCCGTAAGCGCACGGTGTACCGTTAAGTACAAGAGTAAGTGGGGTCGTATCCCAAGAGACTTGTGGTGCGAATTATACTTCGAGCTACTAGTTTTATCCAATAATAATGAGTTTGCGTAGGTTTTGAAATAAAAAGAAGAACGAAACAAATTATAAGATAAATTGGAGTAGAAACCAAGACATCGATTCCATTCTACCCTTCAAAACTTTTAGATAACATAAATAATTAAAGTAAATTACGAGTTCCCGTATCGCATATCATTGGTCTGGCATATGCAATACATCAAAAAATACATGAGATTTAGTAATCGGGAACTACCCATAAACTAACTTACTCAACCATGGTCCGGTTGATAAGTATGGATTATGTTATCTCCTCCATGTTCCTAACCTATCTTGTTATGGTCCAACAAGATGGTTACATAGATTCATTATTCATCCTAATCCTAGCTATGGTCAAGCATAGGACAAAGGAATACGAATATGCAAAATTTTGAGATAAAGATAAGGTAATTACTCTAACTAAGCTACACAATCTACAGTAAGACTACATTGGGTGGAGCTTCCTCTAGCCTTGGCTAAGAAGATTAGCTACTCATCCCTTTGATCATTGTCATACTACTATTACTACGATAAAATTAAAAGACAAGAACAAGATAAATAATAAGCCTTATTGCTATGAACTTTGATTTACATCCATCCAAGATGATCCTCATGGGTAGGATTCTCCTCCTATTTATATAGTATAGGAAGGGTTACTAAAAATCACCATCAATATAAAATCTCCTAAACAATGCCTAAAATCATGAATTACAACTCATGAGAATAATATATATATCTAATTATCTTCAATGGGCTTCCATGCATGGCCTTTGGTTGACAACTTCAAATGAGAATCATTGTTGGAGTGCATTACCCTTGTTTTTCGTTAAAAACTGAAAAATTGTACGACTTATTTATCATGTGACCGATTTCTGTAAATACAAACAAAAACACTATTAGTGTCAGATTTATTTAATAAATGACTAGGTATATATAAATTTAGGAGTTGTACACGTAAATATTACGTGTCTATCAAATTCGATTACTAATTAGAGCCTGTCTAAGCGTGATCAAGTATTTCTTCACGAAAGAAAGATAAATTTAACGTGAGGAAGCTAACATGAGAGTTTCCTTAAAGAGCAACGACTCCAAATTTGTAGCGTCCACACTATTGGCAAAATTTAAGATCCAAAACTGGTCACTGCATCAACACGGAGATTCAAATAACCATCTGTGAACCAAAACTAAACATTAAAAATGTGACATGGTAAAGCATGTTGATCAAGAACATCATATATATCTAAAAGAAGATGCAACCTTTGTGACATGGTTAAAAACATTGATTACTGATTTGTTTCAAATAAGAAAACGAATCAACCTGAAGTAACATTATTAACACAAACCTGCGAGTAGTTTATCTGATGAAATCAAGAGGATACCAACTAATACAACTGGTAACCATCTATATCTATATTACATTACACAATGGTGTTTTCGTATAGACAAGTTTGCCATTGTGTCAAAGATAAAGAGGGGCTGAGATTTTATGTCTTTTTATGTAGATTGGGTAAATGAGCGAGATGAACGGATCAGATCTATTTAAAACTTAGTACAACAAGGGTACATTAGACAAAACACAAAAATGGTACTTTAGTCTTAGTGCATTTGTATCTCACAACACCTAAGCCGTGTCGACGTTGTTGTTGTGACTCAGTCACGCGCGTCGACGTTATTGCCGTGGCGAGCCACAGGTAGTACTAGTAATAACACTCCTAGAAATAGTAAACTCCTAAATGATGATTTTATGCAGTAGATGTCACTTATTAAAATTGCTACCGACTAATATACGATCACGCATTACTCACGAATATAATTATAAAAAACACACGGTAATGAACAAGTTTTATCGGGGCATTACAGGAAGGGCTGCAAATTTTTGTAAAATCTAGAATATCAATTGCAAATCTTCTTATGAAATTGAATGAGTTTCGAGATGGTTGAGCTAAAAGCATAAAATCAATATTTTATTTATTGACAATTTTATACATGTATTTTTTGAGTAGGGCCGAAGACACGCAATTAAAGAGGCTTCAAGGCACGTCTTTATCGCAGTTGAAGAGGCTTCAATTCACGTAATTAAAAAAAAAAATGTCGCGTTAGTCTCCTCACCATTTAGTGGTAATACTGTTTAGCTAATTTGAATGCATAACCCACTTGAATGCATAACCATAATTCCACTTGATAATTTCACCGGCTCAATTCCACGTGCAAGAAATTAAATAAATTCATTGTATAATATTATCCGGAGTACAGACTTTAGGGTTCCACTTTATTGCACAATGCAAACAATAGTTCATTATCCGGAGTACAGACTTTATCTTCTGGGTTCATTGTATAATATTAAATAATTCTCCCAAGACCCACAATCTCTCATTACTAGTGATGGGTGTACAAGGTTGAGCAAATTGTGTTTTCTAGTTTCTATGTACATGTATTGTACTTGAATATCTAGTATACTTTGATACGATCTTTATCAACACGCTTGAACAAATATAAAAAGATGCCACCATCCATTTCTAGGTCATGATATTTGTGCATTTAACATTGTTGTAGGTAGTAGGAAAAGTTGTTATATTTCTCCTATTATAAACTTCCACTGTGAAAGACGGACTAATAAAATATGATTAGCACTATGACACCAGTTCACTTACATATTATTTTAAGTTACTCTTTCCCATAAATTTGATTTGAATGGTACCTTATCAAGGAGTATAAAGTTACACTTAATCAAATTGATCCTTGTTTTCTTAGGTATAACTTGATTGACTGTAGGGGAGAAATCATTCGCACCATCAGGCAAAGTTGCCAAATGATTCCAAATTTGCTAGGTTATTTTTGGTGCATTTCCTGTGCCTCTTTGCGCCTTTCATATTCAGTTGGGGTGTACATTGTCTGGCATTGGTACTTTATGTTGTCACTGGACTCTTTGGGATAACATTATCTTACCATCGGAACCTTGCACATAAGAGCTTTAAGCTTCCTAAATGGCTTGAATACACCTTCGCTTATATCGGAATTCAAGCACTTCAGGTCAGTTATTCAATCTTTTTTCCCCACGTTTTTTCTACAGAAAACAGTGTTCTGAGTTGTGTCGTCAATATACTTTGATACCTATTTTATTTTTATTTTCTCGATATTTTGGTGACAGGGTGACCCGATATGGTGGGTGAGCACCCACAGATACCACCAAAAGTTTACACCGTTAAAGACCCACATAGCCCTATTGTAGGGTTTGGCTATAGTCACATAATTTGGCTCTTCAACACACAAAATATCATCGAAAAGGTCTCGTTCTATCTCTATTTATTTTTCTTTTGCAACAACTCTAATGGTGTTTAGAAGAACTAAAACAATATTATCCTTTGGCAGTGTGGAAGGCACGACAATGTCCAAGACTTGAAGATGCAAGCCTAGTACAGATTTCTTCGGCGCACACACTTTGTTCACCCAATTGCATTTGGTGCTCTGCTCTATGCCCTTGGGGGTTTCCCTTATATTGTTTGGGGCATGGTAAGAAACTTATATTTCGGGACTGAATCCTACCTCTTCCTCGTTTTGCCTGGTCCAAAACAACATACTAACAACTAAGGTAATGTGACTGTAGGCCGTGAGAATCTTTCTGTTGATGCATAGCACTTTTCTAGTGAATTCGGTATGTCATGTATGGGGTCATCAGGCATGGAAAACCGGAGATTTATCAAGGAACAATGGGTAAGTTTTGTGTGTATTTCATTACTCTTCTTTTGTTGGCATACATGATTAAAGTTGTATTTAGTGATCAGGTTAATCGCTCTAATTTCATTTGGTGAGGGGTGGCACAACAATCACCATGCTTTTCAGTCCTCAGCTCGGCATGGATTAGAGTGCTGGCAAATGGATATGACTTGGTACGTCATAACGTTTCTTGAATGCATTGGACTAGCGAAGGACTTGAAAGTTCCATCTGATTTGCAGAAGCAGAAGATGTTACCTTAATAATGAAGGGTTAAAGCCTGGTCGATATTATTACTAGTGCGTATCGAAATCTGATTTACTTTTATGATCTGTATTGTTGGAATATCTGGGATTGTTTAGTGTTTGATAAATCTGTTATCAAACGGACCAAAGACTGGTGGCCTTGATTCAACGTTAGTACCGTATTAATAAAGACTGGAATTGCTTTTATGTCTGTTGCTACTTACAAAGGTCACTTGTTTAACAAATTTGTTGAAGCTGTAATTTAACCGACTTTGCTCCTCGAAGTTTAGATTCCATTCAAAAGCTCCAGTATCGGCATTACCCTGCCATCTCTTTTTATATTTTTATTCTTGGAAGGGCGTAATCCCATACTTTGAGATCGGTAATCCAGTGTTAGGCAGACCAACCACTGGGCTTCTGAATCCTTGGGAGAGGGTATACACCATCACTTAGCCCAGTGCTCAAAGATGAGGAGCGGTCATTAATTGTTTTGAGCATTAAAGTAAGCAAGTTACCTTTCAAGAAGTTATTGATTTACTAAAACAATATTGGTGATCAAGCATTCCTGCATGCACCTTTATATACTAATTAAACCGTACTTATTATTAACAACCCAAAAATATTGTTTAAATTTATTTTTTTGCAAGGGGTAATGTTAGACATTTTACCAATGATGGATTATTTGATGTATGTTAATAAAGCGGTAAACGAAATGAAACCAATACCAAATATGGATGTTTCATATTGCATTAGAGGAGAGTTCAACTTTATTTCCCAAGTAAAAAAGAGGAAAATGGTTGTTTTTTGTGATAAAAAACATATGATTAATTTTATGAAATGACAACAAATCTTTGGTTTGGGAATTCTTATTCGTGGGGACAATTTTACGAGCAAGACAAACATTGAATCCCTACTTCACCATTAATATTCTACATTATTAGGGAGAAAAACTCTTTAACAAGGTTTAACGTGCATTGTCGAACGTATGGAAATTATAATGTTTAGTCCCACATTGGCGAGAGAGATTAGTTAAGAAAATTTTGGAGACTATAAATTGGTGATGGGAGGGAGTTGGGAAACCATACAGCTCCTCCATCTTTCGGGTCTTCTTGAAATTTTATAATGTGTGAAACATTCATGAGAATTAAACTTTTTTTCTCATAATTTGTCAATTCGACTCTCGTTAGACTTATTCATGTGAACTAAACTCCAAATAATTTTACTCTCGTTCATGAGAGTTAAACTTTCTTCCATAATTTAACAATCGTAGAAATACGATCTTTAATCATTACTAATAATATTACTATCATTTTTACTCGTGGAAAATATAACACTCTTAGAACATAAATTAGTTTGCCGAGAAAAAGAAAAAGGTTTTAGAATCACAACATCTAGAAATGTGAAACATTAATGTCACAAAATCCGCAAGCAACCCACAAAGTTATTGTGGTCTATAACGTGAATGCGCCAGTGGAGATAATGAAATATGCGTGAATGCGCCAGTGGAGATAATGAAATATGTCAAGAGCTTAGAAGAAGTGCATCGCAAAAGTATACATTCAATTTACCCTAATATCCGAAACGATACTTCTCATTGAGTGTTAAGGTATGAACTCGAATTATGTTCGAGGTCGTTTTAGTTCGAGTTATTTCATTTCAAGAATTGAAGTCAGATTGAAACGGATTGAAAATGAGATTTTCAATGTTCAGATTCGAACTGGTTATGATCGACAAAAGTTCAAGCTGGTTAAGTTTCCGAAAGGTTCGAGTTGGGTAAGTTACATGAATTTCGAATTGGTTAAGTTACCTAGAGACTCGAGCTGGTTCTATTCGAGTTGTTAAAGTTGAACTCAAAGTAGGTCGAAGTCGTTCGAACGAAATTGGAGCTCGTTCGAGCGAGTTGTCTCATTTTGCATTTTGGAATTTGAAGATCGAAGAAGTTGTTCGAACGAGTTTGGAATTCGTTCGAAGGACATGTATGCTTTATAGGGTTGGAACCTTTAATCGTTAAAGTCGTTCAAACGACTTTGTGTTTCGTTCGAAAGAGTTGTACTTAGGATGTTGTGAGTACTTATTTCTAATCCTCATACTGAGTCCGATATTCAAACTCACATAGCTCAAGTAAACATACTGATAACCAATCAAGGATTAAAAGCAAGGAGATCGTAGTACAAACTTGCTTACCTACAGTTCGAAGATATCAAAGCATCCTGTGACTTCGCACTACAGAAGATACTCCTCCACTTATCAACAGGCTGTATGCATGCAAGCATCACAAGAGATCGTATTTTCCCAACTGTCTGAAGTTACAGCTAAAGAATATTAATAGATCCATTACAGATCAACAAATATCAAGATGTTACAGAAGACCATTATGAAGACTCATCAAAACCTGATATTGTAACGTCCCTCATCAATGTAACTAACGGTCACATTATAAGACCTATAAAAAGAAACCTGAAGATCAGGATCCGAGATGGCTATTATCACCTAGAGAGCTCTTAGAGAAAGTCATCCCTACCAAAACTCAGAGACTTGATCTCTTTTTCTCTTTGTAATAGCTAGCATATATATAAAAACATCATTCATTCAGAAACCCTCAGGAGAGGTCGTGGTTTTTAACCCATTCAAGGGTTTTCAACGCTAAATCACGTGTCAATTGCTTTCAGTTCTCAACCACTATTCTATAATTTAAAGGTGTAAAGCATTGTTTTTGGTCTCTGCGAAAATAGGCTATTATATTTGGCACCGTCTGTGGGAATCGAAGCATACACTCAGCGTTATCCAATCTAATTTTTACCGTATTTACTTTTAAAAGATGGAAAATCAAGAAAAATCACACCACGTCCTGCTTGACGCTGCTGAAGAAGTCACAGATTTGCGAACAACTGTGCAAACAGAAGCTGAATAATGAATAGAGCTAGAGAAATAGCTCGCCAGCATACATGAAACAATCAAAGCGCTTCAAGCTCAAATTATAGCAAATCCGTGATAGCAAAACGCTCTACTTGCAGCCTCGAGGATATCAGTCCATGATCGCCTGGGATATCGAGGCCGAAATATTGCACTTCCTCAAATTTTGCAAGAACCAGTCCTACCTCATAGTCACATCAATCCACCATTACCCGCTGGAGCGGTAATAGATCTACAGCAACAGGAGGAGCAAAACAGAGAAAAGCCTTAAGTTTTATTCCATGACCGTATGGGAGAAGCAACAGAAGAGCATAATCCTGCGGGAGGACCAACAACAAGATGAACTGTCCCGTCTTGCCTACATCTTACTCCAGAACAGGTGGACATGCGCACCAAAGAGCTGTTAGATGCTCAAATACACACTACAAAAAACAGCTATCCTAAACTACAGAAGGGCCCACTTGCACAAGAGTTGCTAGATAAGGAAGTGCCCGCCAATTTTCATACTCCGAAGATCCAAAAATACAATGAGGGGAGATCCTGTGGAACACGTTCAATAATTTTAGGATCCTTTGGGACTGCACTCGACATCTAACCACATCTTCTGTCACCTCTTTCCAACCAGTTTGAAAGGAGAACCTCTACGATAGTTCCACACACTCAACGAAGGATCTATCTTCACTTTCGAACAACTTTGTGAACTGTTTGTCAAAAACTATTCGCACAATAAAGACAAGGAGGAGAGTCTTTACTCTTTGTTCAGCCTCAAGCAGGCGCCAGATGAAAAATTAGAGACATTTACCAGGAAATTTTTTGGACTAACCCGGAAATCAACAACCTCGACAAGAAAATCACAATCTCCGCCTTCATCAATGATTTAATCGCGGATGGACGAGTTAAAGAGAACCTGGTTCTCAACAAACCATTGACGTTGGAGGACATGATAGAGAAGGTCAACAACTTCATCAACCTTGAACGACTGACAACCGAGAGGCCAAAACCTCAGCGCACCACCCTACCAACAAAAGGCCATCCCGACGAACGAACCCATAACAGCAATAAAGACTATGGGGGTGATAAGAAGCGATTCAAATCCAATGACAATCAAGGACGCCAAGGGCTAAAGAAACCAATTCCGTGTATACCATAGTTAACAACTACTCTTGCAGACTTGTACCTGCTAATACAAAATGATGAATGTTTCAGAACTGCCAATACTCTTACACCCATACCAGGAACGTCATACTGCATTCACTACCAGATTCAACATCATGACACAGAGCGATGTTTTGCATTGATATTTTTTCTCTAGAATATATTCGTACAAGGTCAAATACTGGAGTATATTGTTGACATCGAAAATTATAAGGATGGCAGCTACAAGACTGATGCCAAGATCGCCCAAGTTGATGAAACAAATGAAGAAAAACACTTATAATCAACAGGTCCAAGCGTAGGCGCGCCGAACAATGTCATGATCTAACAATGGTAGACAAAGAAGCTCGTTTGTTGCCAAAATCCAGCAATTGGCGAGCTGGGATTTCTTTTGAAGACTGTGACGTTCATCACGTCAACTTTCTGCACCAAGATGCACTTGTGATCATGTTCAAGTTGAAGAACGTAGTTCTACATACGATGATGGTAGATAGCGGCAGCAGCATCGAACTAATTTTCCAGAGTACAATCGACCAAATGGGCTTAGCAGACAAGGTCGAACCAAGTGACAATGTCTATAGATTCAACAGCTCTATGGAAGAACATGTATGGAAAATCATACTTTCCATCACAGCTGGGCCAGTCACACTAGACGTAGTTTTCTACATCATCAAAGCCAAATCCCGTTACCTGGGCATTATGGGACGACCATGGTTACATAACATGAAAGCTATTCCCTCCATATATCATCAGGCATTACGGTTCGATTGGAAAGAAGGGATCTACGAAATTAAAGGAAGCCAGAAATTAGCTCGAGCTTATGATAATACTGTTTCCATTGAAACTAAGCCAGCTGCAACAACTCCTGCATAGCGACTACAACAGTCAATTCCAACAGAACCTAAGTTGCCAGACGTCGAACCAACAGAGTACATTGAGATCAGTGGTATGAATAGGGGAACTCACATTAGAACTCACTTAAGCACGGAGGAACGCTCGAATCTCATACAATTCCTCATAGAGAACAATAATGTCTTAGCATAGATGTTTCATGAAATGCCAGGGATCGATCCAGCTATAGCATGCTACAAGCTAGGGTTAAACGATAAAGTGGAACCGGTCAAACAAAAGCAGCGAACTCTAGCGCCAAGACTGCGAGACAAAGTAAATAAAGAGATCGACAAATTGATTGAGGTCGGTTTCATTCGCAAAGCTATTTACCCAGACTGGATATTGAACATTGTCGCAGTCCCAAAAAAGAATGGCAAAATCAGAGTCTGTATTGATTTCACGGATCTTAACAAGCACACGTCGAAAGATAGCTATCCACTTCCAATCATCAATCACCTGCTCGATTCTACAGTAGGGCACAAACTCCTTTCAATGATGGGTGCAGCATCATGATATAACCAGATACCACTTCTTCCTAAAGATCAAGATAAGACTGCGTTCATCACCGAACAAGGTCTATATTACTATAAAGTCATGCCTTTCGGCCTGAAAAATGTCGGAGCTACCTATCAGAGATTGATGACACAAATGTTCAAGGACCATCTCGGTAAAACAATGGAAGTCTACATTGACGATATGCTCTGCAAAATTCTCAAGAAAGAGAATCATCTCACTGATTTGCAAGCAACTTTCAAGATTTTACGATCTTACAGGATGCATCTAAATCTCGATAAATGCCAGTTCATAGTACAATTCAGAAATTTTCTAGGCCATCTAATCAGCAAAAGAGGAATTGAAGCTGATCCATCGCGCATACGATCTGTCTTAGCTATGCCGTCACAAAAGACAAAGAAAGACGTTCAGAAGCTAGTCGGATAGATTGTAGCGCTAAACAGATTCGTATCCAAATCTTCATACAGATGTCGGCCTTTATTCGATATGTTAAAATAGGGTACATCACGGGGAAAATCAAAGAAAGATTTAGAAATCGAATGGACAGACAAGTGTAAAGCGGCTTTCCTTGAGCTCAAGAGTTATTTGGGCAAGCCACCAGTTATGAGCACACCAATAAATGGAGAAGAGCTCACAGTATACTTAGCTATTACAGATACATCTCTCAGCTCTGTCCACCTCCGAATTGAAGAGAAGACTGAGAAACAAGTCTATTTTATCAGCAAGACTCTAACTCCCGCTGAAGCAAGATATACCAATAAATGGAGAAGAGCTCACAGTATACCCAGCAATTACAGATACATATCTCAGCTTTGTCCTCCTCCGAATCGAAGAAAAGACTGAGAAACCAATCTATTTTATCAGCAAGACTCTAACTCCCGCTGAAGCGAGATACACCAAGATTGAAAAGCTTCTTCTAGCTCTCGTCTATACATCACAAAAGTTGAAGCAGTATTTCCAAGCTCATACTATTCGTGTCTTGACGAACTATCCACTTCGGGAAATCTTATCCAAGCGCGAAAAATCTTAACGTATTCAACAATGGTTCGTAACACTCGGGAAGCACGATATATATTTTGAACCACGCCATTCCGAAAAGGGTCAAGCTGTAGGAGATTTCCTAGCAGATTTTCCAGTAGAGGATTCTGATTGGGAAGAAAATTTTATTGATCAGAAAGATGAGTCACTCACAGATCAATCCGAAGATAAATCAGATTGGGTAACAAAGAAAGGTTTGCGACTTTTGACTGACGGATCCGCTGGTCCATCCGAATTAGGGATTGGAATCGTTCTTATTACTCCCTCCAATGATCGGTTCGAAAAATCCGTTCACCTCAATTTTGAAGCAACCAATAATGAAGCAGAATATGAGGCCTTGATTCATGGCTTGGACATGGCAATCACACTGGGAGTAGCAGAACTCTCTGCCTACACAGATTCATTATTAATAGTCAACCATTACACAGGCGTCTATCAAACCAATGGGAGAATGGTCGACTATGCTGCTGCAGTGGTCGAACGAATGAACAAATTCTAGACAATTTCTATAGAGCATTTTCCAAGGGGGGAAAATAGACATTCAGATGCGCTCGCTTACCTTGCTGGTATCCTCGGATCAGAAGCTCGTTACTTAAAGATCGACATCATTTCTAACCCCAGTATCAATACCATTAAATCCAACGCCATTAATACTGGGGGCAACGAAGAAATTGAAGATGATTGGAGAAAGCCTATCATTACTTACATCGGACCTCATAATAAATTCGACGGGCTACTTCCTGAGGATCCTACGGAACTGCGGAGATTAATTGACAACGCTCGAAGATATACTATTCAGGATAATCTCCTATACAAAATTTTAGTCACTGGTCCCTACCTCCTTTGTCTATCTGATAAATAAGCACAATAATTCTTGCACGATCTATACGAAGGCACGTGCGGATCCCATGCAGCAGGACGATCTCTTGCAAACAGAGCTTTAAATTAAGGAATTTTTTGGCCTAAGATGAAAGTACAAGCAATCGAATATGCCCGTAACTGTGATGCTTATCAGCGCCACAAACCTAAAATTTGAGCTCCAGCACTTGAATTACACTTGAGCCAAGTCACTTGGCCATTCAGACGATGGGCTCTCGATCTCGTAGGAGAGTTTCCTACAGCACCAGGAAAATAAAAACATTTGTTGGGCGCTACAGACTACTTTACTAAATGGGTAGAAGTAGTTCTATTGTACCGGACCCGAGAAGACGAAGTCATCAGATTTATCTGGGAGAACATTATTATCCAATTTGGCAGACCACATCTCATCCGAATTGATAATGGACCACAGTTCATTGGTTCCAAGATCGTCGCATTCCTCAATGAGCATAACATCATTCATTCCCCATCCAATCTTTATTGCTTACAAGGAAATGGACAAACTGAGATTACTAATCGAACTATTGTGGATGGCATCATAAAGCGTTTAGACGATAAAAAGGGGAACTGGGTGAACGAGTTACCACACGTACTTTGGGCCTACTAAACAACTCCTTGAACCGTAACAGGATGTACTTCGTTCTTACTGGCCTACGAAACTGAAGCCATCATTCCCACTCAATACCATCACCCAATACGAGATCACGAGATGACTGATAAAGAAAATGAATTTTAAATCGTATGTAATCTGAATTTGATCGAGGAAATACGTGACAGAGCCATTGTTAATCTGGGAAGATATCATCTTACTTTATCCTGGTCATATAACAAACGTGTTCGACACAGAGAATTCAAAGTTAAAGACCTCGTCCACATAGAAATCCTACCACATCATAAAACACCTAATGTCGGGATGCTGGCAGAGAATTGGAAAGGTCCTTTTAACGTAACTGGAATGAGTGGTTTAGGATCCTATGATATCAATGCGCATGATGGAGTACCTGTACCGAATCCATGGAATACCCGTCGACTGAAGTTGTATCAAAGATAAAGATGCTGTAATATCCAATATTATGCAATAAAGTACTTTTTCAGCATCATTTTGCAAGTTTACTCAATTCAAGCATTCTTGCTATTTCCAAGAATAACTACATCATAGCTGTCCAAATAAATTTGCTCTCTGAGGATCGCTTATTGAGATAATCAATTCGATCTGGCAGAGATGCGCCATACAGCTATTTAATATTCAAAGATGTCTCAGTACGGTCGCTTATTGATACGCTTAATTTGACCTGTGACTGAGACCTACTTCATAGATGTTCAAATAAATTTACTCTCATAAGGTCGCTTATTGATAGGCATGAAAAATGCCTATTTTTGTCCTTCAATTTACATTATCTAGAAACTTATTTTATGTTTCACTGGGCCTAATTGAAGTATGTTTGACTATTGCAGGTAAATAGACATTTGTAATCAAACCCTTCTTAAAGCCCAACTCTTACAAGCTAAAGAGCTGTTGGAGATGATCAGTTGTCAAGAGCTGCTGGAGATGATCAGTTATTAAGAGCTGTTAGAGATGACTTTGTACCAAGAGCTGCTGAAGCTGCTAGAAGACTTAGTAGTCAAGCCTATCTAAAATTTCTCCACAAAATCAGGAGTGGTTGAGGGAGATGAGGAATTTGAGTTAGGTTAAGAGGGAGAGTTGTAAAGAGGAAATTTGATTATCTTCTTAGTTTTATCCTTTTTTCTACCGTAGTTCTTATTTTCTGTTTGATGAAAACCATTTTCAATCAATGAAAACCAGTTTTTATTCATGATTTTGATCTTTGGATCCTTGAGAACGAAACCCTCTATGTTTCAACACCCGGTTTGATACGGATTATCACTTATTGAGACAATCAATTCGTTCTGCCAAAGATGTGTCATACAGCTATTCAATAATCAAGATGTCTCAGTACGGTCGTTTATTGATACACTCAATTCAACCTGTGACTGAGACCTACATCCTAGATGTTCAAATAAATTTGCTCCCATAAAGTTGCCTATTGAGATAATTAATTTGATCTGACACAGATACGTCATACAGCTATTCAATATTCAAAGGTGCCTCAGTACGGTCGCCTATTGATACGCTCAATTCGACCTATGCACAAGAGAATTCAACACCGCTGCAACCATATCTCTACATTGTCATTTATTGGTTCACCCAATTCGGCCATACAAAAAGGTTACAAAACAAAAACATTTTCTACTAAACTTTTGACATTTTTTCTACAACAAAGACATATTTACACTCTGTCTCATTACAATATAAACAATGAAACTGCCTCTCACACTTCGGGCGTACAACAGTCGAACTTTCCCCAGACCCAGATGAAAGTAAGGCAGGGAAAGGTATAGCCGCATCGACTATAGTAGAAGGTGCATTCAGCAATTCCATAACTCTCGGCATAAGATTATCTATATAAGATAACCGCGCTAGCTACAAATCATACTCCATGCCGTATTCTGTTGAAGCAACCAAGATTGAATCACGCTCCGTTCAAAATTTCTCTACATCAGCATGTAACATAGCCATAGTGCGCAATGTTGCATCATCTACAGCTACCAACATAGCTTCACCAAGCTCGGTCTTCACTTTGTTTAGTTCGTCTTCAAGATCCTTACATCGATCTGCCAAAGACATTTTCTCCTGCAGCAACGAATCTCTATATTGCTTTATTATCTGCACACTACGCTCCATCTCCAGCTTCAGACATTGCAACTTCTTATCTACCTTCTTCGAATAATTGATCTCATCGCCTGTTGTATCTACCAACCTCTGCGACTCCTTATACTTCACATGGAGCTCCTCGTAAACTTCATTACCTTGCATACACTCTAGTATCAAAGCTTGTTTTTCCTGATCAAGATCGACGATACGTGTATTACACTTATTGATGGTTTTATTCAGCTTTCGATCTCACTTGGAACATGCTTCCTCGTGGTTTTTAGCACGGTCACTTTTTCTTTGGCATAAATCTCGCATATGACAGATTTCAACATCTTGCTTCTTTAAGAGATCAGTATTATTTGTCACCGTTGACTGATGGTATAACAAATCGTTCTTCTATTTTCAATCGTACTTAACAAATCCAATACTTGTTGATTCGCAACCATGGTCTCCAACTTTTTATTCTTCAAAGGATCTTTCCACAGTCCGACTTCATTATTAGCAGCCAATATCTCTGCATCCTTACATGACAACTCTACAGTCACAGCATTTAGCCGGCTCTGCAGCTCCAACATATGAGATTCCAGCTTCAAATTCGACAAAGCCATATTTTCAACCGCCAACGAACATTACTGTAACTTTGCAGACAGATCCTTATTTGATGCGGATAAGACAGCCAGTTCGTCCTGTTCATTATCATCACCCTAGAAGAACAGATTACAAACGACTACATTTCTATCAACAGATATTCATTCAAACAAGACATATCATTCAACAACATTTATTACAACATCAAGCTATGATACACAAATCAACTACATTATGCAGAGCACAATCATATGCTACTGTTCAGTTGGCTTATGATTGAACCCTACTACTACTCGCATCTACTTGCAAAGGTTCATGGAAGATTGCGACCTCTTGAGGATGGCTCTTATGCCGTGTGTGAGGTAACAGATCCTCGACCTCCTCCTCCCCAGACTCTTCAGCTTGCGTTTTTGAGGTTGAAGCTCCTCCACCCTCATTACCTTTTGCAAATCACATATTTTCAACCTTATCATTCTCTACCTCAACCACAGCTCAAGATATAACATTTAAACTCATTTTCCACTCTCTCGAGTTCTCCCCCATAAAACTCTATAACATCGGCTATCTGACGTTCGTGATCAGTTTTGTTAGCACGTTTTCCCTGCTTGGGAGTAAGATACTTCTTCAAGCGCGATTGGGACATTTGAAAACGTTTCTGCGTATCTAGTAAACGCGCTTCTAACAATGTCACTCTTTTATCCGAACTCTGCAACAACTTATTACACTCCACCATTTCCATCTCCAAACATGCATTATGATCCTTGCATAGCTTCAGTTCGTCACGAGCATGCCTCAGGTCATTTTCTAATTGTGCCTGGACCCTTCTATCTTCCTTCTTTATATTGAAGAAAAGGATTATGATTGCTCTTTGCCCCTACAAAAGTCAAGCTCATCAGGCAATGGACCTACACCACCCCATATGATGGATACTCCAGCCCGAGCTGAGCACCTTTGTGCTTCTATATTATGGCGATTACGCGCTTCGGGCGCCAAGAATTTTACCCGAGCTGGGTCCGGCA
Organism: Kingdonia uniflora; assembly: GCA_014058105.1. Lineage (NCBI taxonomy): Eukaryota > Viridiplantae > Streptophyta > Magnoliopsida > Ranunculales > Circaeasteraceae > Kingdonia > Kingdonia uniflora. Next base: position 194,651 of record JACGCM010000684.1, on the reverse strand, counting down.
CTATGCCTCTCTCAGTTAACAGTTCTAAAAAGGTTTCCTTCAAGCCCCGCTCACTATCAACTTCGGCCTCAAAATAAAGCGTCAAACACAATAATGACCTTTGACACTCTAACTTATCACTCTCATCTACGAACCGCTTATCCTTAAGGGATTTTTGGAGTAAAGCGAACCTATCGCTCTCTTTTCGCAAAACCTCATCCCTCTCAATTTGTATCTTTCCATATCTACATTGAAGTTCGAATAACTCATTAAAGGTGTTATCAAAATTTGACTTATGAAGACGTCTCTCATATTTAAGTTTATTATGTACCTGTTGAGTACGATTGATGGAATCCATTGCTCGACTCAAGGCCTTCTCCTTCTCGTTCACTTTTCCCCTCAAACAAACTGCCTCCTACATACAAATTATACATTTACCATCAAAACAACATATATCAACAACAACCGCAAAAATTTCAAGTATCAGCAAAAGCAGTTCTATCACCAGTACAAAGGATAAAATTTGACTAAGTCTCAGAACTATGTTACAGCTACATAATCAAGAATTAGCTCCTGCTACCTCCTTGGTTGTATCATCAGCCACTGGAGAAGCTGGGCTCTGCTCAGCCACTGGAGAGGTATCATCCCCTGGAAAGATGATCTTACTATACTTCCCTGCAAGAGCAAGATAAACATCCTCTCTACTCAAACCCCAGAAGTAGAAGGCTTGAATCAGCTTATTTCGGGAAGCCACCACAATGTCAACAACCTTCTTTGCCTCATCTTCAACCTCTTTCTTTGTAGTGGTAGCTTCCTTCTCGATCTGATCCTTCTGCAGAGCGTTCTCCCTCTCGAACTGCTTCCTCTGCAGAACCTTCTTCTTCTGAAGCTGCTCACACAACGCAGTTTGCTCCTTCAACTGTTCAGCCAAAGATGCTTTCTCAACCTCGTACTCAGAACGATCCGCAGCAGCTATCTTCAACACCTCCGCAGCCGACTTCCAAGCAATAGAAAGCTATACCACAAATACAGTAAAGCAGTATTACAAGATCGGATCATTACTTAAAAAGATTTAATCAGATAACATCATGCACACCTGTGAGATACTGGATCGAATTTGAGTATCTAGGCGGTAGGATCACGTTTAGCCAAGTCCAGCGCCACCTGCTCCACCGCTTTGAGGTTGACCCCCTTTAATCACCCAAATAATATTGATAATATTTTTTTGTAAGACTACCCTGAACATCAATTTTATTTGTTTCTCATAACATAAAGAAACTATGAAACACTATACATTAGAGATAGAAAAGTTAAACCAGACGAAGCGGATGAAATGGAAGGACTGAAACTAAAGAGGACGCATTCGTAGGATGCTTTCTATCTAGGGGACTACAGGAAGTTTTCCCAATAAAAATAACGAACTTAATGATTGTCAGATGCTAAACTGCACCCAAAACATGGAATCCTCATCACTGATGGAATGATCCTAGGTAGTGTATCACATAATAGGAAAATATTCCTAAGTTTTTAACTGTGAACGGGCTCTCCGCCCCCCTACTCAGATTTACTCATGGATACTGGATGGAGAGTAATAGTATCTACAATCCAAACTCAATAAGACCAGAGTCCCTTCTCTCTTGTAAGTGCTACAGTCCTAATGCCAGCAAGAGCGTTAGCCTACGGGCCAACATGGGGCGAGTTGTGGGTGTAATACAGGTAACTGGAAATTTCCCAATGTTTTCCGTCTCAGTATGAGTCCAAATGAAACAGGCAGGTTCACAGATTTGAGTAAAGCTTGAAGTATGTGAAATCACATGCTAAGTTGTGAACTGTTAAAGAGAGAGAAAAAAAAAGGATCGAAGAGAAGATATTTTGTAAAGGGAGAAGATTAGATAGAGGGTGATACTATGGTATGGGATGATAAATATTAAGCTAATTCGAGTAACATCGAGATCTAATTGGGTAACGAATAGCTTAGATTTATTTTTTCGGACAAATGTTTGGATCCGACGGCTCAGGACCATTTTTTTGGCCTAATTCGCTTACATCTCAGAATTGGACGGCCGAAACGCGATTTAAAAAAACTTATTCCTTTCTTATTATAGATGTTTGGACTCCTTTTATAGTTTTTCCAGTCAACTTATGTTGAACTAAGTCTTTGCTTTGAGGTCCAAAATATGTAAGGATAAGTCATCTCCAATCGTCATCTTCCTCTTCAGCACCCCAAGTATTAACAGAATTTGAACTTATGATATTAATAATGGGGGTGGATATCACTTCGATCTTAAGATATTGGCACATTCTACCGGCTACTGCTGCTGCGTAATCAATCATCTTTTTGTTTTTCTAAAACTTCTATCTATAATGGTTCACAATGAGTAAAGAGTCCATATACACAGACAACTCGAAACTCCAATCTCGAGAGCCATATCTAGACAGTGAATTACTACCTCATATTCAGCCTCATTGTTGGTAGCTTCAAAATTGAGTATAATTGCTTTTTCAATTCTGCCATTGGAAGGTATGATAAGCACAATTCTGATGCCGGATCCCGAAGGTCCGGCAGAACCATTAGTTAAAAGAATACGATCTGGATCAGGTTCGATGCCTTGCTTGCAGATCAAATGTCCCAAGATCTTGCCTGACTGAACCCTGAACTGGTATTTATTGAGTCTCATCTTGTAGAAACATATAATTTTGAAAGTTGTGTGTAAATCTGCGATATGGTTTTCTTTTCAAGACTTTTACACAACATATCATCAATGTAGACTTCCATCATTTTCCCAAGGTTATCTTTGAACATATGTGTCATCAATCTTTGATAAGTGGCACCAACATTCTTGAGGCCGAAAGGCATAACCTTATAGCAGTATAAGCCACGCTCTGTAATAAAAGCTATTTTCCCTTGATCGTCAGGTAGCATAGGTATTTGATTATACCCTAATGCGGCATCCATCATGGATAAGAGTTCGTGTCCCGCAGTAGAATCGAGGATTTAGTTTATGATAGGAAGTGGAAAACTATCCTTTGGAGTATGTTTGTTGAGGTCCGTGAAATCCACGCACACTCTGATCTTACAATTTTTCTTTGGTACAACTGCAATGTTCAAAATCCATTCAGGGTAATTGGCTTTTCGGATAAAACTAACTTCAATGAGTTTGTCGATCTCTTTGTTATCTTCTTCTCAGTGTCTTGGTGCTAAAGTCCTCTATTTTTATTTGATGACTTCAGCTTTATCTTTCAAATTAAGCTTATGACAGGCCATATTTAGATCAATACCTGACATTTTGTGAAACGTCCAAGCGAAAATATCACTGTTGTCTTTAAGGAAATTGGATAAGAGCATCTTATTCTGCTGCAGGCAGAAGAGTGCCAATGTATGCCCCTCACTTGTCTCTACTAATTTTGAAGTACTCTGTGATTTTTACACTTGGCAAATAGTTTTCTATTCACTGTATATTTTTCTAAAATATTCCCTGCTATTTTATGTAATTACTATGCAAGCTGCAGTTTTGATGGCTTAAGTACGATGGCAACAAAATTTTCACATGCTCGAGCTAACTTCTGACTTCCTTTGATTTTATAAATGCCGCCATTTCATTCAAATCGTAGCGCCAAATGGTAGGCTGATGGAATAGCGTGCATATTGTGTAACCAACAACGTCCCATTATTCTTAAATAATGGGATTTTACATTGATAACATAAAAGACAACGTTGATTGTTATTGCTACTGCCATAATAGGAAGTATAATCTTTCCTACACGTTCATTTCTAGAGCCGTTGAATCCAAAGATATCAATATCACTGGGCTGTACCTTGTCAGCCAGTTTCATCTGATCAATTGAATTTTGAAAAAGTAGCTCAATAGTACTTCTTGTATCTATCATCATTGTGTGAAGTACCACATTTCTCATTTTTAACATGATCACCAAATCATCATGGTGAGGAAAGTTGACATGACGAACATCACAATCATCGAAAGTAACTTCTGTTCATTGGGAACTAGATACGGGAAGCAAACGAGCTTCTTTATCTTTCATGGACAAGTCATGACATTGGCCGACACGTCATCTTTTGCTTATGTTCGATTGGTTAATAATCTGAGTCTTAATAAATTGGCTGAGGGATATATGGTATAAATTTTTCTTCCCTGCCGATTTTTAATCTGCACGGTATCTGTAGGAATTTTGTAACTCCCGTTCTTGTAACTCTCAGCGTCCACGATATATTCATGCATTTGTCCATCCGTAAAAATGAACTCCAACAGACGTTGTAAAGCAAAACAGTGTTCTATCTCATGATGTCAGACTTTGTGGTAAATACAATATGGTTTATTCTCAATGGGTTGGAGATACTGTGCATTGCAGAAAATTTTATCCTTCTGAAGTATAGAATAAATGTTGGCTATAGTCACATTCATCTTGGGAAGACAGGGTTTTGGCAAGTTACTACCCTTCTGAGGTCGTTCCTCATTAGTTTTTTTTGCTTCCAGTCTTCTCCCTGATTAGTAGTACGGTTAAAATCTTCGCCTGTGGATTGATCTCTAGTTATCATTATTAATTTCTGAGTTTTCTGTCTGTCTGACACCATTCTTTCAAGATCGATATATCCGTTGACTTTTTCGATCAAGTCCTTCAAAGTTGATTGCTTGTTTAGGACGAGGTATTCCTTCACCCTTTTATCGGCGGGTAAAGTATTGGTGAAAGCAAAAATAGAAATCTTTTGGTCGAGCCGATCTACCTTTCGGGCTAACTCCAGGAACTTCTTAGTAAATGACTCAAACTTTTATTTTTATAAGAGAAAACTGAGGCTTGCGCCTCGCTTATATTGATGCTTACGCCTCACACGTCCTTCCACCTCATGAAGCACTCACAGCCTTCGCCTCCGACTCCGCCTTTTCAAACCTTACAGGTTCAATAAATGAGAGACTGGATTTTAGGAGTAGTTAAAGGTTTGTATAAGATGTTTAAATGGGCCTCATTTTATTTTCAGCACCAAAAAATTTCAAATTATTTTTTCAAGATAAATTGCACCAAGGTATTTTCTAGTTATCACCATTGTTTTACTACAAATAGATAAAATGTTGATGATGGAATATTCCCTGGAGTTCACAGTGGAGATGTTAATATCACTATCAAAAGTTGCTTCCAAATCTAGACTTGTAATTTCTAAACAAGTATTGTGAAGGTCTAGTATGCCAACTCTTGCAGAAATGGATAAGTTCATCAAACAACATAATACTCTAGTTCAAATTCAGAGATGAAGACTTGGTTTATCACACACAACTCAGAGTACTATTTATATTGTGATCAGCATTTAAGGTAACTCTTCAGATTCCCAACACCAGAAGGATTTCCCATGCAAGCAACATTGACCAGAACCATGGGTTCTAGGAAACTCAAAAGACATAAATAGATATTTATAAATATACGTTGGAAATGATTCCTAGATAATAACTGCAGCATTAATGGCACTTCTCAACCAACACCACTCGCCCACAATGTTTATAGTACTATTAGCTGAGAGGGAGCGATTATAGTGGCTTATTCCATATCTCAGACTCATGCTTTATCTTTGACCAACAAATACACTTTTGACCTCATCCACAGAGCATGTGGCACAATCAAAATCAAGATAGCAACATCAGGAGACAAGGTACAACATGAGTTTCTCAACCAATACTACTCGCCCATGACGCTGTATCATGTTTAGTGTGCAGGGATTCCAGAGTATTTACTATAGGATGAAAGTGAAGCTTTGAGTATGGATGTTCAGTGATTGAGTCAGTCCATCGAGTTATATTTTTATTTCTTATAGTTCTAGTTATAACACAAAATGAACCAAAGGGAGAGATTGAAACATCCATATTTGGAGTTTGTTTCATTATGTGTCTAGATTAGGTGTCAGTACTACCTCGTGGTTACTCGTCGTCAGAAATTACACATAGAGCAATTACAGCTGGACTGACACTGAACAGGTACGTGGGTTTGTACCTCTTCGCTCAAAAATATCAAACCCTTAATATTTTACATAAGGACAAAAAAGAAGTGATGTCTTTTGGAGAAAAATGTTTCCGCCCGAACGGGCTTTTGTTATGTTCGAATAGATTCTGTTCGAACATATTTTTCCTCTGTTCGAACAAGTTACTCAGAACTTTGTTTGTTCGAATAGGGCTTTTGGTCTGTTCGAATAGACTATGTTCGAACATACTTTTTCTCTGTTCGAACAGGTAACTTAAAACTTTGTTTCTTCGAATAGGATCTTGGTTATATTCGAATAAAACATTGTCTGTTCGAATAGACTTCAGGTTTTTATATTTTTTAATAAATGACATCCTTTTTTATTTTACTTTTTACCTCTCCCAAAAGAACTTTTTCTAGGGCTTGATATTTAGAGAGAAAAGATATTTCAATGAATGATTCAATGAAAAGTAAAACTCGAATTGAATCAATCAAAGATTTAGAAAATCTAATCTTAAATTGAAAAGCTTGTGAGTTTCAAGCTTGGATGCTCTGATGGGAGATTGATGCGAGGTGTTGTGAGAACAAATTGTGTTGCGAGAATGAGAAATTGATTGCTAAGAGTTTAATAAGAAGAGAAGTAACCACGGGATGCGCTTATCGAGTTAATAAATAATTGAATTCTTGTAATTTTGTTTTAATATTGGATTAGTTTGCTATAGGGCGATTCGGCAGCGACCTGTGGATTTTTCTCATGAGAAAGGTTTTCCACAGGGTTAAAATTGTTTGTTCTTGTGTTTAATATACTTTTGTTTGTTATTACTAGAGCATTGGACCAACTTGAATTAGGCTAGGGTTAGACTGCTAATTCAAGGTTTTTCAGACCTATTGATTTTGACCTAAAATTAATCTAAATCGGTTAGTCTCAAGTGATTATTTATTTTACCCTTGAATATGGGGATTGTGTTTAATGTCAAGGTGCCTCCTATTGCATCTTTCTGATAATTTGCAGATTAATGTATGTATTTGTTTTTTATGATTGCTTCCCACTAATCAAGACCGACGTCTGGAGGTTTCTTTGTAAATGCCCTTCTTCTTTAAAGTTTAAATGGTTATCATGAAGAGTAAAAATGGTAATGCTTGTTTCTTCCCATATCTCTCTCGATCTCTCCAGAGTCCAGTCTCGCCCCTCTTCTCTCCTCTTAAGATCTCACTCATCTCTACTACAAATATTGCGTTGTTAGGATAGGAATATTGAAATAGGTTAGCTTAATTGTCAAAAGAGAGTGCAAAAATATGTTAATTTTGATTGTTAAGTACAATTGGGTTTCTTGGATTTTTGTTGGTTAAAATTGATGATCAATATAATATGGCTAGCTGATATGATTATAAGTAGTTGGATAGACAAGTAAATAAATCAGGGAACACCCTTGTATAAGTTCGTGTAGCTGACTTATTTCTTATTGTATTGAAATTGTAGCAATTGGTGTTATTGAGCTAGTATGTTCAAAATACCCAGTTTTGTTAAGCAATGTAACGGAACATATCCAAAAATATTCCAATTAGTGGCTACAGATTTTGTGTCAAGCACATATGGCATTCTACTGCAAGATACCCGTTCTGGTGTGCTGGATATTCATATTGGTATCGAATATTATGTGACCAACATGCTTAACGTTATCATTCGAATGTGTGGAACGAATATGACATTTGCGTTGGTTAGATGTTGCCAAAAGTGAGGCAAAATATGGTGCTATGAAATCTATAAATAACTTAAAAGCAGTAAGTCGTCAGTACAAAGTATAAACTGAATCGCTATTTTTTACTCTATATATATGTTAGATTTTGCATAGTTTCTAATGATTTTTTTTTATTTTTTTTGCATAAAACAATTATTCGAGCATGAAAAATCAAAGTTTCAGAAGAGATACCTAAGCTGCCTTTAGTACTTGAAAGCTGTAAGTCGCCACTACCAAATATAACCTTGTAGGGGAAAACAAGGTGTACATTTTTCATTATCATTTGAGCTACAGGAGTACGATAGGTCGTCACAAATTGTTGCGGTTTTGATGTAATATTTAATTTTAGTCTTCTTTTTCGCCTATTTTTCGTCTTCTTTAGATTGTAATATTGAACTATATTGTTTATGTCATTATTTAGATTGGAGTTATTTAATATTTTGAAAAACTTAAGACATGGTCAAAACAATTCCTATCAATCAATGATCTCGACTTAAACAGAAACAATCAATAGCTAGTAAAGACAAGGAATTAAGCGACACAAGCAATTGTTCACCATGTAGAAACTCCTTACTCAGGAAAAAAATCACAGGTCATTGTCGATGAACTCGACAACCAAAAATTCACTAATCAAAAATAGTTTAATCTGAATTATACTTACAGACTCGATAACCTTGTCTCGTGATTATCTCTCTTCTGATCCAAGCATCACGCACTATCGCTTTCGTTCTCGCAACAACTCTTCTTCATTCTCGCAACGACTCTTCTTCGTTCTCTCAACGACTCCCCTTAAACTCACAGCAAGGAACACCTTTCTTGAATCACTATAGAACAATATGTAGGAAGTATGATAAACTAACTCAGCATCAACCTCAAGGTTTTTAGGTTTTGATTGATGTCAAATTGTCTCTCTGATAAAGGATATTGAGCTTTTTTCGAAAATAACTTTTTGCTAAAGAAAAGAGAAAAAAAAGGTGAAGAGAAAAGAGAAGCAATATTCGCTTAAATAGTGTTTCAGCCTTTCTCGAGACTTGTTCGAATGAAATCCCTAATAAGCCTTAAAATATATGCATTTTTGTTTTGAACTCGTAGCACTTGTTCGAACGGGACCTAAGGTCGTTCGAACAAGATGCCCAAAATTCGGTCGTTCGTTCGAATGAGATTCCAAAAATGTTTAGAAAATTGAGAAAAATATTTTTGGCTCCGTTTATCAGAGTTCTACTTAACCAACTTACCTTCTTGGTCGTTGGTTGATAGAAGATTGTACAGAGGTCTTCATCCTGTCACTGTCTTCGACTGAGATAACCACGGACCTTTACATACACGAAATGAGACAAACCAAAACCTTTCATTTTTGTGCATGTTGTATGGTGTAGTTTTGTTAAATGATTGTTATACAGGTTTATGAATAATTTGGAAATTGTTTATAGTCTAAAAAATTGATAAAGTGTTGCCCAATTTTCTGTGATTGTTGTGTAGGTTTATGAAATGATAGTATATAAATCAGTGAAAATGTTGCCCAATTTTCTTTGATTGGTATACACGTGTATAAAATGATTTGCAGGTGGTTTTATAGTCTTATAAAACTGGGGAAGGGCTGCCAATTTTTTTGTAAAATCTAGAATACCAATTACAAATTTTCTTGTGAAATTGAATGCATATCATTGGCAATTTTATACACTTTTTTGGTTAGAGCCAAAGGTACGCCTTTATCGCATTTAAAAAAATGTTGTGTCACTCTCCCCACCCTTCAGTGGTAACACTAGTTTAGCTACTTTGAATACATAACCCACTTGATAATTCCACGGACGATACATAAACCGTCTTAATATTGAAACCATAATGGCTATACCGTTAAGGACCCACATAGCCCTAATGCGGGGTTTTGGTATAGTCACATAATTTGGGTCTTCAACACACAAAATATCATCGAAAATGTCTCGTTTCTATCTCTATTTATTTTTCTTTTGCAACTACTCTAATGGTGTTAAATTAGAAGAACTAAAACAATATTATCCTTTGGCAGCGTGGAAAGCACGACAATGTCAAAGACTTGAAGATGCAAGCCTACTACAGATTTCTTCGGCGCACACACTTAGTTCACCCAATTGCATTTGGCGCTCTGCTCTATGCCCTTGGGGGTTTCCCTTATATTGTTTGGGGCATGGTAAGAAACTTATATTTCGGGACTGAATCCTACCTCTTCCTCATTTTGCCTGGTCCAAAACAACAAACTAACGACTAAGGTAATGTGAATGTAGGCCGTGAGAATCTTTCTGTTGATGCATAGCACTTTTCTAGTGAATTCGGTATGTCATGTATGGGGTCATCAGGCGTGGAAAACCGGAGATTTATCTAGGAACAATGGGTAATGTTTTGACTGTATTTCGTGACTCTTCTTTTTTTGGCATACATGTATTAAAGTTGTATTTAGTGATCAGGTATATTGCTCTAATTATCTTTGGTGAGGGGTGGCACAACAATCACCATGCTTTTCAGTTCTCAGCTCGGCATGGATTAGAGTGGTGGCAAATAGATATGACTTGGTAAGTCATAAAGTTTCTTGAATGCATTGGACTAGCGACGGACTTGAAAGTTCCATCTAATTTGCAGAAGCAAAAGATGTTACCTTAATAATGAAGGGTTAAAGCCTGGTCCATATTATTACTAAATGCCAAAGACTGTTTAGTGTTTAGGGTCAGAAGCTTGGCGCTTATCGAAATCTGATTTGCTTTTATGATGTGTATTGTTGGAATATCTGGGATTGTTTAGTGTTTGATAAATCTGTGTTATCAAGCGGACCAAAGACTGGCGGCCTCGATTCAATGTTACTACCGTATTAATAAATGATATCCCTATGTCTGTTGCTATGTACAAAGGTCACTCGTTTAACAAATTTGTTGAAGCTGTAATTTAACCGGCTTTGCTCCTCGAAGTTTAGATTCCGTTCAGAAGCTCCAGCAGTATCGGCATTACCCCACCATCTCTTTTTATATTTTTATTCTTGGAAGGTAGTAATCCCATACTTTGAGGTCGGTAATCCATTGTTAAGCAGACCAAACACTAGGCTTCTGAATCCTTGGGAGAGGGTATATGCCATCACTTAGCCAAGTGCTGAAGACCAGGAGCGGTCATTAATTGTTCTGAGCATTCAAAGTAAGCATTCCTGCATGTACCTTTATATACAAATTAAACCGTACTTACCAATGATGGACTATTTGACACTATTCTAATAAAGCGTTAAACGAAATGAAACCAATACCAAATATGGATGTTTTATATTGCACTCGAGGAGAGTTCAGCTTTATATCTAAGTAAAAAAGAGGAAAATGGTTGCTTTTGGTGATGAAGAACATATGATTAATTTTATCAAATGACAACAAATCTTTGATTTGGGAATTCTTATTCGTAGGGACAATTCTACGAGCAAGACAGACATTGAATCCCTACTTCACCATTAATATTATAATGTGTGTTGTCGAACGTATGGGAATTATAATGTTTAGTCGCACATTGACGAGAGAGATTAGTAAAGAAAATTTTGGAGACTATAAATAGATGATGGGAGGAGGGAGTTGGGAAACCATACCTTTCTCAGCTATTTGGTTAAGATCAAGTGTAGTACAGCTGCCGAGTATAGTATCTATTCTTATTAGTTTAATATCTGATATGGGCGCATTGCCTCACATGCAATTAAATTAGTTTTTCTTTGGGGGAGGGCTCACTACAATAGCTTGCTATTGGAGTTCTCGAGCTTCACCTATGCGTTGTACTAGTGGTTGAGCTAGGAAATTAGTTGAGTGGGGGCAAAGCGACATAGATAAACGATAATTTGGGTTGAGGGCGTGAGCGGATTTTTTTTTTAAATAATGTATAATTATACTTCAACTTTTCTCTTTCAAGTCGGAAAGCTACTTTGAACTTGGATCAAAGTTTAAAACATGGAACTGTGCAATGGTTTATTGTACAAGTGCATTGTTGTTTCTAAGTTCAAACGAAGAACAATGGGAAAGTAATAGAAATATAGAAAAATAATAATAGGGAATACAACCAGAAAACCTTGATATAAGGAGAAGATTTGAAAAATATAAAGTCCAAGTTGGAAAGGAGAAATATTAGAGAGAGAGAGAACTAAGAGAAATATGGAAACAAATTTAGGAGAATAAATAGGAGTGAACTCTGAGAGAGAAGTATGAAAACAAATTTAGGAGAAATAATTAAGGAGAATAAATAGGAGAGAATATTACCGAAGAGATATTTTGCAGGAATTAAGAGGGAAGGAATTATATTATCATTACTTTTTCTAGCCTAAAAATAAGGATACTAGTTCAAAAAATTCCAAAATCTCAGTGCACTTCCCACCCCCTAGCTCTCATGTAGCTCCGCCAGTGCGTTGGACTACTACAAGGGTTAGCACACCTCTCCCTAATTAAATTTTAAAACTATTCTATGTTGTTTGATGAATTGAATTGTCTATTGAAAGGTATGATATGAAGCTAATCTTTGATAAGTACATGTAATACCTAATAGAAATGTGTTATAGTTTTGCTAGAGGATTGCCTGAGAGCGCAGGAAATTCCATTGGTTCAAAGATGTTTTTGATGAATGCATGAGAGAATGGTTATTTATTCAGTATGGTCCATTGGTAAGAATTTTGTTACTCCATTCCATGCGAAAGGATTCAGTTTGTTTGGCAAACAGAAATAAGAAACAGGGGGTACCGTAGGCATTAATATAGGTATTTGTATCAGGTTAATATCTAATACGTTGGGAATGGCCACTAATCCACAATACTAATTAAGAAACCCTAATTATAAGAATAGTACGAAGGACACACAAATGGTAGAAGAATTCTCATTTAGAGTTTCAATTGCTCAAATAAATCGATTACAATCAAATTTTCTCAAGCCCCAAGTCTCTCTCTCTGAACTTTGATTGATCTAACATCCTCTAATCTTACCTAGCATTCCCTATTTATGAGGGTAACAAGTTTTTAGTTATAAAATAGGACAATTATGCTCTTAAATGCCTAAAGAATAGACTGAATCTCGCCTCTGTTCAAACATAACAAGTTTCTGCTCAAACAGAAAAAAGTGTATTCGATCAGACTAAAAGTCTGTTCGAATAGAACACTCAGAGTTTGTTCAAATAGACATTAAGTCAAAACAGAACAAAACAGAACACTTAAAACTTTGTATATTCGAATAGAAAACAAAGTTTGTTCGAATAGACCTTAAGTCGTTCGAACGACTCCAAATCTCATTCGAACTACTTGGTCAAAAAAATGCATAAAACGCCTTATATCCTCCTGGATCATGGCTCCCTCCCCTTTAGGAGCCTTGAGCTCCTACTCAAGCTAGAATTGGAGATGTGGGAATGCGGCCGTGCCCATTTTCCTGCTGTAACACTTCGACTTGCTAGATAGTTGACATTTCTTCCCCACTCGGAAATAGTTAGTAATGGGGGTTAAGATAACATATCAGCCATTTTGTTGTCCACTCATTTCTTATACTTGATCATCAAGGTAAACTCTTGTAGGTACGACATTCACTTCATATGGCGAGCTTGTTGTAGCTTAGACTGCGTAGATAAGAACTGTAATGGTTTGTGATCGGAATATACCACAACCTCATTCCCCAATAAGTAACTCTGCCAATGTTTCACTGATTGATATAATGTATAAAACTCTTTATCGTAGGTAGAATAGTAAGCAACCGGCTTCCCATCCTGTAAAAGAATTACCCCCAATGCATAGTCTGACACATCTGTCTCGACCTCAAAAGGCCGCTGCAAATTGGGTAACACTAACACTGGTGCTTATGTAATCTTGCACTTCAGTAACAGAAAAGTCTTCTCATGATGATCTTCCCACGCAAACTGTACCTCGGTCTTTGTCAATGAATGTAACGGTGCGGCTATTTGTGAAAAATGTCGAATAAACTTCTGTAAGTACTTGGAAGAACCCATAAAACTCCTCACTTCCGTCACTGTACGGGGTCGAGGCCAAGTAGTAATGACCGAGATCTTTTTTTTCCAAAGGTGGTTTTTGGCTTTAAGAGCAAAGGTTCTAAATGCTGTGGTTTATATACTCACGCTCTTGACTTCTGACCAGTCTAATATTGAAAATGTCGGCAATGGTTTGTCTAAGATTTCTTTGCGGTTGAAGAGGTTGGTGCAAGAATTTGATCTTCTAGCCACATCTTTCATTGGTATGGACAGCAAATCCTTTGAAACAATTTCAAGGCTCGCACTCGAATGTTCGATGTTGGCCTTTTGTACGTGCTTTTCTTTACATTTCCCACACCTACACACCAATGAGATATTGAAGCATTCACATTTGATTCTAATACAAGATTTGGTGGAGCGGTTGCGGTATATATATGATGAGACGAGGACAGCGCTAAAGCGGTTTGTGACATTCATTGGGGAGTCCGATAGCTGTTTCCATTTACCACTGAGGACGAGGATTTATAGGTCTGGTTGTAGAGAGAGAGAAACTTTAGATGTCTGTAAGTTCGCTGTATGTGGAATTCTTCGTATGCAAGAGAAGGCTAAGGGAAAAGAAGATGATGTGTTTGTATCCCGAGAGTCGAAGGACAGATTGCAACTATTGTCGGATATACTTAAAAAATGGACGAAGTTATCCTTCCAGGTCCCTAAGCATTTCTTTACAGTGAGGTATGATGCCCTCAGCTCATTTGTCTCCTTTTATTCTTCTTTGGTATTCATAGCTTAGGTGATTCATATGATAGTTTCACTATATTGGATATATAGATAGATAGGGCTTCTGTCTAATATTCAGAACTGTTTGCCTTCAATGCTGATACCACAAACGGAAACGAACTATCAGTGAAACCGGGGTTCCATCTCTCCCTAAATCTCTGTGTCCAATTAATAAATCCACCAGTTCGATTACGTAAGTTGCACTGCATTTTATCTGCTAAACCGTCCACTGAGACACCCGAAGCTTGGGATCCTGAAGAGGCCGTGGATTTATATGAAAAGCTAATGTTGCATGTGAGCCAAGATGTTAATAGTAGTAGTAGAAAACATCGTAGGGTTTGCGGTGATGGTGATGGTGATGGGTCTGTGTGGTGGTTTGTGTGTTTTAATATAAATGAGACGGGGCATCAAGGATTCTCAACTTGTTTGCTTAATGTTTCTGCATTTCCAGTGGGTTCTCAGAAGATGAACTGGCAGGGTTGTTCTACTGTCACTGAAGGAGATTCTTACTGGAGTCCAGTTCCCTTGAATATGGGGATTGTGTTTAGTGTCAAGGAGAGGAGTAATCAGAGTCCACGCTGAATCGGAGACGACCCAAACTCATCTTTAGCCTTGTGCTACAGTACGTTGAACGCTCGATATGATTGCAGTGGTCTCTGCTATATAGTTTGTAGCTTGACCAATTGATTTGCCGAAAGTGCCCAAGACCTCCCTGGTGTTATTTATGTACATTATACCAATCCCCGTCGGTCCTGGATTGCCCATAGCCGATCCATCACCGCAGATTTTAACCTCGTTCGCTCCAGGGAACAACCATCTCCAGCTCTCGATGTTGTTGCATTTTCGTAGTTTGCATTGGACATTTAGTGCATTTATGATCTTCAGGTCATGAACCGTGTTGTTCATCATATGTTGAGATAGGTGGGCAACATCTACGATATTTGCTAGGATGTTCAACGTGATTTTCTAGATTGTAATCTTGAGTCCATCTGAGTGCCAATTATTTCTTGCATACCAAATGTTGCTGCATATAGAGAAGACCACGGCAACCCATAAGTCTTTAATATATGGGCTAGACGATTTTTCCCTTTCCAAAATGATTCTCCAAGTATATGTAGGTGTAATAGGATAATAGGAGAAACAGTTTGTAGCCCTTTGCCAGAGAGAGGCCGCAGGGGGGCACTGTAGTAGTATATGTGTTTCTATTTTTGAGCTGTTGTGGTATTGGTGACAGACCGAGACCAAGGCTATGCATTTCTTCCTGATGATGTCGTCCATAGACAAGAGATGGTTCAACAAACGCCATGGTAGAGACGTGGAAAAACCTGGTGTTGCGATCACCCTCTTTAAGCCAGGTTTCACGGGATTTGTCTCTCCAGATGGTTTCTTGAGAAAGATTTTTCTCCAGCGAGTTCAAGAGCTGATGCTTAAGGATTTCATTTTCTTCGGAGTAAGACTCTTTTTGGATCTGCCCAATCTGGCCACGAAGCTATTAAATAATCTCAGGTTTGGAAGAGAAGGTTAGGCGATTCCAGTTGGTGAGCGAAGCTTTTGTATGATGCAGCTTTTTGCAGAGCCGAAGGGGGCGTGAGCCAGTTTGGTTGACATCTCAGGCTTCCTTGATCATCGTATGATACTCCTCATGCTTAGCCCAAAGCGATTGGAAGTGAAATTGCTTGGGGAGCTGATGATGTGAAGGAGTGGTGTTAATAATGATAGGGCCATGGTCAGAGCCGATAATGGGTAAGTTGAGGATAGTCGCATCTGGGAAAGACGTTCTCCAGGTGTCATTTGCAACCGCCCGATCAAGGCAAAGCTTAGTAAGATCCGTCCCTTTGCGTTTGTTGAACCAGGTGAAGGAGACGCCCGCGAATCCGAGGTCAATCAGGGAGGAGTTAAAAATGAAATCGACCAGGGGATTAGAGGCCAGTTGATCGAAGGGGGTTCTACCAAACTTTTCTTCACGCGATATGATCCCGTTGAGGTCTCCCATAACGATCCAGGGGATATGGATGGAGCGAGCCAGGTTGGTGATAGAGTCCCAGTAAGGGCCCCGTTGAGCGTGTTCTGGCGGCCCATAAGTAAAGGAACTCATCCAGTGAATCGGATGAGGGTCAATGTCAGGGTTAGAAGGGGAGGTAGTAAAAATGACGTCGATGCTTCTAGACGAAGAGGCAAGAATCTTGAGGTCGACATCCTTATGCCAGGCCAGCCAGAGCCCCCCCCCATGACCGGCGCTAGCAGGGGCGCAATGAGAGTGATCTAAACCCAAGGTAGAAATTTTCTGGATAAGTCAGGATCTGTACTTTTAGTTTCAGAGAGGAAGATGACGTCGGGATTGTGTTTTTTTTTATGTTGCGGATCTCCCGGAGAGTGGACGGCTTTCTACTCCCCCTACAATTCCAGGAGAGAACAATCATTGGACACTAAGGGCCGGTGTCGGGCCCGCTTCCGGGAGAGGTATAGTCGATTGTTACTCAAGATTGGTCTGCTTATATCGACGGTGATCAGGGTTGTTTTGCATATATCACCGATGAAGAGGGCGACCAAGGGATAAATTGTCTGCGCTTGATGCTTCTGTCGGGCGGACTAGACGTGCACCTATGATTCCCAGGTAAACCTCCACGGGAAGAGGAGAGATTCCAATGGCGAGTCCTGGAACAAAGTTTCCAGAGATCACAGAGCCTAAGCTGAAAGGAATGAATAGGGAGTCCTTTCTCTTGTAACCTGACAGAGGGCTGAGAGAAGCTAAAGTATTTGGAAGCGAATTTCATCATAAAATTCCTTCCCCACTCTTTGCTACCCCAGGGTTCAGACTTGTGGTGATTGCTAGTGGGAATAGCGGGAAAAATGTCAACACTCGAAATGGGGTTGGCAATGCATGTGCTTTGCCGTGTCATGGGGCTTTAGGAGCATACCAATGGATAATCCTATGAGAAGCTTTTTTAAGTCTACAACCAAGACTCTAGAGGTGACATTATCAGAATAAGAATTAGAAAGATGATTGTGTTTATATCTTCATCTTTCATAGTAAAAGATTCTTTTAGGACAAATAGAAGGTGTAGTCAATTGATATGAAGGAGTATGCAGAGTACATAAAAATGGTGTAGTAAATCGAAGCGATGAAGCATGCGAGTATGGTAACGTGTGTATGTGCTTATATGTTGCAAAATCTAAAATATGTACCTTTGTGTGCTCTCCGAAGTCCTCGAAAGCCTCTTTGCTGTGAGTAGGTGTTCACTGCCATTTTGGAGTAGAACTCCCAGGCTGAAAAGTTGGTCCACTGTGCTGCCCAATACAGTTCAAATTGTCAAAAAAATCCGCGGTGGTTGGCGTATTCCAGCCGGAGCTTTCGGCTGATAAACTGCTGTTCTCCACAGGTTCAGTATCTTTGTCGGTTGATGATAGATGGGGCTGGACAGAGGAGGGAGAGAGAGGTAAGGATCCCAGCTGGAAGGAAAAATGTGTGTTGGTCTGCGTCGAGGTCCCTGAATCCGAGTCCGGCTGGGCTTGAGAAAAGGTTTTGAAATTACAGTTTGTGGGCTTGAGAGAGTTGAGTGGGTCTCACTGAAATGGGTTGTGGAGGGGCTCCCTAGTGGTCTGGGATTGAAGTCCAACAAACGGGGTAGCAGCTGCGAGCCCAAAGCAGATGATAGCCCAACGTGTTTGTGTTTTGTTGTAATCGAAGAAGGCCCATGGTCCAATGGAAACTTGTTGAAGTCAAGTTTGATATGTTGATGAGTGGGGTCAGTCAGTGCAAACAAATCTGACGAGTTGGTCTCCAAATCTTCTTCAAATTTTCTTTTATTTTTGGATGGCGTGTGAGTTGGCTGATTAGGTGGGCCTAGCTGGGGAAAACCATAAATATGATTTGAAGTGGCAATCATCTCACACCCATTTAGTAGTCATTTTATAGCCATTATAACTTTGATTGTAGCTCCTGGTTTTTGCTGTCTGTACATTAGGTCTTCCCAATGTCTGTGGACTGTCAGCTCTGAAGCCTCCTGAGATAAGGTGTGTCTGACTACCAGACCTTGTGGCAGTCGGTCAAAATGGAAATGGGGCTGTTGGTCCTTCTCCGGAGTTTTAGCCATCGTCCGAGGGTGAGACGACCACCGATTCAGATTAGCAATGGCCATTTGAATAATGTGCCCAATCCCTTCTCTGTTAATGTCGTCCTGAGGCTCCTTCTTGCTACTCAAAGATGTGTCGGGTTGTCGATTAGTTTGTTGGTATTGGGCCTCCGAAGAATGCTTGGGTGAGTGTACCTGAATCTGTTTACCGAACGGGAATACAATAGGTCCGGTGATATTGTGCCTGAGCCGTTCGTGGCGGTGATGGGAGAAGTCCGGACAGGATTCAAGGGAGTGCGAAATGATTCCGCAAAAGGCACAAAACCCTCTAAGCGTTCGTATTTGATCGTTAGTTTTGCCTCTACGTAACGGCCGGGTCGGGGAACTTGGATCGAAAGAACTAACGGCTTATCCGTAAATAAGTTGACCTGGATTCTCACGAAACTTGTTCGGAGTGGTTCTGCTTCTCTTGTGCGGAAGTCACTAGTGACATACTCGACAAGCTTGTTGCCAATGCAAACTAGGGTTTCCGGGTTGTGAAGGCAACATGGCAAGCTTGAGACTTGCACCTAACATAAGTATCTCAAGAACTGCAATTCAATCTGGTGGAGCATCGGATCGTAGGGCTGTTGAAGGATGGAATATCCAAACACATTGGGCGGTGAAGTCGCGAGCACTGTCTAAAAATCCCGCTGATTTGCAAAGTTTGCCATAAAAATCTTTGTATCTCTTTCGTAGGCAATGGGAGGGATTGTGGCAATCAGTTTTGACCATTCCCTTTTAACCCCCTCACAAATGGTAAGCTCGCGTATGTTCGGTGATAATGATTTAAAGGCAATGACATATTTCCACCGCGCTTGAAGTGTTGCCCAAGACGAGGGGTCGAGTTTAAGGATCGGAGTGGGATCATGGGTGGTACAAGATTTCATGAGTTCCACTATGTCATGGTTTGAAGATGATTCACCTCCTTCTGGCATGCTGAAGAAGAGAGAGGCAAGGAGAAACAGGCCAAACCCTAGGCAGCGAAAAGGGTTTAGAAAGTGAAAGAAGTTTACGTATCTTGCATGGGAGGTGGATGTGGTAGGTGGGGTGTGGGTATGAGGAGAAAAGAAGATGGAAGGAGGTAGGTGAAGTATGGAGTGGACCTGAGAAGGAGGAAGGAGGGAGAGGGGAGGGGTTAAGTGGGAGGGGAAACAAGGAGGGAGAGGATCCGGATATATATATATATATATATATAAGGTAACTTGTATTAATATTAATTATGTCCATATCAATAGCATTGGTAGTAGAAATTGGTGCTCATGTTCAGCCCTTTAAATTATAGATGTTCAAGTTGGACCTTGATGTTAAATCAAGGGGGTACTAAGCATAAACCTAAATATGTGTAAGTGTCAAAAGATGTATTTGACTAGTAGCTTAACTTAGCTACGATTATAAGACTTCAAGTTATATAACCTTTATTAACTTGAGGTAGGCAGATCATTGATAGTCAGAGTATAATATTATCGACAGAGTCCTCACTATTAGATTTATGAGGGTAGATAGGTCGTTGAGCATAAGATCGCCAATCATATGATATAGTCTCATTGCCTATAGAGCAAGGACAGATAAGTCATTTTGATTAAGTGTCGGTCTCTTAACTCATTCATGCATAGGATAACTTAGAGTCATGTACACAGTAGGGCTATGTTGCCAGGGTCCTTGGGTTCAAGTCCCTAAAGGTAACTATTTATTAGTATCCCGGGTTGCAAGTCCCTAAATTATTTCCCTGTTACTTCTCGGCTGCATGCTACGCAAGCATTCCGTGGGCTTAGATCCCTGAAAGTGAAAATAAATCAGGTTTTAGACCTGTAGGTTAAAAATCCTTGACCACCTTGATCCGGTGATTTCCCCACTAATTCTTGGCTCACTAAAAAGGAATCCGTCAATCCCTGACTCGATAATAAGGGATACGCTTCTGTTGAGGACAGAAAGGTGTAAGAGTGTAATCCCACTGAATTAAAAGTGACCCTATGTACATCGTATGTTAGTTATCCCCCACACCTAATAATACTCTATAATTATTTATAATACCGGTTGGCGCCGACGCTTAAAAACAACATTAATAATTGAACCTCATCTCCTCAGTAAGCATTGCATCATTCATATATATATATATATATATATATATATATATATATATATATATATATATCACTTTAGTACTTCTGTATTATATTGATCTGTCATGTTCAGTAACCGGTAATGATTGTGCTTGTTTGACGCCCTGTGCGCTATATTTTTACAGGAGGTCGAGCACAATAGGTTTTTGCTTAGTGAGGCTTGGTGGATCATTTTCAGGATTTTTTGGAGTTCTTTGGATCGCTGAGCTGTCGTAGGGTATTTATGATCTTTTGATTTCATATTTCTTGGTCGTAGTCTTATTCTCGTTTTTAGAGTTGGTTAAGAATTTTATTCACTTTAACCCATTTATTTATTTAATTTATATTTGAGTTTTTCCACTGCGTTTCTTGGTAAGTAGATGTAGTTAATTTCTTTATAAATATATTACATCTCTGGTGTTCATCCGTGGGATGCCCAATTTGTTAAGCCTTACGATTTGCTTAATGATTTTTATCAGAAAGCGGATTTTGGGGCGTGACACACTCCTCCCTAATAAAATTTGATGAATTAAATTTCATATTGAAAAGTATGATATGAAGCTAATCTTTGATGAGTACCAGTAATGCCTAATAAAAATGTGTTGTAGTGTTGCTCCTGAGAAAGATGTATTGATTTTGTGAAATGCCTTAGAGATATGTTTATGTATGGTGTCGTTATGTTAAATTATTGTTATACATGTTTATGAATGATTTGCAAGTTGTTTATACTCTATAAAACTGGGGAAGTGTTGCCCAATTTTCTGTGATTGTTATGCAGGTTTATGAAATGATAGTATATAAATAATAAAAAATGTTGCCCAATTTTTTCTTTGATTGGTATACAGGTGTATAAAATATTTTGCAGGTGGTTTTAGTCTTATAAAACTGGGGAAGGGTTGCCAATTTTTTGTAAAATCTAGAATATCTATTGCAAATTTTCTTGTGAAATTGAATGAGTTTCAAGATGGTTGAGCTAAAAGCATGAAATCTATGTTTTACTTATTGGCAATTATATATATGTCTCTTTTGGGTAGAGCCGAAAGCACGCAACTAAAGAGATGTAGTGCCGAAGGCACGCCTTTATCGCTTTTAAAATACTATCCCGTCGATTTCCCCACCGTTTAGTGATAATACTAGTATAAGATTGTACAGTGTTTATTTAGACTATGAGAGATGTGTAACTGTAAATATATTCTTCCTTCGTTGCTTCTTTGTACTGGCGTGTTCAGTTTTAAACCTCTGTACATTATATATTTTTTACATTTTTTTTTGCTCAAAGAACGAACAGAACAACTAGCCGTCCTCATTTAATCTCACAAACTTTGTTCCGCTTTAGGATTGTTGTAAGCAGCTTTTTCATATCATTTATTTCAATAAGACGTCATATTAACCATTTTTTTCCCTCATGAAACACGTATATATCTCAAGTATTCACGTCGCTCATATGGCATCAAAAGAAGGCACACCTCTTGCAAAATATGACATCATTATGTGTTGTGATAGATAACAGTGCATTTTGGTCCTCATTCACCATATCACACATTTCATTTTTACCGGAACTTGAGAACTCAATTTATATATATATCGGTGGTCGTTTAACACCTTATGGGTTAGAGTTTTAGAGTTTGCTTTATAAAGTTGGTAGACAATTTGGCAACTTTCAAAGTGTAAAAAGAATCTTCTTGTTTTGCGTTGTTTACACGAAAAGATGATCGTTGTTGAAATAAAATACACAATCTCGTGAATAAATACCAACAATTCGATCCCAACTACAACTAGTATTGATGCTGTGTTGAGCTCTCTCTCTATTAAGTAAGTAATTCTCCAAATTAGAGTTTCAAACCCACTAATTTCATACTCATATCTCCAAATTAGGGTTTGTTACTTCATCTATAACTGATTCTTACATGTTTTTAGTTGTTGTTAGAGTCACATAATTGCAGATTTAAGCATCTGGGTTTGATTCAAGATCAAGTTGCTGCTTTAGGAGTCGAAGAAGGAGAGGGTTCTTTGGAATTGGAGTTGTTGCTTTGCTTGGAACTGTAAATTGGGCTGATATATTCCAGAGTTTGTCTCTATTTTCAATTATAACTATGGGGTTTGATTTTGAGGATATAATATAGGTTTAATTATCTTTATTAAATTTAGACTTTTGGGTACTGTTTAATTGTTTCTAGGGCTCATTTGGTATCTAAATGAGTACCCAAAAGTTTGATACAAGTTATAATCAAGTATTTTTTTAACAATGCGAGATATTTGATGGATAAAATCGTTTTGATGTAAATGCTAGGGAAATGCTGGGGAAATGTTGTCCAATTTTTCTTTGATTGTTATACAGGTTTATGAAATGATAGGTTATGAAACATGGAAAATGTTGCCTAAATGAAATTATTTACATGTGGTTTGTAATCCTATAAAATTGGAGAAGTGCTGCCCATTTTTTCTTAGAATACCAATTATAAATTTTCATCTGAGATTGCATGAGTTTGAAGAATGTTAAGCTAAAAACATGTAAGAAATGTTTTAATTACAACAATTTTACACAAGTACTATTTGGGTAGTGCACGCAACTAAAGAAGTGTAGTGCCAAAGGCACGCCTTTATTGCTTTTAAAAAAATGTCGCGTCGGTCTCCCCACCGTTTAGTTGTCACCTCACCGTTAAATATATCCGAAAATTGTGCAATTTTTAGTGTACGAAGCAAAGCAGGGTTTTAATGTAGAGGACTTCCATTTGTTTGCGTTCCTGAAACGTTGTTTGTTCAGGCAGGACATCATGCTTATGAAGTTCAAGTTTTTTTCGATTTCAATGTTATAGGAAGCTTTGCCGATATAGTAACCATGCAATTTTTACTATTATGTTGCAGGGATACTCGTTGTTAAATTCATATTCTGGTAAACATGTTTAAGGTTCCAGATCATCAAGTGGCAGGCCATCGTGCACAAGATGGAAAGCTTGGCCCGGTCATTGATGATGCAGGCCGGTTTTACAAGCCCCTCCAGAATGATGAACGTGGATCAAAAGAGGTTGCCTTCTATGAATCCTTCTCCTCAAATACTAGAGTCCCAGACCACATTCGCCGATTCTTTCCTGTTTTCCACGGTACTCAGCTTGTAGAAGCGTCTGATGGATCTGGTTCACATCCCCATCTCGTTATGCAAGATCTTACCTTAAATCGTCTAAATCCTTCTGTAATGGACATCAAAATGGGATCCAGAACGTGGTATCCCCAAGCATCAATGAAATATATTGAGAAATGTCTTAAGAAAGATAGAGATAGCACTAGTGTGCATCTGGGTTTCAGGATATCAGGACTACAGACCTATGAAAGCAAAAAATCCGGATTTTGGAAGCCTGCTAAGAAGACAGTTCAGAGTTTTACAGTGAATGACGTTAAGTCGTCTCTGAGGAAATATGTTTCTTCTAATCCATCTTCGAAAACCGAACCAGATTGTTTGTTTGCATCAATTGTCTATGGTGGTTCTGATGGGATTTTAGCGCAGTTGTTGGAACTGAAAGCTTGGTTTGAGAATCAAACCATTTACCAGTTCTCTTCGTGTTCTGTTCTTATGATATACGGGAAAGAAGGGTCGGAGGCAGGGAGTTCACATCCTGAAGTGAAGCTTGTGGACTTTGCTCATGTTGTAGAAGACGAAGGTATCATAGATCATAACTTATTGGGGGGACTGTGCTCTTTGATAAAATTGGTTTCGGACATAGTCAACAGCCCAGGAGAATGTGTCAAACGGAGATTTGCTGGCATCCGAGAAGAATAGTTTTTTGCAATGACCTGAAAGAGTAGAATGCCAACTCTATGCTGGTGATTACGTTTTGATTTATATTAGCTACTGAAATCTTTGTGGCTTCTGTTATGCTAAATGAGGTTAATTGAATAAACATTTTATTAATAGAATACATTTGAAATACATACCTTAGGCTCTGTTTGACAATGACGGTGTTGCCCGAGGTTTTCTTGCTGTGTCTCAAGATTCAAAGAAGGGCTATTTGAAATATGAGATGAAGAATATCAAGTAGTTTTACATTGATTAAAAGTATTTTGTATTAGGTTGAATAAGATGTTCGTACTATTCGTAGGAACGTAGCATTTATTGTTCGGATCTATTCAAGTTTATTTCGATATTAGTTGTTTATTTATTATTGAAAGATTAATAAATGAGTTTTTGGTTGTTTGTCTATTTCAATATTTGAATGTCACATAGTTTATACATTAATAACTATTAAAATGAGAAGAGATGTCAAATATATTATTTACAATATTTGATTTGCCAACACAGAGTTTCGAAATATATGTTTTTAATATTTGGCTGCCAAACAAAAAACATATATATGAGATATTTGATTTTTCAAATATCAGGATATCTGAAATATCGAATATCTGAAATATATTTTTATCAAACAGAGCCTAAGGTATGATTTATAATCTCTCCTAAATGAATGAAAGACATGATAAGCTGTATAAACCTTACTAGAAAAGTATGTAACAAATTTATAGGCTAAAATCGAATGAAAACACCTAGATTTTAAGTTCCTCTTCTTCGTATCATTTATAATGCACTCTTTTTTATCCATTAATATAATCAAGTGCCTGCCAGCATGTTTAACTGAAAAAATAAAATAAATCTACCTTTGAATCACTGAAGAAGTTGGCATCGAAGAACTCTTTCGCCTATGCAAGTGACACAACTTCACTAGTTTCTTCTGCAAATGTGGTGGTGATGTTGTCAAACGAACCAAACTCCTTGCTGTTCTGATCAAATATGTACAAGCAATAAATTCCAAAAATCAGAAAAACAAAACCACAATTACTGTTTGATTTTTAGACAAAGTATAAAACTAAACTCTAGAGAGAAATTACCATTTCTGTTGTACAAGTTGCAGAAAAAGCAGAAGCAAAGAGGAAGGTAGAGAAGGAGCTATGTGTCCATGTGTGTTCATCTGTGTCCTCCAACATTACTGTGTTGTGTTTAAAAGCTTCAGCTCTCTCCTTCCGTCACCATCTAAGGGAAGCTAACAATGCGACCGACAGACGTCCAATGGGTTATTTTGTTTGGGCTCAGGAACCACCACAGTTTCTGGTACAGTGATGATTGTACAGGATGCAGTTTTACCAAAGAATGCAACTGAGGAGAGTATAAGTCCAAAATACAAACTCTATGGAACCTGTTTTGTTTAAATAATAATAGATCTTATTTTACCAGGAAACAAAAACACCTAGCATGGCAAGATCACAGCAATTACATTATTACAAGTCAAACTGGTGAACTTAACCTGCCCCGCTGCATAACTCTCATGAACAAGTTGTTTCCAAAAATGCATCATCGGTTATTTCTTAAAACGAAAACAAACATCGCTGTTTTGGCTCCTACAGTAATGTTCAAAGTTCAAATGCTTAGAGAGCTCACGAGAACAAAAGTACCCACATATAGTTAAAGTACCCACGTATAGAAAGCACAGCAGTTCAATATAACGTAAGTAGCAAACCATTGCTCATGTATGACTTGATTTCCACATTATTACTTGTATTAATTCCAATCTTCCATTATCAAATCGTATTGATTTCCACATTATGCACTCATAGTATAAATAAAATTCATAGGAAGGTGCACATGCATGAACTTGTGCTATTATATGTGGATGCACATGAACTTGGGTTATTATATGTGGATATTTACACTATAAGTATGTTATAGTTAACACATGCATATCTTCTTGAAATTGTACTACATGCCAAAATTGTACTATTAACTTATGTTTGAATTATGTACATAATAGACAAGAGTTATTCATAATACAATAATTATTAAATGATTTCCATGTGGTGCAACAAGGTCATATTTAGTCCTTAAAACTAGATGGATATTTATGTGCTTATGCTATAAGAGTTAGTGATAAAACTAGTAGCCTAGAGCGAGGCTGCATGACATGATTCAAGCACAACAAATGGGGGAAAGGAACTTGTGGATTGGAACTGATTCAAAGCTTGTTGTTGCTTACATTATAAGCAAGGTGGAACCTCCCTGGCACTGCTACCTTATTGTTCAAGATATCCTCAGAAGAACCACTTCTCTCAGTTCAAGATTTTTCATATTTATAGAGATGCAAATAGTAGGGGTGATCTTTAGCTTCCTTTTCTGATGTTTTTTGTGAGACTGTTATGTACCCTGGATCCTTACCTACAGGCCTGTGTGCCTTGAATATGGGGGATGCCTTGGGGAAGAAATATCTGAGAAAGTGATTCTCCCTATCTTTCTTTAATAAATTGGTTCATGGGGTTCTCCTTTAAAACCCCAGCTTGCCTAGTTAAAAAAAATATAGGCTTTTGCTTGAATCTTGTTGCCTTTACTCACAGTGTTGGTTTATAAGCCCAGGAATGCCATAGCATGAGAGGAAGGATAGCATCGTTTATAGGTTGGTTTCAATTGGCTTTCCACTGTAAATGTCTGCACATCCTTTACATTTTACACTTATTTTAATTATGCTTGTTCCTTTAAGATATGAAAGTTGTTTAAACTTGAGCATCATTATACTAAATTTTAGTTTGCCCCCCCAGCTCAACTATAAAAAATGGACTGCAGACTTCAAATTTCAGTTTTTTGCATTGTTATGAATTTATTAGTCCTCTTAATTTCCTCTTTTAACTCCAAAATATAACGACGAGATTTATCCACCACCACAAGTCGATCCCAAAACACGGGAGATTATTATCTGGGCAAAGCTCTTCCGCCATCTCAACTGCTTCCAAAGCTTCCTCTTGTAAACCCATTATCTCTCTTGAAGATTTTTTTTGGCAATGTTGGTATATAAATGAAAAACTGAAGTCCTAGCCTAGTATTCTCAATTCTCAGTTTTACGTGAAACTTTGTGTAGCATTATTACAGTATTTAATTGAGCTAGAGATGATTAGTTCCCAAATTGGAATGCTGATAGGAAACTGTTTTAATTTGGATGTTGTGGTACGAAATTGGCAAATAATTAGGCAAAGTTTTCGATTTTATGGATTACCGGATGATTTGAAGGTTTTATTTAATAAAATGCCAAGCCAAATGATTTGGCATACTGATCTCCAATGTTGCCTTATAATTTTGTATTTTTGGTAATTGCTGAATGATTAGGCTTCTTTTACCAAAAAACTAAATCTACTTTTCCCGCCAACACAAAACGAAGGCAAACTAAATTTATCTCTTCCTGCCAAAAAAAAAAAAACATTTCTTAAAATCTACTAATAATAAATAATAACAGTTCCATCTTTAACCATCTTCTGTGAGTAATTATTCGAGCAACAGAGGAGAAGGTACTTCGTTAAGACTTGAGAGATATTTATATTCAGCAGCACAAAAAGCCAGACTTAAGAGTGGTTTACCTGCTATCTTTGTGACTAACCAATTGAAGATAAAATCCCATCTCAAATCTGTAGGAATATCACACTCCATTTTCCTAAGAATGCTCTTCCATATATGTTGTGAGAAACTGCAATCAAAGAAAAGATGATTTTTGTTCTCTTCAGGAGCATTGCAAAGAGAGCAATAGGTTTGGTCAACTTTTTCAATCTTTATCAAGAAGTTTTTAGTGGTCAGCCTATCAAATACTGCAACCCATGAAATAAAAGAATGTCTTGGTTGGTGAGTTCTATTAGCATTCTATGCACTCTTTGTGGAGAACCTCCCTCTCGTTGCAGGGATCCATTCACAATGCTTCCATTCAGATCTGCATGTCTAGAATTATGAGGTAATTGCCAACTGCTTCCATTCACAATGCTTGATACTGTAGCATTTGGTTGAATACCTCTTTTTTTTTTTGCTCAATGCTTGAATTTTTCAAGTATTTGAGAGATCTCTTCTAGCAAGGCTCAATGCTTGAATTTTAATTAAGTCATCCGGTGCATAACCTTTATGCGCCCTATAGTTCTAATTAATAAAAGAGATAAGTTTTTTTTTTTTTTTTTTTAAATTACATCAGACGTATAAATTTTAATTAAGTCATCAGTCGTATAAATTTTAGGAGCTTCGGACACTTGATAAAAAAAATTCCGGTCGTTTCAACACCCTAGTGGGTCTCTAATGTTTTTAATTTGCTGAATGAATCACAGATTGACTTGTTTCTTCTTTGACGACTATACGATCTTGATTTAGGTCACAAAGAGCTTCATTGGTGATCTTGATTTAGCGCAGAGAGAGTAGGAGCTTTTGATCAAACACGACGGACACAGTTAGTAATATTGCTGATGGACACATGGAGGCACTCATGGACACTTATCATCTTCCTCCTCTTTGCTTCTGCTTTCACTGTTCTCGGCAAATCTCTTATTGCAACTTGTACAGCACAAATGGTACTCTTTTCGATTGTGGTTTTGTGTATCTAATTAATGCACAACACAAATGGTACTATAATTAATTAATGGAGCTTATTATTGTTTGCACATATATTTGATCAGGATAGCACCACCACATTTGTAGAAGAAACTACTAGGGAAGAAGAAATTCTGTCACTTAAAAATGCGTTAAAGTTCTTCGATGCCGATTTCTTTAGTGAATCCAAGGTAATTTGTGTTTGTTTTTTGGACTGCCAAATTAATATTTATTGACTAATGAAGAAGAATGCATTATTAACTATAATGCAGGTTGGGGAGATTGCGAACGATGCAAAAGAGTTCAACATTCCCCTCTATAGAGGAAATAGGAAACTTGTTGCATCTACGGATGGAGGGTTGTATGATCCGTCTGTATTGGTCTTTAATCCTACGTGGGGTGGCAGCGAAGAACACTATGAGAATAAAAGGTTCACTTATCCATCTGTTTCAAGCATACAAAGGCCAGACAGAGAAGAAGATATTGCCTTTTTGAGCGTGAGTCAAACTGCAATATACAACTTCTTTGATTTAAGGCACAAATGGTTTTTATTGGTTTATCAATCTGCTCTCAGAATAGAATAGCTGGCATGTATCAGGTTCTTGAACTAGGTCACCTTATAAGAACAAAGCAAATTACGTCCCATGAACTTACTGGAATATTTCTGCGGAGAATGAAGAAGTATGATATTTTTTACTCCATTAATTATACGAGTTTTGTGTTCCTTTATGTGCAGTTGTTCATTCTGTTGACTTATATAGGTATGATGTCGCTCTTGAAGCTGTCGTTTCTTATACAGAAGATCTAGCATACAAACAAGCGAAAGAGGCTGACAGTTTACTCGACCGCGGAGAATATTTAGGTATCTTCCACTCTATCTAATTCTTACTTTTAACGTTTCTTCTCAACTTTGAACAATGTATTGAACATGCAAATTAATGAATAAACCTACATTTCTGGGTTAATTGATACCATAATTTTACTATAAAAGTATGATTTGTCACAAGCACCAAACAAAGCGAAAATGAATGAACAATCACACAACACAAGACATTTTTGAAGTAGTTCGACTTATGGATATATCTAGGGACGAACAACAATTGAATTGCCATTCGAAAAGGATAAGAAGAAACCCATCCTCTCTTTGTCTTCTTCCTAGTTCAGTATATCCAACCTCCTACAAATTACTTGTAAGAAACCCATAATTAGAGTTTGCATAAAATACGTGAAATATTGAACTATATATGGGGTGCATGAAGAAAAAAACTTGCTTGTCTACAACACCTTCTAATATTGGAAAACCAAGATAGACTCCTAACAATATTGTGTTATTCAATAACCCTTAGTACCTATGTGGCATATTTCATATTTGACACATGTTTGGACTAAACATTAATGTTGTGATAAACTGTGTTCAAATATACAAGCACAAAACATAGATAATTAAGGAAACGCAGAAAAGATTTAGATGCTTATCGGATATGATATGATCAAGTTTGTGTCTAGCACGCTTTCCTTAAGACAGATTCGCCCCTGCCACAATGCTTTACAGGAAAATGGGCCACTGTCTCCCAGAATACAACGATCAGTCACAGGGAGAAGAAAGCACTTCTTTCTCCCTGCCAAACGAATCTTGATTGTGACTATTATTCTCTTGATGAAAAGGACTCAAAGGAAATGTAAAAACCGATGATCACGAATGACACTGGAAAGGGCTTTAAATTGGACATTAGTGACTCCTCACCAAGAGTCGTGTTTTAAGACACCACTTCACGAAGGGTCACGATTTATTACCAAGAGTCCTGTCTCTTGGAGTTCAAAATCAACTATAAGCTCATAAACACTTAGTTCCGCCATTCAAAATAAAGGAAAGCCAAACTCTTGGATTTTTCCAACAAATGTAACAATACAATTTGACCCTCCTTCCATGAAAAAGTGTGTTTTCTATACATGGATTCAAGAAACTGCCTCTGGGTTTTCCAACAAGAAAAAATGACTTGATCCACAATACCAGTCTGTGGTTCTTAATTTCTTGCAAAGTTTTGAACAAAGATGTCTCACAACAATAGCACTATGGGGTTTTACTTCTTAGTCCTGAATGCCACGTGGGATGTCTGTAACCTTTTAGGACTGTAGCTGTAAATTTTATGACAATGCAATTTCATCCCCCCTCACCCCACCCACCCACCCACCCCCCAAATAATAATAAAGGCTTACCGCACATTTACAGGTTTTACTATATATAACACTAGAAAGTAAGTTCCATAGAGATATTGAATACTGAATTGTCTTGTAGGTCCTCTTCATGGAATTCCTTATGGGCTGAAAGATATAATTGCAGTACCCCATTATAAGACGACATGGGGCTCAACAACTTTCAAGAATCAAGTTCTAGATATCGAAGCTTGGGTTTATAAGAGGTATCATTACATGTAAAAAATCTGGAACTTCACTTGCAGAATATTGTTTTAAAATCTTGTGTTCTACAGGTTAAGATCTGCAGGAGCTGTTCTGATTGCAAAGCTTGTTTCTGGGTCACTGGCATATGATGACATCTGGTTTGGGGGAAGGACTCGAAATCCTTGGAATATTGAGGAATTCTCTACGGGTTCATCAGCTGGACCTGCTGCCTGCACTTCAGCTGGTTTTTTCTTGGTTTCATTAACTCTTACTCGGTCCATTTTTATTAAGAGGATGTATGTTATCTATTCTGATATACATGAGAGACCCAGGGTAGCTTCCCAAGCTTAAGCATTGACTTGTAGAGAGAGTAAAAAAACATGTAAATCAAAACTTACATCATGTGAAATGCTGTAAACTCATAAAAGCTTCTATAAACAACTGTCTACTACCTCCAAACTCTAAAGTGTGGTAACCTGGTGGGTTCTCTGCCCAAATAACATCTGAAGTTAAGAATCAGTTAAAATCCTACTCTTAAAAAATATTGGAGCCCAAATATGTTGTAAATCATGATTTATTTGGAATGGACTGTACTGGATATGTTCAAGTACTCGGAAATCTTCTTACATCTGAATTCAGTAGTAAATTTGTGAATTAATAAAGAATTAATAATTAGGCCACCTAATTTAAACTTTGATTTCAAGAAACACATGCGAGTAGAACCATGTTTCATTGACAGATTTTAGGGTGCGAGTAACAAGTACAAAGAATGTGCGTGTCCACTAGTTGTTGGGAAAGCAACATAAAGCTATAACAACGAGTAACTGAAGTCACTTTATTTTTTCCATCTAACATATATATGGTATATCATATCTGAGATAACAACGAAACAAAATCCCTGACTTTTAATTCTCAAAAAGCTGCCAGCTTTAGAACATCCGAGGCCCATCACTGTTAAGCTACAATATCCTATACTCTTACAATCTGATTTTCTATATTCATACCATTTTGAGCTAGTAGTGTGTTAGATTTCACTACATTTGCAATATTAGAGAAATTCTCAGGAGAATATTGAGCCACTTAAATTAACTTGATTTTATTTATTTAGGGTTGGTTCCATTTGCAATTGGGTCAGAAACAGCTGGCTCCATTACCTACCCTGCTGCTCGTTGTGGAGTTACAGCATTGCGGCCAACTTTTGGTACTGTTGGTCGAACTGGTGTTATGAGTATCTCTGAAAGCTTGGTATAGTTCGACCGTATCACCTTGCATATGCCAGCTTTTTTACTCACAGAGAAGTTATTACATGGCCTGAAGTCTTATTTATAACAGGACAAGCTTGGCCCTTTCTGCAGAAGTGCTGCGGATTGTGCACTTGTTTTGGATGCTATACGAGGAAAGGATCCAGACGACCTTTCATCTAAAGATATTCTCCTCGAGGACCCATTTTCAGTTGACATCACAAAGCTCAAAGTCGGATATCTAGAAGATGCTGAAATGGAGGTCAACAAACCTCTCATCTTCTATATTGAAAATAAGAAAATTAGTTTAGTGGTACTGGAACACTTAGTGGTACTCCCATCTTTGTTTCAAGAACTTCAAAAAAATAACAAATAAGTCTTTGACTCAAATGCTGTTCTCTTGATTAAGCCGGCGCAAAAATGGCAAAAAGTTGAGATATTGGATGTCATAAATAAATAATGGCTAAATGATATCGTCTTTTGTGTGGGATGCTGTTATTAGTGGTATCCACCTTTATATCTATATTTTGCTACTCCGTGATAAGACTTGATCTTTAAGTGCCAAATATTTAAGTTTTTGAATTCATTTAAAATCTTGCAGCACTTATTGCAGAATATTTCTGAGGTTTAATTATTTTATTGACGTTATTGAGTTCCCTATTTTATGTTCTGATCATACTTGTACGGTTCGCTCTTTGAAGCTTGTGAATTTTTTTTATGAGCTAGGTTGTTGATGTTCTTGCCTCTATGGGTGTTCATATGGTTCCTTTCAAACTGAATTACACCGTGGATTCTGTTCAAGGCATCCTTAACTTTACAATGGATGTGGAAATGTTAACTCACTTTGACAAGTGGCAGCGGTCGGGACAAGATGACGCCTATGAAGCTCAAGACCAGTGGCCTCTAGAACTGCGTCGTGCGCGCATGATACCTGCAGTAGACTACCTGCAGGTTTGTCATCTCCCCTAATCTAATGATATTTATGTTTAAATACTCTACTTATGAGTGAATAAAATCTTGTGTTCAATGGTGCAAGCTTGGGGGGATGGAATCTAACGAAGAGTTGGCGCAAAAGAATTCAAAATTCTCGAATCCACGAGGGAAATAAATGCTTTGTTTGTTAAACAAAGGAGAACTGTGAGAAATAAAAAGAAATACTTGATTGATTGATAATTGATGATTGAATGAATTTTACAATATAGAACTTGGCCTTTTATAGGCTTACAATCATTAATCCAATTAAGCACCACTAAACAAGAAGTTATAGAACTTATCATATTCCTAATTAAAACCCACTAAAATATTAATTATTAAACGGTACCAAACCTTCTAACTTTAAAGTCCCTTGACATTCTGATGGATTGGGCTTGTGTTTGGACTTGGCTCGAATGACTCACATGTATTGGTTGATTGGGCTTTGTCTTGGTAATCTACATCATTCTCCCATTGTTGAAAAGAACTCGGCCTCGAGTTTACTAAAGAAAAAACCTCATGAGTATCTCCATGATAGGGATAGAGATCCAAAACATTGAAAGTGGAAGAAATGTTGTAACCATTGGGTAAATCAATGACATACGCGTTGTCGTTTATCTTCTTAAGAATCTCGCAAGGCCCAATCTTCTTCATCTTCAGCTTATTATAAGTTCCAACCGAAAAACGTTCTTTACATAAGTGTACCATTACTTTATCCCCAACCTCAAAAGTATGGAATCGACGATGTTCATCGGCATATACTTTGTATTTGGCATTGGAAACTTCAATGTTCTTTGTAGTCATCTCGTGGATTTCGGTAACTTGATCAAGAAACTCATTAGCCAAAGAACTAACACCCGGAACGTGAGGAAGACTTACCAAATCAAGGTTATGCTTAGGAATGGCGGTATAAACAATCCGAAAAGGAGAGAAACCGGTTACGCGACTTTTAGAAGAATTATTAGCAAACTCGGCATGAGGAAGATACAGGTCCTATTGTCTGGGTTTTGCATCGGAAAGAGCCTGAACTAGATTACCCAATGTGCGATTTACCACTTCCGTTTGGCCGTCGGTTTGTGGATGTGCGGTGCTACTAAACTTCAAGGATGTAGCTAAACGTCGCCAAAGTATTTGTCAAAAATAACTCAAAAACTTGGTATCTCTATCCGAAGTGATAGATTGAGGAACACCGTGAAGACGCACAATTTCCTTGAAAAATAAATTAGCAATGTGTACCGCATAATGCATCTTCTTACAAGATATAAAGTGTGCCATTTTTGAATAACGATCGACGACTACGAAAACCGAATCAACACCACGTTGGGTTCGAGGAAGACCTAAAACAAAGTCCATAGAAATTTCGGTCCATGGTGACTCCGGGATCGGAAGAGGAGTATAAAGACCCATATTTTGTGCGTGACCTTTGGCTTGTTGACATATGAAACACTTTCGAACAAAATCTGCAACATCTTTCTTCAAAGATGGCCAAAAATATCGTTCTTCAACCAAGGCAATTGTTTTATCTCTACCCAAATGACCACCAAGTCCGCCGCCATGTAACTCCTTGATAACATATTCGCGCAATGAACCTTGAGGAATACAAAAACGAATGTCATTAAAAAGAAAACTATCATGTAAGACAAAATCGGCCGTACCTTCTTGATTATTGTTACATGCAGCCCACATCTCCGCAAAATCCGGATCATCCGCATATAGCTCCTTGAGATAATCAAAAGCAACGATGGAAGCACGAACGGTAATAAGAAGAGATGCACGACGACTCAAAGCATTGGCGACCTTGTTTTGCTTCCCAGATTTATGTTTAATGGAAAAGTTGAATTGTTGAATATCGGCAATCCAACGAGCATGCATACGATTTGTATTTGTGTTGCTTTAAAGGTACTTGAGTGCTTCATGATCGGTGTACAATATAAATTCACGTTGAAGCAAATAATGCTTCCAATATTTAAGAGCTTGAACCACCGGATAAAATTTCAATTCATAAGTAGTCCATATTTGGCGAGCATCACATAACTTCTCACTATAATATGCAATGGGTCTCCCTTTTTGAGACAAAACCGCACCAATACCAAGAGCGGATGCATCACAATCTACCTCAAATAGTTTAGTAAAATCAAACATAGCAAGTACGGGAGCCGTGGAAAGTTTTTCTTTAAGAATCACAAAACTTTCTTCAGCTTCGGGAGACCAAATGAGACAAGGATGTTTCAAACAATCCGTGAGAGGAGAAGTAATAGCGGAAAAATTACACACAAAACGCCGATAAAATGAGGCCAAACCGTGAAAAGATTGAACATCAAAGATTGTCTTTGGAGTACGCCACTCGCGAATAGTCTTGACCTTATCCTCGTCAACATGAATACCGTTGGCGGAAATGACAAAACCTAAGAAGATAAGAGTAGATTGCATAAATGTGCATTTCTTGAGTTGGATTTGGAGAGAGTTTTCTTGGAGAACTTTGAAGACTTGTGATAGATGATTAAGATGATCCTTCTCATCCTTGTTATATATCAAAATATCATCAAAATAAACCACAACAAACGTTCCCAAAAATGGCTTCAAAACCTCGTTCATTAGCCTCATAAAAGTACTAGGAGCGTTCGACAATCCGAAAGGCATGACGAGCCATTCATATAAGCCCTCTTTAGTCTTAAAGGCCGTTTTCCACTCATCACCAAGCCGAAGTCGAATTTGATGATACCCACCCTTAAGATCAATTTTGAAAAGACCTTAGAACCCACAAGCATGTCAAGCATATCATCGAGACGAGGAATTGGGAAACGATACCTCACCGTAATTTTGTTGATCGTTCTACTATCGACACACATACGCCAAGACTCATCTTGTTTTGGAACTAAAAGGGCCAGAACCACACATGGACTCATAGATAGACGAATAAGACCTTTCATCAATAGATCTTGGACTTGCTCTTGTAAAATAGCATGCTCTTTTGGCGCCATACGGTAATGAGGTAAGTTTGGTAAGCTAGTACTTGGAACCAAATCAATATGGTGTTGAATACCCCTCATTGGTGGAAGAGAATTCGGGACGTCTATGGGAAGGATACTTGAAAACTCTTGCAAAAGTGTTTCAACTTGAGGTGGCACAATAATGGGGTTCGACGCGTCGCCTTTAGCAACAAGGGCAACACAAATTTCCGTATTGCCAATATCGTCTTCAATGTCATTAGAAATCAAGAAAACCGTTTTCTCTTTGATGGGAGCATTTGAAGATGCCTTAGACGCCATGAGAGTGAAGAGAAATTTGACTCCGCCTTTAGAGAAAGAGTATGTATTTACTCGTCCATTATGATCGACATTCAAATCATATAGCTATGGCCTTCCAAGAAGAATATGACAAACATCTGAAATTCCTAGACACTTGAGACTAATCAATTTCGATTGTTTTAAGTCTAAATCGTCCGGTCTAATTCCTCTGAATTAATGGCCTAAGATAAACTTAAATCAAGTTAATCCAATTATCTAATGTCAAACAAGTAGTTGGAAATTAAAGAAGCATGCAACAATTTTTAACCCTGTGGGAAAACCTTTCTCAGGAGAAAAACCCACACCCACACCCACAGGTCGCTGTCGAATCCCCGACAACTAAACAATCCACTATATGAAAAAGAACTACAAGAATTTAATCACTTACAGACTCGATAAACACTTCTCATGGTTATCTCTCTTCCAAGTAATCTTCTTGCAATCAATCCCGCGTTCTCGCAACGCCTCGCTTCAATCTCTCGTGGAAGCTCCAAGTCTTGAATCGCTCAAGTTCTTCAATGCATGACTAGGGTTTCTTGATCAATAGATTAATTCAAGATTTGAATGATTTGATTCTCTCAAAGAAGATCTCTCTTCACTCTCAAAAGCAAGCCCTTAAAAATATAGGTTTTAAAGAAGTAAGTCTTAAAAAAAAGGTAAGTATGTCTTAAATAGTGAAATAGAAAACACAAGCTCTATTCGAATAGGAACAATCCTATTCGAATAGGATCAAGCTGGAAATCACGCTGAGGTGAGTTATTCGAATAGAAAGGAATCCTATTCGAATAGAAGGAATCTTTCCAAGCTTTGAAATCACGCTGATGTAAGTTATTTAAATAGACCAAAATCTTATTCGAATAGAAGAAATCTTTCCAAGCTTGAAATCATGCTGAGGTAAGTTATTTGAATAGACAGAATCCTATTCGAATAGAAGGAATCTTTCCATCTCTATTCGAATAGAAAATAGTCTATTCGAATAGAAGCTCTGTTTTCTAAAGGAAGACATTCTTACTAGTTTTTCATACTCTGTAAAAGGCATAGGCTTGACTTTTAGAACAAAGAGTTAGAAACCCACTTACCTATTCAGAGTCAGTCTGTCGAGCTGTAGTCGCTCCTCGTGTACTCACTGACGCCGGATAACCACGAGAAAATGTTGACGCCTACTCTAGACACTAAATGAAGCAAACTCCAAAAAAATGGATGTTTCAACATCCATAGCAACCACATCGCACAAAACTTCATCGTGATAGTTCCCAGCAGAGAAAGGAATTCGACATTGGGAAACAACTTTGAATCCACAATCATCCTTAATCCAATAAATAGGATAAGGATTTGGATGAGGAAAAAAATTTAGTCCAAGTTTCTCAACCGTGGATTGGGAAACGATATTCTCACTAGAACTACCATCAATGACGAACTTGGCAATTTTACCTTGTATCGTGCATTGAGAACGAAAAATGTTCTTCCTTTGTAAATTGTCACCTTGTTGGGTAAAAAGAAGTTTGCGCAATATCAAACATTCAGAACCTTCATCACCATCACACCGCTCAACGTCGTCATCATTGGAGGGAGTAATCTCATTGGACTCCGTTGTAGAAAAGGCTAAAAAGGAAGGATCGTCGTTATGCTCATTAGACACCGAAGGTTCATTCTCGTGGTAAGTGAAACCCACTCTAATATTGGCATTGTTTCGAGATGGACAAACATTCAATGTATGACCTTGTTAATGACAACGATAACAAAAGTCTTGTCTTGGCCGAGCATATGGGTTGTTTGGATTTTATAATATAGGTTTAGGTTGGGTAGGACGGGTATTTTGAGGAGGGAAACGATTCGTGGTTGGCAAAAAATTAGTAGTATTTTAGGTAGTGGAACGGTTAAAATTAGTCGATGAAGGAAGGTTGGAAGATGGGGTGTTGGATTGAGGGGATAAAAAGTGCCCACGATTTGGTGATCGCCCAAAACTAGAAATTCGATTAGCCTTCTCAAGAAATTGTTCTGCCTTTTGAGCCAATTCAATGGTGGTATCCATTGATGGGATTGTTGACATGGACATCTTGTCTTGAATTTGGAATCGTAGGCCACCAATAAAGCGACTAAGTTGTTGTACTTCATTCTCTCGAACCCCATTCCGGGCGGATAAACGTTAAAAGTCATCAAGATATTCGGCAATAGAATAAGTACCTTGTTTTAAATTCCGGAGTTGGTGATACAAGACAACTTCATAATTGGAAGAAAGAAAACGACGACGTAAATATTTCATTTGTGCCCAATTACGAATCGGTAACTTACCATCTCTACGACGTGCTTCCACAATGTTATCTCACCAAGCGTTGGCACTACCCATAAGTTTGTAGGCTACAAGAGATGTTTTCTTCTCATCGGCAATATTATGTAGTCAAAGAATTTTTCTACCGTAGATAACCAATCGAGAAAATCTTCCACATGAAGATGACCATTGAAAGCCGGAAGATCAACTTTCATTTGTACTCAAATTGATGAGGTTGTTGGTTGTTATAAACATGAAGTTGTGTACGAAAGACACCTGGATCGTGAGGGCGACCGTTAACACCATCAACAAGATCTATATCATCCACGGTTAAGTCATATTCAATTCGACGTGATGGAGAAAGGTAACCCGGAGGATAATTTGTTTGATTGGTATTTTTTTGTGAACTTTGGTGATGGGGTATAATTTCGTGTTGTTGGTAATGGATATGTGAAAATGTGAAAGCTTTAAGTTAGTGAGTGTTGGAGGAGTCATGATGGGGATATGGTGAAGCTTGAGAGGTGGAAATTGCTTGAGAAGTTGAAGGGATGGTGGTGGGGGTGGGGGTAGTATGGACGGGAAATTGCAATTTTAACGAAGAGGGGTCATGGGATACTTGTGTGTTTGGGGTTGTAGCGACCCGGATTTTATAGGTGTTACGTAAATTTTGTGTATCAAATAGTGGGGATTTATTTATGTTAAGTTGCACCCTCTAGTATTATATCCATATTTTATTTGAGAGAGTCCTGAGGATAGTGAGGTTTTGGGGGCAGAAATCGTTGAGTTATGTAGAGAGAAAGACCTCCTTCACCATTAAACCTCCCTCCATCTACAACACCAGCTACCTTCATCTCTCACCAATCACCGACCTGCTTGCTCAGAGTTTGAGTAAACATCAAATGCTTGTGATTTAGTTCCCCATTAAAGCTTACCTCGGTACTCGTCCTTGTTGCTGTTACATCGTGATTATATTATGGAGTTGAACATTACCATGAGGAAAAGCTTCATTAGATGGAACTGGGTGTAAATTGTTTCTCAATAGGTAGTTGCAGTACTAATAAGGACATGAATTAATTGTGTGTAGCCTTGGGTTTTTGGTGTAGTACCTGAAATTTCAGTTGGTCTAGGTGTGCATCTCAGAGAATATTTGGGAAGGGTTTTTAGTTGGAATCACTCCATTTACGAGAAGCGTTAGCTTAACCTGTTAAAGGAAGTCGGGTCCAATATATCAGAGGACGGAAGTTGATTTGGTTGGATATCTCGTGTAGATTTTTATCGTTATCGTAGCACCGGTTATATCTTATGCGGCTCAAATTACTCTTCGGACTTTAGCTAAGAGATATACCTCAGGACTCGGGAGATGCTTATTAGAACCTGTGTGTATTCGGGTTCATTTTGTGTAGCGAGTGGTGGCGATATTGGAGATTAGATGTGTGAGTTCATTGGGTTGTTTATCCTTCATCTTCCTTCTCCCGATCGATATCAGGCAAGTGCATTTATCTGAGATCATTTGCATTGACATGATACGAGTAAATCATAGTATTCTTGTATGTTATAATCTTCACTATACAGAGCATGTTCTAGATATTAATCTTTCATTGGTTTATTACCCTCTTAGTTGTCGTTTTATCGGCGCATCAATTTACATTAGTCATCTCAGTATTGTGTATGCAGTCATGTATCCCTAGTGGTTTATTTCATTTAGGTATACAACTATTGATCTTTATGAGTTAGGCTTTGGTTCTTAATAGGTTAATATCCTAATATTCTTATAGTCTGATGGTAATTTTGGTTAGAGAATCACTTGGGCATTGAAAGTATAAAGAAACTACTTCAGATTGTATTCTAGGTAGACAAACTAGATATTATGGGAAGTTGGTATTTGTGATAATCTTGATTTGTTCTGTTTTAGGTCATTCTTTGGACATCGCATATTCTTGATTCATTTATTCAACCTGATTAGGCTTACCCTTAGGTTAACTCATGAAGGCGTAATTGCTTAGAAAAATGTATGTATATGGTGTTCTTGTCAGGTGTTTATATCGAGGGTTGGTTATCTTATAGAAATTCATAAAGTAATCTACTCTTAGAGTGATCTGGACACATTTTGGTATAGTTGATATTATTCTTAAATTATATGGGATGGAGTGTTTGGACTAAACTTTACCTTAAGATGGTATAGTTCAGTAAGTAGCTTATCGATACTTGTTTGGTTTGAGGCAATTTCCACATATATATTGATTGCATGTTATGGCGAATGACATGGGTTGTGAAGCATACAAGTACCTTATATGATCTACGGGAGTAGTTCTCTAGGTGTTTTCTTGCTAGATATTACATTAGTAATAATGAGAATTCTCGAGACATTGATTATGTCTATTATGGACAAGGCGGCCTAGTGTTGTACATAGTACTCATTGTAAGATTGGTATTCTAAGGCGCGAGTTGAGTAAGAGAGTTCTTTATCTCAAATGGACATTTGGACGAGTCTGTGATTCTAAAACAACTTAGATGATTCTTCGGTATGTCTTTTGTGACAGTTGATCCTAACATGGATTTTCCATGATTCAGTAGTACGCGACTTAGATTCGCTTTGATGCTCAGAGTTTCTTTTTGATATAGTCACACTTATTGGGCATGTTACGACAGATAGTATTGGATGTTGGAGCTTTACTTCGTTTGATAGAGTCCCCACTTGTTATTAAAGTGAGGGTAGATAGATCATCTGGTCGTAAGAGCGGTAGGTCTTTGGATATAGTCCCAGATGCTGATTAGGCAGGGGCAGACAGATCATTTGATTTTTATAGGATTCAAACTTCTTCCTTTCATTCATGCATAGGATAACTTAGAGTCATGTACACAGTAGGGCTATGTTATCAGGGTCTTTGGGTTCGAGTCCCTAAACCAAATATGAGGTAACTGTTTATCAGTTTTCCGGGTTGCAAGTCCCTAAATTACTTCCCCAGTTACATATCGGCTTTGTTATTCTTTGTGAATACTCCCCGTGGGCATAGATCCCTAAAAGTGAAAATAAAACAGACTTTAGGCCTGTAGGTTGAAATTCCTTGAACACCCTGATCAGGTGCATTTCCGCTAATTCCTGGCTCACTAAAAAGGAATCCGCCAATCCCTGGCTCGCCAATAAGGGATACGCTTCTGTTGAGGATAGAAGGGTGCGAGAGTGTGGTCCCACTGAATTAAAAGTGACCCTGTGTACATCGTCTGTTAGTTATCCCCACACTTAATAATACTCTAGAATTATTTATAATACCGGTTGGCGCCGACGCTTAAAAATAACATTAATAATTGAACTTTATTTCCTCAAAGCATTGCATCATTTATATATATATATATAGGATATTAGTTTTACTTAGACCGTCTTCTTTAGGACTCGTAGCTTGGTTGATCTTCTCCTATAATTCCGTTGGATTCTTCATGTCTCTTTTCTGTGTTTATCTTGGTCTATCATGTCTTATGACCTTAGATATTTGTACTTGCTGGGCGTTGCTTGCTGACGCCTTGCGCATATATACTTTTCAGGTGTATTGTTGCGGTAGTGATACTAGTAGTTGGAGCAAGCTGGACTTGCATCTTTTGGAGTTATGGCTATCCTTGTGGTATTATTTATCATTTCTATCTCTTTTAGATTTTCTCCCGCTGCGTAGTTTTTTAGTGTTGTAGATGTATTTACGATTTGTTTTAAATTGTAGTACGTCTTTTGGGGGTTCATCTTTAGGATGCCCGACGTTACACCTCAGAATTCGCGTTCTTAATAGTTATTATTAAGAAGTCAATTTGGGGGCGTGACAGGGGTGTCATGGGATACTTGTGTGTTTGGGGTGTCATGGGATACTTGTGTGTTTGGGGTGGGGATGAAAGGGATTGAGGATGATGGGGGTGACACCAACTTG
Source organism: Kingdonia uniflora (assembly GCA_014058105.1). Taxonomy (NCBI): domain Eukaryota; kingdom Viridiplantae; phylum Streptophyta; class Magnoliopsida; order Ranunculales; family Circaeasteraceae; genus Kingdonia; species Kingdonia uniflora. The sequence continues at coordinate 151,590 of JACGCM010000684.1, read as the reverse complement.
AGTTGTAAGCTCCGCGACGGCGTTACTAGTTATTGAATGGAAGCCTCGATTTTCTCTGCAAAACTGGCGAGTTCTTCCTTCGTAACATAGTTTCCAAGACTACCGTCTTGGGTGCGATCTTTTGATTCAATTCTCGTCATGGTTACAAGCTTACGACATGCTATGATACCACTTAACGAAGAGTTGGCGCAGAAGAATTCAAAATCCTCGAATCTACGAGGGAAATAAACACTTTGTTGGTTAAACAAAGGAGAACTGATTGATTGATAATTGAATGAATTTTACAATATAGAACTTCGCCTTTATAGGCTTACAATCATTAATCCAATTAAACACCACTAAACAAGAAGTTATAGAACTTCTCATATTCCTAATTAAACTCAAATTAAAACCTACTAAAACATTAATTATTAAAGGTTACCAAACCTTCTAACTTCCAAGTGCCTTGACATTCCGATGGATTGGGCTTGTGTTTGGACTTGGCACGAATGACTCACATGTATGGGTTGATTGGGCTTTGTCTTGGTAATCTACATCAGAATCAGAATCAGGGGTGCAACAAAGATCCTTTTATAATAAGCACAATTAAACAAGACAAAAGGGCTTAAATCTGATCTTATTAAGTAGGAGTTTTCTCCACTTGTACATGAACTTAAGGACACACCAAAGAAACTACAAATTTCTTACTCTTTAATAGAGATCACATAATAACCAAAGCTAACCATAATATTCAACAGAGATTGGAAAATAGTTTTTACTTTTAGAAGAACAAATAAATGCTTAAAAAATTGAGCACGCCAGGCATGTGTACCATTTGCAAAATTCATATTGAGACCATTATATTATATATTTATTGGATGCATGTAATGTATGCATACATGGACATGTGGTCTCTTTGATGTCTTTATGACCCTCTACACCTATGTTGAAGTACATGAGGTTGGAGGGTAGAGGATAATTTTCTTTTTATGGGGATGTCTTTGTCATCTTTATAAAATATGGATCCATTTGATACCTGCAATTCTTTATAATTATGATATTTAAGTTAAAGACCAAGACCAAGTATACCATTACCATGAAAAACGAAGCCGTGTTTTATATAGTAGATTAATATCGCGATGTAATTATTGTTTTTGTGAATGATCCCATGATAGAGACGCCTCTTGAGGAATTCCATAACCTCCCCTAGGAACTTCACCTCAAAACCTAAGTGTATTTCACATAGATTAGGTGTTTCATGTATGTCAACTCATATATACTAATGATGGAAGCATATCATGGAAAATATTTTAAGTTTTAAATGGCAGGTAGCCTTTGAGAACAGTCATATATGTTGACTATTCATAAGAATGGTAATGATCATCCAATCGAACCAATTTCAAGGATAAGAGATTCTGAGAAATACTTTGTCTGCCACTGTGGTGGAGCAACAATGGTGGCCAAAATGGGGAAGTAACTTATGCATGTTGAGTTGTGCTTAAATGTTTATGGAGATTCCCACTGGTGGGCATATGACGTGCTTCAACAGTCCCCTATTTTAGTGTGACCTTCGTTGCTCCATCTTAATGGCAACCATCGGATATACCTGGTAACTCTTAATGGAAAAAATAAAGCATTTGTACTTTATGCACTTATATCAAATGCTTTCAAACTATCTTAAGAGAGGCTAAATCTTATTGTTTGGGTGCTTCTTAAACATGTATGATTTGTTTCTCAACAGGCGCAAAGAGCACGTGGGAAACTAATGCGGGAGATTCGTGATAGCTTTACCGTGGACGCATTCATTGGCAATGCTACTGATTGGGAGAAAGTCTGTATGGGAAATCTTGTTGGAATACCAGTTATTATCGTCCCAACAGGATTGAAGAGTATTGAAAAACCACCCCCATCTGGTACTCGGCGGAGAACCACTATCACCACTGGCATATATGCACCACCTCAGCATGACCATGTTGTAAGTTTTTTTGCTGACCATAGTGTTATAAAGTTGGCTGGCTCAGCATTACTACTCAGATCTATGAAGTAGTAGTACTTAGGATATGGCTGGTTCGCTGAAAGAGCAAAGAGACCGTTTTCCTGGAATTTGTTTTTATTTTATCTTTCGGGTAACATTGTTTTAGACAAAAAGGTGGGGGAAATCAGGAAGTTCTATCTCGTCAGTTGTAAACTCATACGACGAGCGCTTTTGGTGAAAACTAAGCGAAACAGCTGAATTTTTCGTAAAAGTCAGACAGAGTTTGCATTCTACACAGTAGTATTCAGTCAAACTATCTTGGTATTCTCATTATAACGACCTGAGTCGAGATCCTATAAGATGGAATGTCTCTCCTAATAAAGTTTCCATTCTACGCCATATACGACTTACATTGGCTTATGTTTTGTTAGTGGTAATATCCTTTCTCTATTATGATTTGTTTTGTGCTCTCATATATGCAGGCTCTAGCTTTAGCCATGGCGTACCAGTCTGTGAAGGATCACCATAAACAGCGCCCACCAGTTAATGACTTAGGCCCAAATGATTCAATCCCAGATCCCCCTACAGTTGTATATCCTCCTCGAAGGTGGCATCTTTAAGGGAGTATTACGTCTGTCAGTTGTATGTAAATACGTGTAATAATATTTTGTCAACCCAGATTCTTCTGGACATTCCTGTAAAGATGTTTTGTAGAGGAGAAATAGTTGATATCTACGTAGTTTTGTTGAAGCTTATGCAGCAGGCTTTCTATGTTCCGCTTGAATAATCCTGCACTAAAGCAAAATATTAGTTTTTTGAGTACTAAGGCAACTAGTGATGATCCTTTATTTATTTATTTATATATCTTAATCAAAAGGCGTTAAAAAATGGTTTTATCTCCTGCAAGGACAACCTGAAGCCAGCCAAGGGGAGAATCACACCAAGTCCTACAAAAGTTGTCACCCATGGGCCTAGTGACGATCGCATGGGCAACTGAGTTCGCGCTACACAGCGTGTAAGTAATACAAATATCGACAAAATGACAAAATAACTTAACATTCGCGCTACACAGCGTGTAAGTAATACAAATATCGACAAAATGACAAAATAACTTAACATTGCCATACAATCCTCGAGCAGGACACATCAGCATAACCATGGCTTTGGTAGTGCAAGACACATCAACATAACCATTTCCACAAACACAAGCTAATTGCTTCGGCATCAGTTTCAATATTCACACATTGTATACCTCGCTTCCTGGCCCAGAGAATACCTTCCATCACTGTTAACGCTTCGCCACAGTCAGAGCTTCATTGGTGATCTTGATTTAGCTCAGAGAGAGTAGGAGTTTTTGATCAAACACAGCGGACACAATTAGTAATGTTGCTGATGGACACGTGGAGGCACTCATGGACACAATTAATGGAGCTTATTATTGCTTGCACATATATTTGATCAGGACATCAACATAACCACATTTGGAGAAGAAACTACTAGGGAAGAAATTCTGTCACTTAAAAATGCTTAAAGTTCTTCGATGCTGATTTCTTTAGTGAATCCAAGGAAATTTGTGTTTATTTTTCGAAGAATGCATTATTAACTATAATGGAGGTCGGGGAGATGGCCAAGGATGCAAAAGAGTTTAACATTCCTGTCTATAGAGCAAATAGGAAGCTTGTTGCATCTACGGATGGAGGGTTACATGATCCGTCTGTATTGGTCTTCAATCCTAAGTTCACTTATCCATCTGTTTCAAGCATACAAAGGCCAGACAGAGAAGAAGATATTGTCCTTTTGAGCGCGAGTCAAACTGCAATATAGAACTTCTTTAATTTATGGCACAAATGGTTTTTATTGGTTTCTCAATCTGCTCTCAGAATAGAATAGCTGGCATGTAGCAGGTTCTTAAACTAGGTTACCTTATAAGAACAAAGCAAATTACGTCCCATGAACTTACTGGAATATTTCTGCGAAGAATGAAGAAGTAAGATATTTTTTACTTCATTAATTATACGAGTTTTGTGTTCCTTTATGTGCAGTTGTTCATTCTGTTGACTTATATAGGTATGATGTCGCTCTTGAAGCTGTCGTTTCTTATACAGAAGATTTAGCATACAAACAAGCGAAAGAGGCTGACAGTTTACTTGACCGCGGAGAATATTTAGGTATCTTCCACTCTATCTAATTCTTACTTTTAACGTTTCCTCTCAACTTTGAACAATGTATTGATCATGCAACTTAATGAATAAACCTACATTTCGGGGTTAATTGATACCATAATTTTACTATAAAAGTATGATTTGCCACAAGCACCAAACAAAGTGAAAATGAATGAGCAATCACACAACACAAGACATTTTTGAAGTAGTTCGACTTATGGATATATCTAGGGACGAACAGCAATTGGATTGCCATTCGAAAAGGATAAGAAGAAACCCATCCTCTCTCATTCTTCTTCCCAGTTCAGTATATCCAAACTCTTGGATTTTTCCAACAAATGTAACAATACAATTTGACCCTCCTTCCATGAAAAAGTGTGTTTTCTATACATGGATTCAAGAAACTGCCTCTGGGTCTTCCAACAAGAAAAATTGACTTGATCCACAATATCAGTTTGTGGTTCTTAATTTCTTGCAAAGTTTTGAACAAAGATGTCTCACAACAATAGCACTATGGGGTTTACTTCTTAGTCCTGAATGCCACGTGGGATGTCTGTAACCTTTTAGGACTGTAGCTGTAAATTTTATGACAATGCAATTTCATCCCCCTCACCCCCCCACCCACCCACCCCCCAAATAATAATAAAGGCTTACCGCACATTTACAGGTTTTACTATATATAACACTAGAAAGTAAGTTCCATAGAGATATTGAATACTGAATTGTCTTGTAGGTCCTCTTCATGGAATTCCTTATGGGCTGAAAGATATAATTGCAGTACCCCATTATAAGACGACATGGGGCTCAACAACTTTCAAGAATCAAGTTCTAGATATCGAAGCTTGGGTTTATAAGAGGTATCATTACATGTAAAAAATCTGGAACTTCACTTGCAGAATATTGTTTTAAAATCTTGTGTTCTACAGGTTAAGATCTGCAGGAGCTGTTCTGATTGCAAAGCTTGTTTCTGGGTCACTGGCATATGATGACATCTGGTTTGGGGGAAGGACTCGAAATCCTTGGAATATTGAGGAATTCTCTACGGGTTCATCAGCTGGACCTGCTGCCTGCACTTCAGCTGGTTTTTTCTTGGTTTCATTAACTCTTACTCGGTCCATTTTTATTAAGAGGATGTATGTTATCTATTCTGATATACATGAGAGACCCAGGGTAGCTTCCCAAGCTTAAGCATTGACTTGTAGAGAGAGTAAAAAAACATGTAAATCAAAACTTACATCATGTGAAATGCTGTAAACTCATAAAAGCTTCTATAAACAACTGTCTACTACCTCCAAACTCTAAAGTGTGGTAACCTGGTGGGTTCTCTGCCCAAATAACATCTGAAGTTAAGAATCAGTTAAAATCCTACTCTTAAAAAATATTGGAGCCCAAATATGTTGTAAATCATGATTTATTTGGAATGGACTGTACTGGATATGTTCAAGTACTCGGAAATCTTCTTATATCTGAATTCAGAAGTAAATTTGTGAATTAAAAAAGAATAAATATTAGGCCACCTAATGTAAACTCTGATTTTGAGAAACACATGCGAGTAGAACCATGTTTCATTGACAGATTTTAGGGTGCGAGTAACAAGCATAACGAATGTGCATGTCCACTAGTTGTTAGGAAAGCAATTTTTTTATTTTTTATTTTCAAAATACTTGTCGTAGCAGCTTCTGTAATTTATTGACACTTATAATTTTAGATATTGCACAAATTCTTCAAATATTTTGGTAGCAAAATCCCCGGTATAACCTACCACATCACTTCCATGTATTGTCAATTTTGAGGCCGCTATTTTGATATTATCACACTATGTTCTGGAGCAAATGACGCAATCGTAACCATGGTGATCCTGCACGGTATGTCTCATGTCCCAGGCTCCAACTTCTTACATTCTAAAAGTTCTGGAGAAACAAACTGCAAGTGCAAGTCTAGGGTAATAAAAGTAGGAAGCTACTTGTATATCCATCAGAATACATGATAAAAGAGGTCCCAAGCCTGACTAAGTTCAGCATACTTTGAGGTTATCTTGTATTTCATGCAGCAACCATAACCCTCCTGTAGCAAATGACGTTAGGCCACGTTTCATGCCATAGATAGCAGCCTCGATTAACTCTTTCGACATAAGTTGTACCTATCACGGGGGGAAACTTTGTCATCTCCGCATCAGTAGACACCTTTCTCAGATTTTAGCTGAATGATTGTTACTGTAATCAGTTACTTCATGGGGATAACAAAACCCTATGACCAAATCCTCAAAGTAATACTAGTAAAACTGGAAGATCGTAGTAGAACAGATATAGATACTACTGTAGCCTTCAATCAAAGCTCGTAGTGGTAGTACTTAAGATACGGTAGTACTTAAGATATGGTATTACTCCTCAGATCTATGAAGTGGTAGTACTTAAGATATGGCTGGTTCGCTGAAAGAGCAAAGAGATCGTTTTCCTGGAATTTGTTTTTATTTTATCTTTCGGGAAACATTGTTTTAGACAAAAAGGTGGGGAAAATCAGGAAGTTCTATCTCGTCAGTTGTAAACTCATACGACGGGCGCTTTTGGTGAAAACAAAGCGAATTATAACGACCTGAGTCGAGATCCTATAAGATGGAATGCCTCTCCTAATAAAATTTCCATTCTACACCATATAAGACTTACGTTGGCTTTATGTTTCGTTAGTGGTAATATCCTTTCTCTATTATGATTTGTTTTGTGCTCTCATATATGCAGGCTCTAGCTTTAGCCATGGCGTACCAGTCTGTGACGGATCACCATAAACAGCGCCCACCAGTTAATGACTTAGGCCCAAATGATTCAATCCCAGATCCCCCTACAGTTGTATATCCTCCTCGAAGGTGGCATCTTTAAGGGAGTATTACGTCGGTCAGTTGTATGTAAATATGTGTAATAATATTTTGCCAACCTTGATTCTTCTGGACATTCATGTAAAGATGTTTTGTAGAGGAGAAATAGTTGATATCTACGTAGTTTTATTGAAGCTTATGCAGCAGGCTTTCTATGTTACGAACAACCTACTATGCGGATCCTATATCACTGGTAATGCTGATGGGATTCGCAGCATAAACGTGACGTACTCAAAACAACATTAAAATCAAGAGATCCCATTGCACATAAGTTACTCCGCCAATTAATTGTGAAATAAAACAAATTTAATCCGGCCTATTTTCAAAACATTTAATGCTTCTCATACCATCAAACTTTGATATCCTTCAATATCAGCCGTGCATCAAAACGCATCCAACGGTCAATCTCTACATGAAGGTTCCAAAAAAACAAAGAGCTGAAATCAAAATGAGGATGACGTGGCGATCCCCCTATTCTGTTTTTTTGTTGCATGCATGTACACGAGAGAGAGAGAGAGAGAGTAGTTGTTGTTATTGTCCTTGTACGAAGGGGTATTTTAGTAATAATAAAGAAGCAAACAGTTGTAGTTGGAGAAGAAGTGTACTTGCGTAATATAACTACAAAAAGGAGGGCCTTTCTGTTAATAACGTAATCTTTCTCACCGATTTGACTGAGCTACTACTCTCTCTCACATTCACATTGTTGTTGTTGTATTTGAGCTTCTCCAACGGCGTCTTCTCTTTTGTTTGTTTTATATATATAAAACAAACAAATCTCTTCTTTGCTTCTAAGATTTAACAACAACAACAACAGATCCATCGACGGATCGAGAAGGTGAGTTGTTGTTTCTTCTCAGATCTCTCTCTCTCTCTCTCGATTGAATTTGAATCTATAATTTGATCTCACACTAGATAGAAAGGGTATCGATCTAGTGTTTGTTGTATTGTTATTGTTGATTGTTAATTTGAAATCTAGACAACGAGATTGAAAAATCGATCTTATTAGAGATCGAACGATCGATCGATCGTTGCATGAGCTGATATATGTTGTTAAAAACAGGGGAGAGTTTTGAGATAATTTAATGCATGAGTTGTACGGATCTACGACGTAATGTTGTTTTTTTTTTTTTTTTTTACTTGTTTCTGATCTGTGAGTGAGTGAGTGTAAAACGCTAAAGATCCGATTTTTATGTTAGGAATCATCTTGATTGTGTAATTTGATTCCAAAAGAATAACTTTTACGTTTTCAAAAGATGTATTTTTTGAGAGTTTTGCATGTGTTTTTGTTTCTTAAACTTTGAAAAACTTTCTGATTGTTCATCAAAGTTTTCGTTGTTTGGGTTTTTGATGTTTAACTAACAGCTAACTAGGGTATGTTTTTTTCCTTGTGTGTGTGTGTGTGTGTGTGCAGGCGTTTAGCTATTAAGTTTCAATATGGCTACATCAGTTCCAGCCTCGGGATGGTTGAGAGGAAAAGTGAAAGCTGTTACATCAGGGGATTGCTTGGTGATTATGGGGAGTACAAGGGCAGAGATCCCCCCTGAGAAGACCATCACCTTGTCGTCTCTTATTGCTCCTAGACTTGTAAGTATTGTATTTGTACCTCATTATTAATCGTCTTTAGTAGTCTACTTTTATAGTTCAAATGAGCTTTTGTTTCTAAATTAAGTAGATTACTTAATTTGTTTGTATGTGTTCGTAGGCTAGGAGAGGTGGTGTCGATGAGCCCTTTGCATGGGAGAGCAGAGAGTATTTAAGAAAGCTATGCATAGGAAAGGTGGTTTCCTGAAACTTTGAAGCCTTCGTTTAAAAATAATACTCTTCAATTCGAGAAATATTATGTTTCATCAAATTCTGACAATGTTCTTGTTGCTGTTAATATAGGAAGTTACCTTCAGAGTAGATTATACTGTATCATCCATTGGGAGAGAATTTGGTTCTGTTTTCCTCGGTGATAAGAATCTCGCCGTGTTGGTTGTTCAAGATGGCTGGGCAAAGGTCTAATTACTTTTCATTATCTTCTTATTACAATCTTTAAGTCCTGTCTTCCTTCTTGGAGATAAAATGATGTAAAGTCTGAGCTTCGTGGCCTAAAAAAGGTGTTATTGATACAGGTTAGAGATCAGGGCCAACAGAAAGGAGAAGCGAGCCCGTATTTAGCGGAATTGCTGCGTCTTGAAGAGATAGCAAAACAACAAGGATTTGGCCGCTGGAGTAAGGTCAGTGCTCAAGTTCTGTATGTGTTTTATTTACTATCAAGTGAATGTAAAGAAAATAAAGCATAACTTTGTGGTCTCTGACGAATGAGGACACTTGATCACTGTGCTTATATAAAATGGTTGGGTTCTGTAGATAGTATCTACAGGAACAACATGACCTATCTTAATTCGTCACATATATACATTAAGTTAACCCACCCTATGACCTATCATTCTGTTCAATTTCTAATTTCTCAACCTTGACCTTCAAAATTAAGTTGAGAATTACCTGAAACTGTTTGAATTTGTAAGTAGCCTACTCTAGTGAGCCTGAACTGTTTATTAATGGGTTGTTCTAATCCTCGGTGCAGGAACCTGGTGCTTCCGAGGCCGCTATAAGGGACTTGCCGCCTTCTGCCATTGGGGACGCTAGTAATTTCGATGCAATGGCTCTCTTAGCTTCTAACAAGGGTGGATCCATGCAAGGAATTGTTGAACAAGTTCGTGATGGAAGCACTGTTAGAGTCTACTTGCTTCCCGACTTTCAGTTTGTACAAGTTTTTGTTGCTGGTGTCCAGGTAAAACTCACTATTTGAACAGTAGTCTTGGTATCACTTAGGACTGTTTGGCGTTGCTTCACATACCTTCTATTAGTGCCTACTCTAACATGCAAAAAAAGGGCGAGTTAGAGACCAATTGTATTCTCGAGCTTTGAGTAACTTGAGGTCTCGATGTATTCTGAAAATAGAGTTTCATTATCAACAAATTACTCTATTGATATATTAAAAACTCCATTAAGGAGCTTTATAGAATTTCCAAAAGTGTTTTTCTCATGTGGTTGCCAAGCAATAAAATCTTTTTATTTAAGCATTTTCTCGAAAAACGCTACATGAAAACAGTAATAATCAACTATATGTAACAAACGGGGTCCTTGTTCATTATTATATCTGCTACTATACTACTTGCTTACGCCATAAATATGACATCCGTGTATTAGTCCCCATCAATGGGTAAAAGGGCTCCGGCAGAAATGGTTCTCGAACCTCGTGCAACTACTGATGAACCAAATGGAGAGGCATCTGGTGAAACTCAAGCCCCACTAACATCAGCACAGAGACTTGCATTCTCTACACCATCTTTTAACGAAGTGGCTCCTGATCCGTTTGGAAGAGAAGCTAAACACTTCACGGAGACCCGTGTTTTAAATAGAGATGTAAGTTGCCTCCCTCTCTAAATCATATCGTGTATAGTTCTTTTTTGCATATTGTCTCATCCCCATGGTGGAACTTACAGGTTCGTATTGTCCTTGAGGGAGTGGATAAATTCAGCAATCTAATTGGATCCGTGTATTATCCTGATGGTGATTCAGCGAAGGACTTGGCTTTAGATCTTGTAGAAAACGTACGTATTTTATTTATAATGTACTATAGAAGCATAAATAATGTTATCTTCAGCATTTTGACGGCCCACTAATTTTTAAAGTACTTTTGATTCCTTGGTTGTTTTCCCTCTAGTTAGCTTGCTTACTCCCTATTCCGGAATAGTAGTACAAAACTTGTACAATTTGAAATGATGTTATTTTTTTGTAAGGAAGAAAATTATGTTATTGTTTTTGTATGTGCTATCCGCATTAGAATTTTTGTGAATTAATGTATCCTTCTATTTTACTTCATGAAGTTTGGCAAACTAGTATCTATATGTCAATTAATAAAGTGTCTTCTATCTTACTGCCTCATAAGTCATCAGGAGTACTTGAGAAACTCCTACTTTACTTATTTAAGAGCATATGGTTATTTCTTTAGACCATCCTGAGTACTACCCTCTCCTCCACCTCTCTCTATAGGGTTTGGCTAAGTTTGTTGAATGGAGTGCAAACATGATGGAAAATGATGCCAAGCGCCAGCTAAAAACTGCTGAACTTAAAGCCAAGAAAGATAGGCTGAGGATGTGGACCAACTATGTTCCTCCAGATACAAATTCAAAGGCAATTCATAACCAGAATTTCACAGGAAAAGTGAGTAATTTTTCAAGTCTATGTTCTTAACTAGTTCAATATTTTGTAAATTAGATCCACTCAAGCATTTGGGTTTCCAGGTGGTGGAGGTTGTAAGTGGAGATTGCATCATCGTAGCTGACGACGCTGTCCCTTATGGAAATCCATTGGCTGAAAGGCGAGTTAATCTTTCAAGTATTAGGTCTCCGAAGATAGGCAATCCTCGTAGAGATGAAAAGCCTGCTAACTATGCCCGTGAAGCTAGGGAGTTCCTGCGGACACGTCTTCTTGACCGCCAGGTATGTATGAAAATGTTTCATCATATGTTTTTTCTACTAAGGCATTAAATGGGCTAGGATTATTTTTGAATTTTTGGAGTCTAAAAGGAATCCAACTTGAAAATGGGGTCAGATATATATATGTATTTAAGTTACAATGACCCGATCTGGATCTGGTTAGATAGGAGTTAACTTAACTCACTTTGACCCAGGCGATCCGGATATCCACTACAAGAAGACTATTTATCCTATATTACTCAAAATTTGACCCGTTTTTACTCTAACAAATGAAATGAATAGGTTAATTAGTCTAAATTTCGTCAGTCTTGTTCATCCCCTTCAAAGGTACTTGGTAAATCTTGTGAAATTCTAGAAAGTGTCAACTTTGAAAAAGTTCAAGTTAGATTAGATCTGGCCCATTCCAGTTGGTTTTTAAATCTGTATCAGTTAAGATGGAGGCAGATCTGATTTTGGATGGGGTAAAAGTTTGAGATTTACATTGATCTGGCCCATTCCAGTTGATTTTTAAATATGTATCAGTTAAGATCGAGGCAGATCTGATTTTGAATCGGGTAAAAGTTTGAGATTTACATTGATCCTACCAAAACCTAAACTCACTTTATGGCTTACTATATATGCAGCTAGTATTTTCTGACTTATTCCAATTTAAATTAAGATTTACATTTGATTTCCAGGTAAATGTATCGATGGAGTATTCTAGAACGATAGGGATGGCTGAAGGGTCTGTTCCAACAGCTGGCTCTGCAGATGCTAGGGTCATGGATTTTGGGTCTGTCTTTTTGGTGTCTCCGTCAAAAGAGGATGGTAATGATACCCCCCAGGTTTCGTCATCTACAGTAAATCAACCGGCAGGAGTAAATGTTGGCGAGCTAGTGGTCTCCCGTGGTTTTGGCACCGTTATTAGACATCGAGATTTTGAGGAAAGATCAAACTACTATGATTCTCTATTGGCTGCTGAATCTCGGGCCATGACCGGGAAGAAAGGAGTCCATTCTAGCAAAGATCCTCCAGTGGTCCACATAACCGACCTACTGACGGTTAGAATTAGATCCATTTTTCTCAAGTTACTTTTCTTCGAGAATATCTTGGGAGAAATCAAAGCGAATTTCACATTAATTTTTTTATTTTATAGAAAAGCTCGACATCCAAGTATATAAGCTTAATAGGCATTTGATTTGTTTTCCTTCTGATTTGTGTGCCTTATTGATTAACATCGATTGGAATCCAAATTTTCAGGAGAAAACTACATTTGAAATGCCTTTATCAATATAGACACACAATTTTTCTCCTTTTCTTTTCTCGAAGTTTCTCTTATAATCTTCACTGTATTTATATGCTATTATCCCATATAGGCATCAGCAAAGAAAGCCAAAGATTTCTTGCCATTTTTGCAAAGAAGTAGGAGGATACCCGCTGTTGTGGAATATGTCCTTAGTGGCCATCGGTTTAAATTGCTACTTCCAAAGCAAACTTGCAGCATTGCATTCTCATTCTCTGGAGTCCGATGCCCTGGTCGCGGCGAGCCTTATTCAGATGAAGCAATCTCTTTAATGAGAAGGAAGATACTCCAAAGAGATGTTGAGGTACGTTATTTTTATTACTATTACCATGAGAGTTCTTCCATTATTTGTTCTACTAATTTTTTTTGTTTTTGGCATCTACTTACACAGGTTGAAGTAGAGACAGTAGATAGGAATGGAACGTTCTTGGGATCGTTATGGGAGTCAAAAACCAATGCAGCTTTAACAATTTTAGAAGCTGGACTGGCTAAGCTTCAAACCTTTGGTGCCGACCGGATCCCGGAGTTTCACCTTCTTGCACAAGCTGAGCAATCTGCGAAGCAGCAAAAACTTAAAGTATGTAACACTAGTCATATTATATATAGCTCTTTAGATGGATCAAGTGTAATCCGAAGTCCAATTTGAAATCTGATATAAAAAAATATGTAGCCAGATGAGCATCCATCGATCTTTATCATATATGGCATAAAATTCTATAGAATTCTGTCACGTTTGAGATTGCTCATCCAAATATATTCTCGAAAAATATCTAGTTCGGTTTGTTCTGGTTTTTCCTTACTTTTATTTGACTTTAATTGGGATTTTGATTGGACACAGATTCGTAGATTGGACTTCTTCAATCCGAAAAGATCCATTCATAGTCCTAAAACTATACTAGGATTCTTGTCCTCCTGCTTAACTTTTAACAAAATACTTTCTCTCAGGTATGGGAGAACTACATTGAAGGGCAAGAAATTGTCAGCGGTTCAGCTGCCGAAAGCAAACAGAAAGAAGTGCTTAAGGTTCTTTTTAAAAAACACTATATTGGCTAGAACGGTTTTTTGTTCATTTACTCAATCCATGACTTGTTTCTGAAATATTTGCGTTCAGGTTAAGATTACAGATGTTGTGGGTGGCGGTAAGTTCTACATCCAAACCGTTGAAGATCAGCAAATGGCCGCTATCCAACAGCAGCTTGAATCGTTGAATCTTTTAGAGCCTCCTGTTATTGGTGCTTTTAATCCTAAGAAGGGGGATATTGTCCTTGCACAGTATGCAGAAGACAAATCCTGGAACAGAGCCATGGTAAAATTACAAACAAAGGATTTCTGCTTCAACTACAATATTCAATATTATCCATTATATAGTTCATTGTGGCTGATAAGTACAAACCTTGCAATTCATTAATCTCGACAAATTCATATGTAGTTTACTTCATTTGAGAACATACAGTAGGATGGGTCTTCACAGAAAAAGAATGCATTTGCATTTCACGAATGCAGATAAAGTACATAGGAAGAAGTGTGAATATTTGTCTTGTACTAGAGATTATCGGTGATGACCAGGCTTACTGGGGGAAGAAGTGTTACATGTTCAGTTCAATCCTATCTGCCTTTCTCCCTCCTACCCCTATTCTATCGCTTTTGTTTCTGTTTTCCTTTTTTATGATCTCTCTCTCACTTTTAACAATGACCAATCCCCATTTTCTTAGAGATACTAGTAGATGCTTCCAGTGGATAGTCTTTTGGTCAATAAAGAATAGCTCCTCCAAAGATGTCTATTGTCATTAGCATATTATGACAAGCTTCCCAACTTCTCTACGATTGGGCGAAAATATTATACTTCAAATTACAAAACATATGTTACTTCATTCTCTTTGTTATGATTGCTTACAAAATACTTCCTCTCATTCTTAATCTCTTAGCAGTTGGCCTATGGGACTTACAAGTTGCACAGTTGCATTTATGCTTTAACATAGGTGGTAGGTAACATTGCTATGTGCTAATGTACTTTCCTTTTATGTGATCAATGCAGATTGTTAATGCACCACGAGGACCTGTTGAATCACTGAATGACGAGTTTGAGGTATTTTACATCGACTATGGGAACCAAGCTCTATGTTCTTACAGAGAGTTGCGGCCTTTGGACCGTTCTGTATCCTCTGCACCTGGCCTTGCCCAATTGTGCAGCCTTGCATACATAAAGGTTCCAGACCACCCAGCTGAAGATTACGGTACTGAAGCTGCTCAGTATCTAGACGACGTTATGTGTAGTGGCAAAGAGCTCAGGGCTATGATTGAGGAAAGAGATACCTCAGGAGGAAAAGTTAAAGGAAGGGGAACTGGGGTGGAACTTATTGTGACTCTGGTTGATGTTAAAGCTGGTTCAAGTGTTAATGCAGCCATGCTAGAGGTCCAACACTCTCTCCCTTTCTTCTTTTGTATATATTTTCTTCCAGTAAAGTAGGAAATTGTTCTGCGATTGTAGAATTTTAATACTGGCACAACTGTCTAGAAATTTGGGCATAAATTTGTATCAATATGTACAGTTTTTTGTTGTTGTTACATCTCGAGCATTTTTATGATATCTCACTCACTAAGCGTTTTCTTATTGTTTTTTTCAGGTAGGACTTGCCAGGCTAGAGAGAAAGAAGAGGTGGGACTCTAGGGAGAGACATACAGCGCTTGATCAATTGGAAGAGTTCCAGGAAAAAGCTAAGCTTCAGAGGCTGAATATATGGCGGTATGGAGATATCAATTCAGATGAGGAGGATTCCGCTCCTGTCGGTAAGAAAACTGGTGGCCGACGGTAAACTTTCATGGGAGAGATGACTTTCTAAGTTATAGGGGTGATTTTGCTGTTAGGAAATCGGAACATAGATAAACTTTCATGGAGAGCTTGTTTTCTTTTTCGATTTTTTCTTTTCCCATTTTTTTTTAATCTTTTCCCTTGAAGTAAGAGGAACTATTTTTTTTCCCATAACTACTAATAAGGCAAATCCCACCCTGAAAATCGGGATGTCTCCTTGTGGACGCACCATAGATAAGTTTCATATTATATACCATGTTCTGCTATAGTCAGATGTCATCATTTCTTGTTTGTGCTTTATAAGGTTTTGATTCCTTTTATTTTTAGACTTAATAGATGTTTGTAATGTGATTCGCACCCTATCAAAGATTTTTTACTAACATTATGAAGAATTCAAAACTGATCATTCCAATGTGGTTCAGGAACTGTTCGTTTGAGTTTTTTGGTTCCATAGCTAATGTGGAAGGTTTAACTTAAACATGTCCACAATGATCATTCTAAATGGAATGTCAGAACAGGCCTGTCCTATTTCCTGCCTCTTTTTTAATTGAAAACATGATGAAGGCCTGTACCTGCAGACTCCATTTTCAGTGAAACCCATTTAAAATCACTTTTCAACGGGTCATAGTTTCATATTGAGTTTTGTTTTTGACATTGGGATGCCGAATTTGTGGTGTCGAGTTTGGTTTTAGGCTTAATTGAAGTTAGAGAAATCACCTATAGTTTCTGCATCTGGTTAGAGGAGATCCCTGTTTAAAGGCAAGACCAAGCCTTTTTTTTTTTTGGAAGGCAAGCGGAGGGACTGACGGATAACAAAAAAAAACCCTGTACAAAGTGTGGACAACTCCTTAATTAAGGAGGGCCTCCACACCTGCAAGAACAACATAGAAACAAGAGAGAAAGCTTGAGAGAAAAAATAAAGAGAAAAACTAATCCCAAGTACAAGAGTACATCTGAATCAAACAGAACAACTCTTAGTGTACCATCCAAACATTGAAGCATAGCCTTGGCTTCTAGCTTCAGTGGCGGAGCCAGGATTATTGGCTAGGGGGGCAGGGAATTTTGGGGGGTTTGGGGGCGGTAGCCCCCCCAAAAAAAATTGGGCCAGATGGATACAACGGACTTGCTGTTGTTAATCTCTAGCATGTCAACCCGTTATTTGTTTTGTTAATAGTACAGAAACTACGATGGCTTTCTTCTATATTCATATAGGGACAAATACCTAGATATATACATGGAATCCAACAAAATAAATTACGAATTTTGTCCTCCAACATTTGAATGATAACTATCATTTTAAGCTTCCTTGTACAGTAAGCATATAAATCTGATTATAGAGAGAGAACACTGATTGGTATAAGAATAGATAGCTTGCAAATCAATCACCGTTTATTGAAATAGATAGCTTTAATATATGAGAAATATCAAAGCATTCCTAATTCCTCAAGCAGTTGTAAAAGCTTAAGAAATATAAAACCATTAAATTTCTTCCTCAAGTTCCCTAGCCCCTCAACATACACTACATAATCTATCTCCACAGTATGTTGTAAAATAGATTCAAAGCCATGTGATAATTGCCTCTAAAAATAAATAAACAAAATTGCAGTCCAGTACTATGAACCAAGCACAACCACAGTAGTTGCATAGACCAGATAGTATTAAGAAGAAATTGTAAAGAAAAATTAAACATCCTAATGGTGAGAGATTTTACCCATTCAACTCTGAAACTGCGCAAAAAATAGAATAAAGCTCTGCCTCAATTATGAAATCCCAAATAATTTTAAAACCCCAAATTTGCTTTCAATCGATAAGAGATGCACATTTAGAGGAAGAACAAAAACCCTAAATAGCTAAATCGCATAGAAGAGAGGAGAGGGAGAGTTGTGTATGTAGAGTTTTTTTTTTCTTCTTAACCTATACTCAAAATAATTACATAACTAACATTTTTTTTAAAAAAAAATTGAGTGGGGGCAGCTGCCCCCACTGGTTCTCATGTGGCTCCGCCCCTGCCTAGCATTATGGTACTCTAAAATACACAGTTCCACTTGCATCTTCATTTATAATCCTCTTTGAATTATCGTTAAAGGCATCAGGAGCATATCTGCATTTTCCCATTTAGGTAATCAGGTTAGCACAGTAGCTTGTTGTTTTATTGGCCTCCTTGAAAACCAGCTCAACCTTAACTTCTTAGCTCATCCATTAGCTTCCTTATCTTCAAGCAAAGTCTATTATCAATCCAGTTTGGAACTATTTTATTATTCATAATATCCACTTCTTTTTGAGTATCATTGTTAATAACCAGTTTATCAATGTGAAGTCCCCTAGCTCTGGTCAGGCCTTGACAAATTGATTGTAACTTATGGGCTAGTCTATTCTTACCAGGCACACAACCTGCATAAGCTTCAACAGGAGCATCATCCCATTTCCTAATAACAACTCCCTGACCTCCATTTTCAGTTAAGATACCATCAGTACACAACATATACCAGTTTTCATTATGTTTTTTCCAAGAACAGACTATAGGCATTTTGGTGGTCCAGTTCACATCCATATCCCAAGCTGCAGCAGCATCTATATTAGCTTGTGTTGGCTCCAAATTATTCTTAGTAAGGAGTTTAAATCGCACCGTTTCTCTAATTTGGTTGGCTAGATACTGGGATGTATTGTTGCTGTTGCTGTAAGTTCTATCATTCCTTTTTTCCAGATCAAATAGACAAAAGCATTAAGAGCAAGATTCCTAGTGAGTGAGTTGTAGCTATTCCCTCTAAATGCATCATAACACCTGTTGGGTGTGAACTCGAACTGTGAAGAATGGAATTGGAAGAACAGAAATAGTCGAAGTCGTTCGAACGAACATGGAAGTCGTTTGAACGAGCTTCAAAGTCGTTCGAACGAGATTATCTGTTTTCGCGTTTTGGAACTTGGTTCAAAGTAGTCGTTCAAACGGGCTTGGATGCCGTTCAAACGAGTTGTTGTTTTCTAGGGCTGGAGACAAATTATCGTTAAAGTCGTTCGAACGAGCTTGGAGTTGTTCGAACGAACAATGCATAGGTTTGCCTTTGGATGCTATTATGGGACGTTGAGTTTTCCTCGAGATCCGTTTTACTTGTATTTAGTTCCTTAGTATATAAATGGGACTTAGTTTATTTGTTTAGAGTATCTTTTCTCTGTGAGTTTAATTCCAGAGACCTAGAATTTGAGAGACTCCATTAAAGCTTGAGAAGCTTGGAGAGATCGTTATAGCCTGCTTGATCATCATAGTGGATTGTTCGGGGAGTGGTTTTTTATCCGTAAGGGTTTTTCACTTCCCTCCTCTAGGAATTCTTGTGTTATTTATTGTTCTTGTTTGACTGATTCTTCTGTTAGGGCTTATTTCGCGTATCGTTCTTGGTGTAGTAGAAGAGAGATTAACTACCTCGATTCTCAATAACACCATTGTACTTCAGTATCCCAGTTCCCCATGCTTTTATGAAAGCCTTGCACCTGCTGAATGCCTTGCCAGATAGGATTTGTGAAAGGGCATTCAAATATAAGATGATGTTCATTCTTTGGGGCTCCCCTTGAGCTTGCTCTCTACCCTTGAGAATATTCCTCCATACCCAACTAGCATCCTGGGGTACCTTAAGAAACAAAAAATTCCTATTCCTAATGAGGTACCTTTTAACCCATAGACACCACAGTAATTCATTACCAGATATGCCTCTGAGTTGCTGCTTTGTTGCTAATGGACATGTTTCTTATGCCCAGACCCTCTTCATTGAAAGGGTGGTAGCAAGTATCCTACCCAATCATATGGGCATTAGTACCTGTATGTTTACCTTACCACAAAAAATTCCTACAAGTGCTACTAATGAGATTAATAATAGAGTGGGGTAAAATGAAACAAGAGCTCCAGTAGACATCCATACTAAACAACACAGACTTTAGCAAAATTAATCTGCCAGCATAAGACAAAAATCTGCATTTCCAAGAATTAATTTTTTGATAGATCCTCTCAACTATGGGTAGACAATCACATGCTTTTAGCCTAGTAGTTATCATTGGCAAGCCCAAATATTTCATGGGAAGAGCACCTACCTCCATACTGAGCGCATGTTTGAAACCCTCTTTTTTACCACTATCCAAACCTGCACAAAAAATATTACTCTTCAAATAGTTGATCTTCAGCCCATTGAAATCAGTAAACTCCTGAAGAGTAAGGTTCAAGTTCACAGTACTATTCACACCTCCACTTGTGAAAATAAGCGAGTCATCTGCAAAACAAATGTGAGAAATGAGAGGTCTAGCACATCTAGGGTGGATCATAAATTTATTTTAACAAACTTATTCATCATTTGAGAAAATAGTTCCATGACAAGCACAAAAAGGTAAGGGGACATGGGGTCCCCTTGCCTGATCCCTTTCTTCCCTTGAAATAGCCACATAGAGTACCATTAATGCATATAGAATATCTAGGAGTGAAAGCACATTCAAAGATCCAGCTCATCATTTTTTGTGGTCTATTAGGGTTTTTTTGAGTTTAGTTCACCTACAAACTGGATATTTTCTTTTAGTCCCCAAGTTGTTGAAAAATGCACTTTTGGTCCCCAAATGGCCTCTGAACACAGGTCAACCTCCGTTGAAGTCAAATTTTGACATGAAGTGCAAATCTACCCTCACGTAAATTTTATGACAATTTTGAAATCAACTTAACAGATTGTCTTCAGGTCACTAGGCCACGTCACCAGGCCACATAGGACCAACGATCATCATCATCACTCTTTCCAAGATTCCCAACAATCATCTTTCTCTCTCCATCTCTCTTTCTATTTCTCTCATTTGTTGTTTCTCTCTTTAGCATAGTTATGGGGGTGGGGTGGAGGTGTTGGGAACTATTTCAAGGTAAAGTAAAAAAAAAAATAGATATTGTGTGCTATAATGTAGTATTTGTAATGGCCTGGTTCTGGGATTTAAACTTAGAGGTTGTTTGTTTTTTTTACTTAATTAACTTATTTAACTTAATTGACCAAATAAGTTAAATAAGTTTGTTTGTTTTTCTATTTATAAAAAGTTCATTTTAGTAATGGAACCCCATTTTTCATCACTTACGATAAGTTGGAAATCCTAGCTTATCTGAAATCATTTTTGCTGAAGTTGACGGGATTGATACGGAACTTAAGTAAAAATATTTAAACCCGATTCTACCCCTGCTTTATCTCCATTTTTGTAATTCTCTCTATAATTATCTCTCTCTCTTCTCTATTATTCGAATCAAGCCCCCTAATTCTTTAGAAAATGAGAATGGGAACAACCAGAGCTTAGATCAATTTAACTTAAAATGATCGCTTTTAAAAATAAGCTTTGATAAGATTAACATTAGTAACTCCCTTGAAGATTCTCAAATTATGGTGACCCATTATGGGTTCCAAGCTCAATATATATGTGATTGGGAAAACAAAATTATCGTTTGAAAGTGATTAAGTCTTAATCTTGAGTTCTATCAATTACGATGTTTCATGAGTGAGTTCAACTTTACTACTCTCTAAGATAAATTTATTCATATTATATAGTCAAAAAATTAATCTGTAGCATTGAAGAAGAATATAACATCTTGATTTTATTATTAGAGTAGTTGACTTGCTTTCAAAGATTGTCGACGAATTTAATGCTGAAAGATGAATTGGTATAAAATCCTAGGTTATTTTTTGGATAATAATAACTTCGAATTTTAAATGCAATTATGAAGTAAAATGTTAGGCAAGAAATAGAGAACTGGAGACTTCAGATTCATAAACAAAACAAACAAGATTTTTTACGTTTCAGCTTCAACATTCAGGAGCTAGATTCAGCAATCATAATAAGTAATCAGAATTAGAATAAGTAATCAGAATCAGCAAATAAAAGCAAACCTCTTAGCCTTTACACCAAAATTGTGAAGAACGCTTAAGAACAATAAACAACAATCAACAAGATGATTTAGTGTGGAAAATTTTTGAATAGGTTAAAGGCCACGACCTCTCTTGAGGATTTTGAGAAATAGAGGATGATCTTATTGAAGTTGTAAACTTATTACAAAGGGCGCTCTGAATATCTCAAATGTTAGAGTAAGGTTTCTTCTGTATAGAATTGCCTGTTCGTAATCTGTTGCTCTCTGGTTCTACTTATAGGTCTTACAATATGACCGTTTGATGACCTTTAATATTCTTAATGATGGACATTATAAAGTATATGCAGGATACTCTTTGACTAGATAGTATAACGTTCTGACCTCTATTGTTGTACAACGGCTCTATTGTTGACTGTATACTTACATAAGTCAAACTATTGTTGTGGAGGTCGAAAGTGACATTTTGAAATGAGGAAAGTTGATCGTGTCTTCAGTAATATTCCCTGTCTGCTGATGAGTTTGAGGACCAAACTTGAGTCCGAGATACGTAATAGGCTTTTATATTTCCTGTATGCTGATGAGGTCTAGGATGAAGCTTGAGTTCGAGATACGTAATAAGCTACTAAAAGATGACTCTCAACCAATAATACGAGTATTGTCTATGACGTGTGATGTTGGTTGAGAAATTCATGTTTTATATGTTTTATGTCGTGCTGTCTTATTTCTAATTGTGCCACGTACTCTGTAGCTGAGGTTGAAAACTCATATGTAGTTTAAAGATAAAGTATGAGCTCGAGATGTAGAATAAGCTACTACAACCGCCCCCTCTCAGCCAACAGTACGAAAAGCATTGTAGGTGAGTGGTGTTGGTTGAGAAGTATCATTTAATGCTGTAGTTAATATCTTGAATTCATTTCCCATGTATATGCATGAATATCTCTTGCTGTCTGTTGGGTTTCCTAGAACCAATGACTGTAGTCAATTGTTGTTTGCATGGGGAATCTTTCTGACGTTAGGAATTTGGAAAGTCTGCTTTAAGTATAAGAAGGAGTCTTTGTTGAGGTTGGGAGGGCCAAGCCTTCATTTATTATATCTGTTTTCTCTGTTTCCTGCCTCTATACTTGTCGTTGTTCTGCGGTGGATAGGATGGTGATGACTCAGGCCCGTAAATCTAGGATTCGAAGGAAGATAGAGGAGCTGCGTATTAGGTACTTTGGGTACCGGCCGTTGTATCTGCCCACTTCCATTCTGGTAGTGCCAACGTATCATCAAATGTCGTATGAAGAAGTGGTGGAGGCAGGAGATGACCATTTCCAAATGGTATGGTTCCATTACCTGCTGACATCTGGGGCAGAGGGCCGAAATGGTCTGCGGTTCTTGGCGGAAGAGGCTGTGAAAACTAAAGATGAAGCGGCAGGAATTCGTCTGAGGGAGTCTCGTCGGTACCCGTCTAATGAGTGGGTCTTGTTAAAGAAATGAAGCCTTTCGTCTGTCTCTAGCATGCGAGGAAGTGGGGGTTACGAAGGAAGAGGTCGGAGGATGCAGAGGATCATTTTCTTCCATGAACCATAGATTTTGGCCATGAAGAAGATCTTTCACCTGTGACTTCTAGTTCTGACCGTTTTCCTGGGTCTTACAGCATGGGATCAGGGTTGGGAAGTTGCTTCAATTTTTTTATCATCTTCGCTGCTGATTCCCTTAGAGAAATTCGAACTGTAATTTTTGTTACGTAATCTGCTGTAACTTGTTTGGATCATTGTGTTATTTGTAAAGTATTCTATAAAGAAAATCTTGAACTTAATGAAATAACTTCGCATTTTGTCAAGTCTTTGTATCACGAACTGGTTTGTGTATTTTACATTTCTCTAAAATAGGAGTTACGTTTAAGGGGATCTGATTGAGCTGGGGGGAGTTTGGTATTTATGAGGGTGAATGGTAGGTATTTTCTGTGAGATGACTCATCAAGGATTTGTTATCTGTGATTCGTGTGTTTGAACTGGGTGTCTCAAATTGAGAGAACAGGTGGTCATGGTACTGTAGGTGCAACTGCTGGATTTGCGTAATCTTATATGTTACCATATACAAAATCTGAGGGTATATATATTATGATCTATCACAATATTCTGTATAGATATTATGTTGTTCCATGAATTTGTTTTGCACAATATATCCTTCTGTTGAATCAGTGGGGTGATATTTGCGAGGATCTTCCTGGCGGCTATAAAATCATGATTCTTGGCTGCTATGATTTGTATCTTCTGTATGGGTCACGTTGTACTGGAGGTAGTGTGTGTAAGCATGGTGAAGACTCGTGCTCAGCAGGCTCAGTGTGTACAATATACAGCGGATGGTCGGCTTCAGCTTAAAGTTGTTGAACTACGTGAGAGATACTTTCGTCGATTACCGTATGACGCTGTGCTACCGGAATGGCCATAGAATCTAGTCGGACTAGATGACAAAGGCAGGCATGCATAACTGGATCACTTTGTTTGGCGTAACATTTTTCGTACGTCTCTATTGGATCCCAGGATGTGAGAATTGACTGTTCGACAGCTCGCATCTGATAAGATTTTTAAAGAGGATGCACGGGTAGTGAATGGAGAGATAATTCTGTGTGGGTTACCGAATCATCGGAGTTGCTTTATATATAACTGGGGAGCTCGGTAAGAAGTAATCGGTTTGGGAGTATTTTGTGAGTTTGAATAAATTTCATATGAGAGATCGGGAGAGAATAAATTATGTTATGTCTAGATCTTATTGAAATAATAAAGTATTCTGCTTTTTTTTCCTTTGTGTACGGATATTGTGGGAGACAGCTGTAGGATTGTACCAACTGTATTGATATCTTTGAATTTTTAAAATTGAGCTATTTTAGGAATGTTGTACGATCTTGGTAGAGTATAAAAGAAAGGTGATTGGTCTTTTTGGACTGTATTGAGGAAAAAGTGCATAAATTTTAATGGCAGACAATAGGGACAGACGTGATGACGGTAGACGTTATCACAGAAGTCATGATGATATTTTAAAACAAAAATACGTGCCTATGGCAACAGTAGGGAAGGCTGATGCGTGTCAGAAAGAGTCATTGTTTCATAAACCGAGGGTGAGTATAAAAACTCGACTCTCTCTCCCTCATAAATTATCTACAGTTTCAGGGAGAGAAAAAAATAGTGCAAATCTTACTGTCAAGGAGAGGAGACGCTCGATTGCTGAGTATGATTTGGAAAAGAAATCTGCTTCAAATGAGAGGAAATCGTCGGAGAAACTACGGGATTGCTCATTTTTGAGAAGACGTCCTAGCAAAGCAAAAAATTATTGTTATACAAGTACAGGTTGGTGATGCATAACTTTGTTTGTCTGATTTGTGATTAATCTGCTATATGGAGTAATATGTGTGATTTAGTAATATGTTATATGTGGTAATATGTGTGATTTAGTAATTTGTATCATTGTTTTTATGTATATGGGGTTGTGGAGATTTTGAAATTACAGATGAGAGAGGTCTGTAGAGAGATAAAATGCGTGAGAGAGGGAGAAAATTTAAAATGATGCGATATATTATAGGGAAACTGGGGACGTTATGTGGAGGATCACGATCTCTGGTTCAGATCATATGTCTCCGGGAAAGGGGAGGAGACAATATATTACCAAGTTCCGTGCTTGGAAAAATGGAAGAAGGATAAAGGAATTGGTGAGGGGGTTAACCTCTTATATTACAATGGTCTTAGGCTATCAGGCCTGAGTGAAGGATTTTTATGTTTCTTGAATCAGGTCGTATATGGCCTTAGAATCCCTCTGATCTACTTTTAAAAAGGGGTGATGAATGTTTTACAATGTTGTCCTGCCCAATTGAATGGGAATGTGCATGAGATGATGAGGGTATGTAAGAATTTGAATGAAAAATGGAGGAAGGAAGGGACTGTTAAGCAGTTCGAAGAAGAAGATGTGTTGAAGTTTTATAAGTGGAAATATATGGAAGGTCGAAGTAGTGGTTACCTGTATAGTGATTCGTCTAGGCCAAAAAAATTTGACTTTGAATCTGCGGGTAGACCATGGAATGACCACCTTGTGTGGGTAGAGGGTAATTATTTGCAGGTTCTAGATGAACCAGCGCTCAAACTGAACCATAAATTTTATAATCCGAGTAAGTAATATTGACCAATTTTTGCGTAGCATATAATCATGTCTTCGTGTTGTTATATAATGTGAAGTTGGCGAAAGAACGAGACGAAGGAGCTCGATTATCTGAGGAATTGCAGAGCAAAAAAAGTAGATCTAGCGAGCGGTCTCCGAAAGATAGAAGAGTTAAGAGAAATTATATGAAAAAAAGAAGTTGGAGTTGCAGGTAGCTCGAGGCGAGTGGATCAGCAAGGAACGGTGTTGACATCTGCTCGGGGTAGTGTGACAGAGTTATTGACAAAGTTAGAGGAAGAAGGCAAAATTGTAAAATATTTGCAATTCCAAGTGAATGTGCTTGAGGCTTCCATGGTTGATATGCGAGCTCGTGCTCGTAAGTATGAAGTATTATGGCTAGTTGCGAACGTGATGTGGAAGGAGATGGAAGGGTTCCGTGACCAGCAGAATGAACACATGAACAAGTCATGGAACAAGATTTTTGAGTTAGAGCACACGGTTCTAAAGTAGGATCTTGATATTATGGAGCATGTACTAGACAGGATGCGGTTACGTGACCTGAATATCAAATTGGAGGCAGATTTGTTGAAGGTCGTAGTAGATCTTGATTGTAAGAAGACATATAATCATTATCGCGAGGATGAAGTGGAGTGGGCGATGTCTTTGGTTGTCCAATTGGATAGTTTTATGACAGTATTGGAAGATCGGAATACTGATGTGAAGAATAAAATTTGACAGGTGGAGGAACGCGATGCTCACTTGAAGGTTATGTTGAAGGAGGTGCAAAGTAAGCTGAGTGACCTGGTTCTCGGTAAACAGGTAAAAATCAAGCCAGATAGTTTACACGAGAGGGAGATGACATCGGTGATTTCTTTCTTTGCATCAGAGTTCAAGAGATTAGTGGTCGAAAGTAAACTGATATATGACGCTGTAGTTGCAGAGAGTTCACAGTGTGAGATGGAGGAAATACGGTCGGAGTATCTAGCTCCTATGATGGCCAAAATTGAAACTCTTAAACAGAGTATGGTGAGAAACGGAAAGAAGATTGTTCTGGGGAGAATGCCAGATTATATCCGTGATCAGTTGTATAGGGGCCATTTTCGTGATGATGCAAGACCTTCTAATCCAAGTAATGAGTTTAGCGAAAGTTCAAGTGAGGAATGACGATTGTGAAAATGTGCTGTGTATATTAACTCATAGAATATGGTAACAGAGGATTGTCTAGAATAGTGATATAAACTAACCTATTGAGAAATCAATGATACTGTATTTCCCAAACATATGTTGTATAGGATGGTCCCAAAAATTCTGGGATAGCAGATGATTGCTGAGGCAACGAACTTAGATGAACATTTGTTGATGAATGGTTCGTAACGTAATAGTCGACCGGGTTGGCTAAAGCAACGAACGAAACTGTAATGTATTGATGTTCAGCTTGGCCATAGCGACAAACGAACTGTAATGTATCGATGTTCAGTTTGGCAAAAGCAACAAACGAACTGTAATGTGTAGATGTTCTGTTTGCCAAAGCAACAAACAAATTGTAATGTATAGATGTTCAGTTTGGCCAAAGTAACAAACGAACTGTAATGTATAGATGTTCAGTTTGGCCAAAGCAACAAACGAACTGTAATATGTATATAGAAGTACTTGCTAGATATATTAGAAAAATACTATAGTGTAGGGCAATCGAACATAAGTATTTTATTAGTGTAAGATTAACGTACGATGGATGTGTGAGATAGTGTATTCTATGTGATAATAAAAAATACTCAAATGTATTAAAAACGAACATGAATCTTTTATTGATGTAAGCTTGCCATACAAGATGATGGATTGAGTTGTAGAAAAGTAAACTGTGATAGATATTTATCGACGGTATAATTTCAGTCTCCGTGTGTTCTATAGATTAGGTATTCTCTCTCCGTGTTTAGTTGCTAGATCATAAGAACCGAGGCTACTTTTTCTGATAACGACAAAATGACCTTCCCAATTTTCGGACAATATCCTAATATTGACTTCTTTTCTATGTTTGGGAATCTCTCGTAGGATGAGGTCTTTGATATCGAATTCTTTATGGCGAACGCGCTTGTTATAAGATCAGGCTAAAGCCTGGTGGTATCTTCCCAGATTCATTATTTGATCCTCTTTGTCTGACAAACATTCGTGGTAGGGTCCTGCGACCAAAATTTTGTAAAGGAGTCCGTTGTCCATGGTGTAACGCTTAGCATTATCAAGCACGCATCTCTTTTCTGTGGGATCTATAGGGAGTTCGCCATCATACATATTTTTTGTCCCAATATATTTGTGGTAAGGTCGTCTCCAGTCATCCTCATCTTCTTCAACGCCCCCAGTATTAACAGAATTTGAGTTGATGATGTTAATATTGGGGGTTGATAATACTTCGATCTTGAGATATCGAGCTTCCGTACCAAGTACGTCTGCTAGATAGGCGAGAGAATCAGAATGCCTATTTTCTCTGCGCAGTAAATATTCGATATAAATTCTTTTGAACTTGCTCATTCTGTCAGCTACTGCTACTGCATAATCGATCATTTTTCCATTCTTCTAGAATCTTTCTATGATATGGTTGACAATGAGTAATGATTCCGTGTAAACAGGGTGACTCAAATTTTTAGGGCCATATCAAGGCCGTGAATCATTGTCTCATACTCGGCTTCGTTGCTGGTAGCTTTAAAATTGAGTTTAACTGTTTTTTCTATTCTATCATTAGAAGGTGTGATCAGCACAATCCCGATGCCTGATCCTATAGGTCCAGAAGAACCATTAATTAAAAGATGTCATCCCTTATGCGTTACCCAATCTAACTTTTCTTCAAACTGTTCTTCGTGAATATATGTACTGTCTTCTTCCTAATCAGGATCTTCTACAGGGAAGTCTGCGAGAAAATCTGGTATTGCCTGACCTTTTTTCGAGTGTCTTGGTTCAAAACGGATGTCATGTTCGCTAAGAGTAACTGACCATTACTGTACCCGTCTGGACTTTTCTCGTTTAGATAAGATTTCTTGCAAAGGATAGTTGGCCACCACTCAAACTGAGTAGGCTAGAAACTATTATTTCAACTTTTGCGACGTATAGACAAGAGCTAAAAGTAGTTTCTCAATCTTGGTGTATCAAGATTCTGCTGGAGTAAAAGTCTTACTGATAAAGTAGACAGGCTTCTCTGTTTTCCCGTCAAGTCGAATAAGGACAGAACTTAAAGATTCTTCAGTCACTGTAAGATAAATTGTGAGTTCTTCCCCTTCACTAGGTGTACTCATCACTGGTGGTGAACCCAAGTAAATTTTGAGTTCTTGAAACGCTGCTTCACATTCTGCTATCTACTCGATCTCAGGATCTCTCTTAAGCTTTTGTTTTGTTGTTCCTTCGCGTAATAGATTGAACAACCATCGACAGCGATCTGAAGACTTTGAAACGAACCGGTTGATTGCGGCAATCTTGCCTGCTAACTTATGGACGTCTTTCTTTATTCTGGAAGAGGGCATGGACAATAATGCCCGAATACGATCTGGATCAGTTTCAATACCGCGCTTGCTGATTAAGTGGCCTAAGAATTTTCCTGACTGGACTCCGAACAGACATTTGTCGGGGTTGAGCCTCATCTTATAAAAATGGGGGATTTCAAAAGATGTGCTTAAATCCATGATAAGGTTCTCTTTCTTAAGGCTTTTACACAACATATCATCAATATAGACCTCCATTCTCTTTCTAAGGTGTTCTTTGAACATCTGTGTCATCAAGCGCTGGTAAGTAACACCAGTATTCTTGAAACCAAACGGAATGACCTTATAGCAGTATAGGCTATGTTCTGTGATAAAACAAATTTTCTCTTTATCGTTAAACAACATAGGTATTTGATTGTAGCCTTATGCGACATCCATCATGGGCAGGAGTTCGTGCCCTGTAGTGGAATCGAGCAGATGATTGATGATAAGAAGCGGGAAACTGTCCTTTGGAGTATGCTTGTTGAGGTTCATAAAATCAGCGCACACTCTAATTTTGTCGTTCTTATTTGGAACTGCTACAATGTTCGAGATCCATTTTGGGTAGTTGGCCTTTCAAATGAAGCCGACTTTGATGAGTTTTTCGATCTCTTTATTGACTTTGTCTCGAAGTCTTGGTGTTAAAGTTCTCTATTTTTATTTGACAACTTTAGCTTTATCTTTCAAATTGAGTTAATGGCAGGCCAGATTTGGATCGATGGCCAGCATTTCGTGGAATGTCCAAGTAAAGACATCATTGTTGTCTTTAAGGAACTGGATGAGCGCATCGCGCTCTGCTGTAGGCAGAAGAGTGCCAAAAAATGTTCCCCGCTTGTCGCCACTGATTTTGACGTACTCTGTAGTTTCTGCGCTGGGGAAATGGTGTTCTGTAGAGTTTGTTGTGTGCTTTTCTATAATTTTTACTGTATAGTTTTATGTAATGTTTCTTGTAGTATATTGTAATTGCTACGCGAGCTTGGGTTTTGTTGGTTCTGGTTCAATGGTAACAAAATTTGCACAGGCTCGAGCTAATTTCTGACTTCCTTTGATTTTGCAGGCGCATCCGTTCCATTCAAAACGTAATGCCAAATGATAAGTTGATGGAATAGCATGCATACTATGTAGCCAACACCGTCCCATTATCCCAAAATAATGAGACTTGGCATTGACAACATAGAAGACTACGTCTAGCATTACTAGACCTGCTGTGATGGGAAGTACAATCGTGTTAACCTGTTCCTCTTTAGCTCTGTTGAATCCACAGATATCAATGTTGTTAGGTTGGACCTTATCGGCTAATCCCATTTGATTAATCGTAGTTTGAAATAACAGTTCGATAGTGCTGCCAGTGTCTATCATCATTGTGTGAAGCACTATGTTTTGCATTTTTAACATAATCACCAAGGCATCATGGTGAGGAAAGTTGACATGTCGAACGTCGCAATCATCGAAAGAAATTCTTGTGCGTTGAAAGCTACATACTGGATGTAAATAAGTTTTTTTGTCTTGTATGGACAAGTCGTGACATTGGTTGACACGCCTTCTTTTACTCCTGTTTGATTCTTTGACAATCTAGGTCTCTTCGAAATGGCATATTGAGATATGGTATAGATGTTTCTCAGTTGTTGGTCCCTCGATCTGTACGGCTTATGTAGGGACTTATGCCTCGATCTCACATAAAATCAAGCTGTCTTCGGCTTGAATTACCTCCATGTAAGGCTCACGCATTCTCTAAATGACTCCTCCAGTCAACATTACCACATACTCAATGAACTGATGAAGAACGTAGGTCGAGCTCTAACAGAAAAACTTGAACAAGTCAAAACCACTTGTTTCTCACGAACTCAGCAGTTATTCAGTTAACAGCCACTAACCACATTGTTCGGAGAACGTGCTTCAGCACGATGAAGAACTGCGGAAGATGCCTAAATAAAGAAAATGTTTCATAAGAGACAAGGACCAGAAAAATATACGAAAAATAACTAAAAAGACTATATCTTCTAAGATTCTCAACATTCCAAACATTCTTATTTACAAGATCAAACATTTCTAAGTCTATAAATAACTTGTAATAAGATATCATCAGCCTCAAGCAAAAAACACCACTATTACAAAAACCCTCAACATGAGGTCGTGGTTTTTAACCTATTCATAGGTTTTCCACGCTAAACACCTGTGTCATTTCTTGTTCATTAGATTTCTATCACAGGTACATTGGTGTAAGGACTAATTTCTGACCATTTCGAGCTCACTGAATTAAGCCATTACAGTTTCTGTAGGGCTTTTGTAATTCCCATTCTTGTAACTCTCAATGT
The DNA here is from genome assembly GCA_014058105.1 of Kingdonia uniflora. Classification (NCBI taxonomy): domain Eukaryota; kingdom Viridiplantae; phylum Streptophyta; class Magnoliopsida; order Ranunculales; family Circaeasteraceae; genus Kingdonia; species Kingdonia uniflora. The sequence continues at coordinate 120,209 of JACGCM010000684.1, read as the reverse complement.
CCACGATGTACTCGTGCATCCATCCATCTGCAAAGATGTATTCTAACAATCATTGTAAGGCAAAATAGTGCTCTATCTCATGATGTTAGACCTTGTGGTGAATACAGTATGGTTTTTTCTCGATGGGTTGAAGGTACTGTACATTACGGAAGAACCTGTCTTTCTACAGTATAGAATGTATGCTAGCTATGGTCATGTACATCTTTGGAAGGCAAAGTTTGGGCAGGTTACTCCCCTTTCGAGGTCGCTCGTCATTACACTTCATTCTTTTCCTGTCCCCGCCTTGATCTGCAGCGCGGTTAAAATCTGAATTGGTTGATTGATCCCGAACTGCCAACGCTGATTTATGAGGTTTCTGTCTGTCGGATACCATTCCCTCCAGATCGATATACCCGTTGACCTTTTCGATCATGTCTTCCAATGTTATCGGTTTATTGAGGACGAGGTATTCCTTCGCCCTTCCATCGACGAGTAAAGCGTCGGTGAAGGCGGAAATAGTAATTTTCTGGTCGAACCGGTCTACTTTTCGAGCTAGCTCCAAGAACTTTTTAGTAAACGTTTCAAGCTTCTCTCCTGGCATCTTCTTGAGGCTAAAAAGGGAGTATAGATTTTCCTCCTTGTCCCTGTTGTGCGAGTAATTCTTTACAAAGAATTCGCGCAACTGTTCGAAAGTTTTGATGGACCCTTCGGGCAATGTGTAAAACCACCGTAAGGGTTTACCTGATAAGCTGGTAGGAAAGAGCCGATATAGGATGTGGTTGGATGTGGAATGCAAACCTAAAGCATCCTGGAACTCTTGGACGTGCTCTACTGGATCAGTTCCTTTGTACTTTTGAATTTTCGGGGTATGAAATCCTATTGGGACTTCGCCATCTAACAACTCCTATGCTATCAGGCTCTTTTGTAATCTGTTGTGGATCCCTTTAGTCGGAGTCTAAGCTTCGAGCATTTCTTTGATTCGTTTCTCAACGTGTTCCTGAGTCATATATTATCGAGCTGCGGTAGCCGGGTAGGTGACGCGTCCTTCTACAGGATTGTGGTTGCCACTCCTTTCACTTAGATGGTCCTTTGCCGGGACTCAAACTCGTCGTGGATTTTTGATCTGTCTGATCTCTACTGGGCTGCCATCCACTTCTTGGTGGGCCTCCTGGATCGGGTTTGGTTCCATTTCCTATTACTGATGGTTAGATCGAAGCGCACCTCTTGTATGATTACCTTTCGGAAGTGGCCCTATTCTATCATGAACGAAGATTCACGAGCCTTCAGGAAGCATGGCATTGTTCTTCTGGGCAGTGGCTTGCTGACCCTGTAGAATCTTTAACGCACCCTGTACACTTGCTAGATATTGCTCTAGGGCTGCACATCACTTAGTTTCAGAATTCAATATGGCACGCAGATCTGCCAGTGCAGCATTCTCGTTTCTCTGAACGATCGGCATGCTCTGATCCGGCGGTGACATTCTGAAAGAAGATGATCAACAGTGTTTTGAGACGATGGGTTTGAGAACTTCGATTTCCACAGACGGCGCCAAATGTAATGGCCTTGCTCCAGGATTCGGACTTAGCTTTTACACCAAAATTGTGAAGAACGCTTAAGAACAATAAACAACAATCAACAAGATGATTTAGAGTAGAAAATCTTTGAATAAGTTAAAAACCACGACCTCTCTTGAGGATTTTGAGAAATAGAGGATGATCTTATTGAAGTTCCTAACTTATTACAAAGGGCACTATGAATATCTCAAATGTTAGAGTAAGGTTTCTTCTGTATAGAATTACATGTCCGTAATCTGTTGTTCTTTGGTTCTACTTATAGGTCTTACAATATGATTGTTTGATGACCTTTAATATTCTTAATGATGGGCGTTACAAAGTATATGCAGGATACTCTTTGACTAGATAAAATAACGTTCTGACCTCTGTTGCTGTACAACAGCTATACTGTTGACTGTATACTTACGTAAGTTAAACTGTTGTTGTGGAGGTCGAAAGTGACGTTTCAAACTGAGGAAAGTTGATCCTTTCTTCAGTAGTATTCCCTGTCTGCTGATGAGATCGATGAGGAAGCTTGAGTCTGAGATACGTAATAGGCTTTTATATTTCCTGTATGCTGATGAGGTCGAGGATGAAGCTTGAGTTCGAGATACGTAATAATCTATTACAGTGTTGGGTTGTGAAATTTTATCAATCACCCTTAAAGCTGAAATTGAAGAAATGGGGGCTAAAGACTAATTGTAGGGAAATATATAGGGACTGCAGGCTAATTGTTTTTGTAATTTTTGATGTTGTAAGATGATGTGGCCAGCCGATGTGGAATGATGATGTGGAAGTAACCTAAAAAATTTGTCAACTTTTTGCTGAAAATCTCTTGAAAGTCATGTGAGGGCATTTGTGGAAGTTCAAGTCAAAAATTGACTTCAAATGTGGCTGACCTGTGGTCAAAGAAAAATTGGGGACCATAAGTGAATATTTAAAAAACTTTGAGACTAAAGGCAAATATCCAAGTTGAAGGTGGGACTAAACTATAAATAATAAAAAACCCGGTATATTATAAGCTTTTAAGATTACTACCAAGGCCTCCTAGTTCAAATGGTCGTAGGCCTTACAAAGATCAACTTTAATGGCACATCTCTTGGGCTAATCATCTCTATGGTATACTTTTACAAGCTCTTGAGATAGCAAAATATTATTGGTAATACTTCTACCCTTGGTAAAAGCTGACTGATTAGGGCTGATAAGGGCCCTAATGACTCTGCTCGGCCTAGTAGTGATAATTTTTGTTATGGTTTTGTACAGGATGTTGCAACAAGAGATGGGTCTAAAGTCATTAAAGGTACAAGGTACCCCTTGTACCTTTAATGACTTTAGGAATCAGAGTTATAATAGTGGCATTAACCTCACTAAGCATTTTAGAAGATCTAAAGAAATTCTTAATGGCTTTAATGAAGTGGTTGCCTATTATACTCCAAGCAGACTTAAAAAAAGGGCGGTGAATCCATCAGGTCATTTCCCATAGAGCTGAAAGCTTCAGTGATCTCATTATCAGTCACATCTTTCTGTAAGGTTTGGGCTTGTGTATCATCAAGTTTTGTCAGATTATCAAGGGTATCAGGGGGTACGCTAGGGGTATGGTTATTGGTGCCAAGTATCTTGGTGAAGTGCAGTATGCTTTCTTCCCCTATCTCCTTGTCATCAACAATTCTAGCCCCTTGGCTATTATTAATCCCCAAAATTTTATTCCTAGATCTTCTCTTAAGCAGAGATTTGTGGAAGAAAGCAGTATTACTAACACCGAGGGCTAACTAGTCAACTCGTGATTTTTGTTTCTTAAGAGACTCCTCATTCCTTACACAGTTATTGAACTCTTTCATAGCTTCCTTTTCACCCACATCATATAAGTCATTAAGGGGGTCCACTCTCAAGTTATGTTGTATAATATCAAATTTATCTCTAGCATACGGCACTTTTGCAAGACCAAGTCTCTCACTCTCCCTTGCTATATTTGAAGTATGGTTGGCTTTGCTTATATCTGAAACTAACTTACAAGAAGAGGTTGAAGGTGAACTCAAATAGAGGAAGGGGTATTTTATTTGATTTTTTTCCTGTAACTTGTTATATAACAAACAATATGTCAAATATTTATCTATAATCTTATGCTATACTGCATAATATGCATCACGCAATCGTCTGAACCAAAGCAAACATCATCTTAAACCTGAAAATACCTAGGCATGCATCTCAGACGTTTCAATCTTATTACTGCTCTTCAGCTCTTGGATCATTTCGATCTCATACGACATGTTACATCAGGAATCATATTCTTCTATAGGCCTAGAATCACAACCTTCTAATAAATGCAATACCCTCTTGGGTATAAGCGAAATGTGATACCTGGTTACTGAAAAGTTCATTAAATGCTGTAACTTGTAAGTGTTGAGCCGCGCACGGAAGCCGAACTCGGATCAATTTGATTAGAGCACAAATAAGCTGAAGGAATACATAACCAAAACTAATAACACACATGTAAGGTGGTTCGGCAATTGCCTACATCCACACACAAGAGAGAGAGAGAGAGTTTATTCAAAGGATCCAAGGCTGCAATCACAAATTAATTTGAGATTTTCTCTCTAGAAATTCTTCTCACAAAGATCTCACCAAGGGTGACAAACAAATAACCCTAAGTCTCCATTATATAGTGGGTAGACTTATTACAATCTCGATGGAAAACCAACGGTCTAAACGACCTCATAAAATAAATCTCCGCATCGTCGTTCGAACGACTATGAGTCTCGTTCAAACGGATTCAAGCAAGCCAAAACAAAATTTGCAACTGTGTCAGCTTTTAGGCAAAAAACTGATGGTCGTTCGAACGACTATGAACCTCCAACAAATGATTGTAACTGGGTCAGTTTTTAGCTTTAAAACTGATGGTCGTTCGAACGAATATGAGGCTTATTTGAACTACTATGAGTCTCCAACAACTGATTGTAATTGGATCAGATTAAAGGCCAAAACTCGAGTCTCGTTCAAACGGCTATGAAGCCCGTTCGAACGACCAGGACCACCAACTCACAACTCTCCACCTCGGTGAAGATTTCCTCAAATCTGAGCCGAACTTTGCCAACCCACCAAACCGAACCCAAAAGAAAATCCTTTCTCACCAAATGTCCCCAAGGATCCCAAACAAACAAACATCCCGAAGGACCAAAATCGACTGTACCAAATCAATGGTTGCCTATGTACCATGGATCAAGTCGCCTGTAGTCCAAAATCCTCTCAATCCATAAGTTTGCTAGGCCTCCACAAAAGAGAGAAGTTCCAAGAACAAGAAGAAGGTTCGAGATGATTGAACCCAAAAGAGAGTACTTGAAAATATATATTTTTCTCTGGTAGAAAGCAAATATTGCTATTATCAGTTCGGTTGCATTACCACATGTTGCATTCAAAAGCCCTCCAACTGCAAATATTTCAAATATATATATATTACCCAAAAGATGGAAGATATAAGATAATTTAGTACCACTTGGATCAGTGTAGAATGCAATCTATCTGAAATATTTTCAAAATTGATAATTTAAATTATTTAATAAAATCGAGAATTATAAGAAATAGAAAAAATGATACTGCGATAAAACATATAAAAATTTAGTACTTACATAAGTCTTAAATCAATTTTTTACCCTTAATTTCTTTTCTTTTTTTCCACCAAAGTACCTTTACTTAATGTCCATCTCTAGAAACACACATCCCCACAAAGCTTTTCATGCTAAAGCTTATGCCTCACAAAGCGCCTCACCAATTACTTACATAAGTCTCAAATAAATTTTTGACCCTTAATTTCTTGTTTTTTTTTTCTTTTACCAAAATACCTTTGCTTAAACACACATCCCATTTGCTATCTCTTACCAATCTTAAGAAAAACTATTAATTTTTACCGAAGCTACTTACTTATGTTGCTACACCAGAAATAATGTATATTATATATAAACCAAAATTTATACAGCTAATATGAGGAAATTAATACATCAAATGACATGAGTCACACAACTAATATAAGAACCTTTAGCAAGAGCTTTAAAGAATGTAGTACGAGTTTCTGACCTAATAAATGAGAATTCCTTCGTTACCAAACAACTAAACCTCAATACCAAGCCATCGATCGACTAAGATAATTTTTCTTATGTTATCTTCTTCAGTTGCATCTAGCAAAAACAAATCAAAAGATAAAACTTAGTAAATAGCATTGGTAATCTAAAAAGGCTTCAAAGAAAATTAAACCTGCCAAAACTTATATCAGGGCGATGTAATTAACACGTATTAATAAGTACTTAGGTTAAGGTGCGTAGATAATATCTAAGTATTACGTCAATCCTTTGTAAGGAAAAAAAATTACATCAGTAATCCAATTCCAAAATAGAATTATAACACATGATTGATTATCTAACACACCCAACTGAAGTACATTTAGCTAAACAAGTAAAGAAAGCTAGTTCTCAAAAATTGATATTTCTCCTATATCTGATTAATACTCCATCGGAGAACATCTACAACAATATCCTTACCCGCATAACTGAAACTTCAGTTGTACAAATGCCCCATACTTTGCAAAGGTTTCAGTTACACATTATTATCAGAAACTTTAGCAAGAGTTTTAAAGAATGTAGTTGGAGTTTTTGACCTAATAAACAAGAATTCCTTTGCTACCGCACAACCAAACCTCAATACCAAGCCATCGATCAACTAAGATGATTTATCTTATGTTATCTTCTACTGCTGCATCCAACAAAAACTGATTAATCAAAAGATACAGCTTAGTAAATAGCATTGGTAATCTAAATAAGACTTCAAAGTAAATTAAACCTACCATAAATTGTATCAAGGGGTGATCTAAAGTACCTAGGTGCATGAATAATATCTCAGTAGTACATCAGTCCTTTGTAAAAAAAAGTATTACATCAGTAATCCAGTTCAAAATCGATCAAGCCCGCAGACAAAAGAAATATTTTAAAACTACGTACCTAATGCTAAACATTTTTTACACTTCCTAATGCTTGCTAATTAAATCAGATTACAGATCCACATTGTCTTTCTGAGAGAAAGAGAAGGACATGGGTTATTTTTCAATCACTTTGATTACAACATATAAAAGCATCCTCCCCTAACTTTCTCAATCCTATGTAGATTATTCATCCTTGCACTTATTGGGTACTTAAACACCAACACTATTAACACAATCATTTTTTTTAGTTGACATTAAACCACAATTCGATGTTTAGGAAAAAAATGAGTTGCTTGGGGTTTACCAAATGTGGTCCACGATTTGGTGAAATTTCTTTTCTTGGTCGTGCTTGTAACATTTTTCTTCTTCTTTTTGTAGGGCTTTGTTTTGTGGAAATACTCGGATCCTTTGGTATCCGATACAATTCTCCTACTCTTTCTTCTGCCATGGCCAACCTAATCCCAGCTTTTATTTTCGCTCTTGCCACCATTTTCAGGTAAGTGTAATGCATCCTAGGCTTAGAAGAATACAACTTAATTGCTTACCTATCCTGCACACCTATCTAATAGGCACAAGGAGTTCGAAAATGACTGAAAACGGCATAAAAATCCCAAGTAGAGCAAAATTGTTGATATCTACCTTTTTTAGGACGGAAAAACTAAATTTGAGAAGCTGGAGCAGTAGAGCAAAATTGTTGGGCACCATAATATCTATCTCAGGAGCATTTATAGTTACTATCTTTTTCTCAACTCCTCTTCAGCTTTCTCTCCCACCACAACTAAACTGGATCCCCGGAGGCATTCTCCGTGCAATTACATGTTTGTTGGCTGCAATCTGGAATGTTTTACAGGTAAAACCTGTTACTACTTACCTCATCTTTCGCGAACAAAATTATTCTGTTCCTGAATTTGGGTTCTCTATATTTATAGGCAACAACTGTTAAAAAATATCCATCACAGATGACCGTAGTCTTCTTCTATTGCTTCTTTGGGACCATTCAGTGTGCAATTTTCTCACTAATTGCAAAGAGAGATCTAAGTGCTTGGAGGTGGTGTTTCTTTCCCTGCTGAATTTTTTTTCAGCAGCTGAAAAAAAATTCAGCAGTTGGTTTTGTGTTTCTTTCACTGCTGAAAAAATAATTCAGATAACCAAATTCAACAAAAAATAATCAGCTTGTAATACATGGTTAAAAAAAATTCAGCACTCGAAGAACATTTTATTGCCGAGATTGCCCTCTTCTTCAACGCCTCACTCCATCAAATTTTCAGCAGTGGGTTGGTGCTCTCTCTCCCGAGTTAATTCCTCGCTCTCTCATACACGAATTGGATCAAGATCGACGACGTTAGGTTCCACATCCCCTCCTCTTTCTAACGATACCTCTATCAACTGGTAAGTCTCTCTCCCTCTCTCTAGAATGGTGGAATTGGGTTGTTTGGATTTGGGGTTGATGATATGCAAATGGGGTTAGTTCGAATTTCATGCACCCTAATTTGTGTAGTTGAGCTCTCAATTTATTGCTTGGGTCTCTTATTTGCACCTGCTAGCGTTTGGTTAGTGGCTTCTGAAGTGGGAAAATGTGTGTAAACCTCTAGAAGGTCGACTTAGGATCAAGAAATTAAGGGAAGTTAATGACTCCTTGATGTGCAAGCTTCACTGGGTATTTGCCAAGGGAGAAGAAAACTGGGCAAAATTCTTAGAAGCCAAATTCAAGAATAGACAAGGAGACTTCATCAGCTATTACAAAAAATCTTAAATCTGGAATGGCATAAAAGAAGCAAAAATTTAATCTAAACCCTTCATTAGGTGGATTATTGGTGATGAATCAAACATTGACTTCTGGAGGGACATTTGGGCCACAGAAGTACCGCTTAGGGAGCTCATGGATCTACCTAAGAATCTTTGGAAGAATTGCACAACAAAATTAAGTACTTTTATCAACAGGGATGGATGGAACATACCTGAAGATATCAAAATGTGGCTTCTTGCAATGGGCATAAATACAGGTAACATACCCTGCAACCCTAGTGAATTTGATAAACTCATCTGGAAAGAAGACTTACAAGGAGATTTCTCAGTGAAGAATGCCTATGCTGCAATCAAAAAAAAAGATTATGGTGGTGGAAATACATATGGAAAAACAACCTTCATCCCAAACTTAGTGGATTTGCATGAAGACTATTGAACAATGTATTGCCCTTAGACAGTGTGGTTAAAATAAAAGGCATACCTACAGCATCTTGTTGTTCTATGTGCTACAATGAAAAAGAAAATGAAAAGCATATATTCCTGGAGTGCCCTACAGCAGCAAATATTTGGTAGCGAGCCACTAATATTTTATGTTTCAATCTTATAACAGGTGATGATAATTGGAAAACTATCCTCCAAAGAAATGCTTGCAGCAGTATGTATGTCAAAGACCTGTGGACATGTATGGTTTTTGCAACTTGTAACTGTTTATGGGGTGTGAGAAACATAAAACATATGCAGCAGCAGATTCTCAAAGAAGTCTCAGATACAACACAACTTTCATAAAACTGTATGCACAATTCACCACAAGAACTCAAAATCATGAAAACTCTGCAAGTACATTGTAAGCACAGAAAGCAATCTGCATCAAAAGTTGTTGGTGGAAACTGCCAGAAATAAGAGAAACAAAAATTTGTTGTGATGGATCCTCTTTGGGAAATCCAGGGTATGCAGGTATTGGAGTAGTATACAGGGATGACAAGAAAGTGGTTTTGGGAGCTTTGAGTAAAGCTATTGGAGTTACCACTAACTACATGGCTGAAATTCAAGCAATCCTGGATGGATTACAAAAAGCAGTTGAAAATGGATGGCTCAAGGTTTGAGTGGTGTCATATTCCAAGGCAGCTATACAAGCTTTCATTAATGACAAACTTCCATGGAAATTCCAGACACAATGGAGAAAGATACAGTAGCAAATGCAAAGCAAATTTAGCTCAGTATGGAGAGAGGCCAATTTTTCAACAGACACAACTGTAAGAAAGGGCTATAATTCACAAATACCTTCTTTGAATCCAAACATATCTAGAGCACCTCTTCTTCTTTGTGTGTCCATTTTGCATGTCCATTTTGTATACCCATTTTGTCCATTTTGTACAATGATGCCTTTTGTATGTACATTTTGTCATTTTGTTCGAACAGAGAAGGGCAGATATAGACCGAACTTTTGTTTATTCGAATATGCTTCAAGTTGTGTTCTTTTATAACAAAGCTATTTAAGACATTTACCAGTTTTACCAGTTTTCAGCACTTCTTAGAAAAGAAACACCATAACTTATTCAGCACTTCAAAACATCCAGCATTCAGCACTTGAATTTTTTTTTTCAGTATTCAGCACTTGAAAAACAAACACCACCTAAAGCCCGATATCGAGTTGCCTTCTATTGTATACTCAGTAAGACCTCCCGTTTATTAGGCTTAGTGTAAGATCTATTATAAGTAAATTTTTGGGCTAACTATTCATAGATTTGGTCACAAATGTAGGGTGTGTTTGGGAGTGTATTTCGAACCTCTATTTATACGTGGGGAATACACAAGAAGGGACCTCTCTATGTTGCCATGTTCAGGCCGATAGGGATTGTCATCGCGGTTGTAATGGGTGTAAGTTTTCTTGGGGATACTCTTCATGTTGGAAGATACATTATAAGAAGAAATTTTTTTATTAACTATGAACCCTATCGATTTTGATGATGATTTATCAAAATGATGATGTGATTTTGACTCTGATTGCAGTGGGGTTGGAGCAATTGTCATTTCTTATGGGTTTTACGCTGTGATCTGGGGAAAATATAAAGAAGAGAAGATGAGTAAGAAGAATGAAGTTTTTAGCTTGAGATCATTTCTCTAAACGCCCCTTTACTATGAAACAAGGATATAGTGTGGGGTTGCTTGTTGACTTTGGTCGTTCGAACGAGTTCATAGTCGTTCAAACGACACTTGAAGGACTCCCTGGAATTTGGCCAATGAGTTCAAAGTCGTTCAAACGACTTAATATTCGTTCGAACGACTATTTTGCCCCCTCTTGGAATTTTGGCTCAGACCCAAAGTTTCGTTCGAACGACCCATTATTTCGTTCGAACGAAATCTCGTAACTTGATTTTTTTGATGGTTTTCAAACCTCTTGTTTGCCTCGAGATTTGAGCGATTGTAAAAGGTTTTCCCTAGTATATAAAGGGAAACCTAAGTCATTTGTGCGCAACCCTTTTGACAATCCTTTGGTGAGAACATTTGGGGGATTTCTTGAGTGAGAAATCTAAAATTGGGCTTAAGTGATTGTAATTGGGACATTGAATAAATTTTTTCTCTCTCTTGAAAGTGGTTGTAGGCAATTTACCGAACCACCATAATCTTGGTGTTGTGTGTTTCTTTGTTTGTGTTTGTTCATTGCTAACCCAAATCGATTTGAAGTTTGTGGCTTTCGGGATTGCGGCTCAACAATTGGTATCAGAACGAGGTCGATTCCTCGGTTGTGCGCGATTTTGAGGTAACTTAGGGTTTCTCAATTTCAATTTGGTTTGATTTAGTTAGTTCATGAAAATTAGGAGAAACATGGGAGACGATGTTGAATCGAGTTCTTCGACCCCGAAAAGAAATACAACGGTGATGTTCAACAATGCAAAGGTTGAAGTTGAGAAATTCAACGGCACCAATAACTTCGACATGTGGCAATGCGAGGTTATTGATGCGTTAAGTCAATTGGACTTAGATGAGGTAGAGGAGAGTGTTTGGAAGAAGATGAACAAGAGGGCTTTTGGTCAAATTCGCTCGTGTTTGGCTCGTGACATTAAATACCTTGTAATGAATGAAACCTCGGCAAAAAAATTTTGGAAGATTCTAGAGGAGAAGTATTTGGTGAAGAGCATCCAAAATCGACTCCATTTGAATAGGAAGCTTTATCGCTTCAAAATGAGATAAGCAATTAGTATGTGGGAGCACTTGAACAATTTTACCAAGTTATTAGCCGACTTGGCGAATCTAGAGGAAAAGGTTGGCGATGAAGACAAAACACTGTTGTTCTTGAACTCGCTTCCCGAAGAGTACGAGCATTTCGTTACGACGAGAACGTATGGGAAGAGTTCGTTGCAATACGCTGATGTGACTACAGCAGTTGTAAACCAGGAGTACCGGATAAAGGAAAAACGTGAGTCCGAGAAGTCGACATCCGATGTATTGATGGTTCGAGGAAGATCTTCGGACAAGAGAAAGATGAGTGGAAACGACCTTCGATCGAAGTCGAAAGGTTGCATTTTAAATAGCATCAAATTGAGTAAGGACCAATGCGCGTTTTGCAAGGAAACGGGTCATTGGAAAGTTGATTATCCCGCACTTAAGACGAAGAAAGCGGGAAAATTGGACTCTTCTGTGAATTTGGCTCAAGACACGGAAACGGAAGGTAATGATTCAGATTACTATTTTACTATAACTTCTAGTGCATGTGTTAGTGATACAAAAGAATGGATTTTAGATTCGGGTGCTACTTATCATAGTTGTCCCGAAAAGGGTTTGTTTTCTAGTTTGAAGAACCTAGAAGGTAGAGCGGTGCTGATGGGGGACGATGGTCATTGCCGCATCTTGGAGATAGGTACCATTCGACTAAAATTGCATAATGGGTTAGTTAAAGAAATTGATAAGGTTCGGTATATTCTGACGATGTGGAAGAACATTATCTCGACGGGTTTACTTAAAGCGAATGGCTATAAGGTTGTGTCTGAGAATGGGGCGAAGAAGGTTCTTAAGGGAGCCATGGTTGTAATAAATAGTCACAGAAGAAGTAACAACTTGTACTATTTAGATGGTACGGCTGTTTTTGGTGAGGTTGCTACCGCGGGAAGGGAGGAGACCGCCTCCATAGATACCACTTAACTATGGCACATGCGTTTGGCACATGCTGGGGAAATGTCCTTGAGAGTTCTCGCAAACCAGGGGCTATTGGAAGGTGTCAAGATGTACAAATTGGAATTTGGTGAGCACGGTATTCTGGGCAAGCAGACAAGGGTAGAATTCGGCACCGCTATCCACAGTAATCGTAAAACCCTTGATTATGTTCACTCTGATGTTTGGGGACCCTCCAAGAATGCATCGCTAGGGGGAAGCATTATTTTGTATCTTTTGTGGATGACTTTTCTAGGTGGGTATGGGTATATACCATGAGGAGAAAGGATGAAATCATAGAAATTTTCATGACGTGGAAGAGGTTGATTGAGACTCAGACTGGCAGAAAGATCAAGGTACTCCATTTGGATAATGGTGGAGAGTACATTAGTGATCCATTCTTACAAGTATGTCAGGATGAGGGGATAGTTCGACACTTCACAGTTAGAGAGATACCGCAACAAAACGGGGTAGCCGAGCGTATGAGCCATACTTTACTGGAGAAGGTGCGGTGTATGTTGTCCAATTCTGGTTTGGGCAAGGCATTTTGGGCTGAGGCTTTGGTATATGGATGCTACCTCGTTAATAGGTTACCTTTGGCTACAATTGATGGTAAGACACCAATGGAGGCTTGGTCGGGAGAACCTGTTACAGATTATGATACTCTTCGTATATTTGGGTGTCTGACATACTATCATGTGAAGGATGGTAACTTGAACCCACGAGCAAGGAAGGCCATTTTTCTGGGTAAGAAGAAGGGTGTGAAATGCTATAAGTTGTGGGACACGAGAGACCAAAAGATCATTCTGAGCAGAGATGTCACTTTTGATGAGGCTTCTATGATGAAGTCGCATGGCTCTGAGCACATAAAGCAGACGACCAGCGGGGTATTGCAGTGGGTAGAGATTGATGCGTTTTCACATTGGCCAGAGAGTTCCGTACTTAGATGGGGGTCATCTACCGGTGTGACAACGGGTGATGAACCATTAGTACATGTTCCAAATGGTGAAGACACGGTTGAAGGTGGAGCATTTGGTAGTACGGATGAATAGATTCTGGTGGCGGAGTCAATTGCAACTTGTAAACCAAAGATGAATGTGGGTAAGCTGGAATGGCTTACAAAGGCGAAGGCCATGGTAGCCTATGCACTACTGAATGTCAAAGGTGTTCCTTCTACGGCTAAACATTGGGAGGGAGCAAAGATGGAAGAGATGTATTATCTTCGCAAGAGGGCGATTGGTGGTAAATGGGTCTACAAAAGGAAGCAAGGATCTCGAAATGGTATTTCGCTTCAAGGTAAGACTAGTGGTAAAACAGTTCTCCAGTTGGATCCTATTGGCCATGGTAGCGAATTTGAATTAGAATTGCAACATCTCGATGTTAAGACGACGCTCTTACATGAGAAGTTGAAGGAAAAGATCAATGTGACTCAGCCGAGTGGGTTTACTGTTGCTAGAAAGGATGATATGTATCAATTGAAGAAGAGATCGTTGTACGGTTTGAAGGGTCTCCAAGACAACGGTACAAACGGGCTCTTGATATGAGGATTCATAGAGATAGAGAAGAGGATCTCTTTCTTATGGATTGATTTGGCCCCTCACGGGGATTGTGGTAAACTACGAGCGACTTGATCCGCGGAGGTAAGTAGGCAACCATTGATTTGGTGCAGTTGATTTGGCTCCTTGGGACATTTGGTTTGGATTTGGTTATTTGGGACGCTTGGTTCAATTTGGTCATTTGGGACGTTTGGTTTGATTGGTTCCTTGGGACGCTTGGTTTGGATTTTCGTTCCTTGGGGCATTTGGTTTTATTTGGTCCTTTTTGGGGACGCTTGGTTTTTGTTGGTTTCCTTGGGTCGTTTGTCTATTTGGGTCTTTGGGGACACTTGATGGAGGAGAGTGTTTGTTTGAGTTCGTTTGGATGTTGGTGAAGTTCGTCTCAGATTTTGATTTGTTCGGTTGGTTTGGGAAATCTTCACCGATGTGGAGAATTGTGGGGTTGCTTGTTGACTTTGGTCGTTTGAACGAGTTCATAGTCGTTCGAACGACACTTGAAGGACTCCCTGGAATTTGGCCCATGAGTTCAAAGTCGTTCAAATGACTTGATATTCGTTCGAACGACTGTTTTGCCCCCTCCTGGAATTTTGGCTCAGACGCAAAGTTGCGTTCGAACGACCCACTATTTCGTTCGAACGAAATCTCGTAACTTGATTTTTTTGATGGTTTTCAAACCTCTTGTTTGCCTCGAGATTTGAGAGATTGTAAAAGGTTTTCCCTAGTATATAAAGGGAAACCTAATTCATTTGTGCACAACCCTTTTGACAATCCTTTGGTGAGAACATTTGGGGGATTTCTTGAGTGAGAAATCCAAAATTGGGCTTGAGTGATTGCAATTGGGACATTGAATAAACTCTCTCTCTCTCTTGAAAGTGGACGTAGACAATTTGCCAAACCACTCTAATCTTGGTGTTGTGTGTTTCTTTGTTTGTGTTTGTTCATTGCTAACCCGAATCGATTTGGAGTTTGTGGCTTCCGGGATTGCGGCTCAACATATAGATATTTAGAAATTTCCTACCCTGCTTTTGCAATAGCAACTAAACAAGGATATAATTGTAGGTGATTTTTTCGTTCTCATAGTAACAAGTATTGTAGATATTCACCTGAACTTCGATGTTTGTTGAAGAGACTTTGATAATTCAAACAAGGGAACCGAATCCCTTCCTCGATCCCGTTGAAAGCGTAGGCTTTTCGTCCTGTGCTGCTTTACACCCTCATTTTGATTTTGAGGTATGATCCCATTGCCTGAAGCCTCCCTGTTCCCATCATTAGGAGAGTGCAGTCTTGTTGAAGGAGACGGCCTTGCAGTCGTTACTCTGTTAAGGGACAAAATATATATGAAACAAATGAACATCACTGAGACCCAAATGAGGTATAAATTGCTTCAAATTTACTTGATTCATGGCGCAGACCGAAGTTTGATATTAGTTGAACAAAGGAGATTATTTTAGTCTAGAACTAATGCAGGATTATGAGATATTCTGAAAGAGCTCTTTCAGGTCTTATATCTCTAGCCCAGGGAAATATAACTGAGGCGTTAAAGTGTCCACAATATTGGAGTTGTGACGACCTACCGAACGCCGGCCAAATCCACCCGAGTGTTTTGAGTTCTGTCCGAATGTATTTGTTCTCTATATCCTAATATAATAGCACGCCAAGTTTCGTCACTATCGGATTCAGTTAAGGGGGCGAAAATGTCCAATACGCTTCATCTCATGTTTTAACGTTTCCTTTTGGAAGTTGACTATTTACTTAGTAGCTATATTAAGGAGGAACCTTGGTCCGATCCTCCCCATGACTAAAAGAGCTTTAATGCTTGGTCATCAAGGACCCCGGCTCATGGACTATCTATAAGGGATAGTTATGAGTTCTCCTAGGCCTAGGAAAGGCTAGGGGACATTGCCTCGCAATGCGGGCTTGTTTTCAATAGAGGGCTTCATATGGCGCCGCTATGCCCCGCGGACTATCCGAGACGCACCGCCCCTTACAGATGGACAATATAAATAGTCCAGGCTCGTCGCCCCTTGAGATATGAGTCCCTTATGTGGAAACCGGCATATTGAGCTACCCTGATCTGCTACAGGACAGGTGTGCTTTCCGTACCTCGCGCGCGTCGCGAGAGATTACGTTGTAGGGATTATTGAGGGAACCTTCAGCGTTGATGCCTATACCGAATACATATTCGATAACCCCTCACGAGTATCCAGGATTATCCGGATGTCGCTCTAGTATTCGTGGGTTGTATGCCACTGGCGCTGCGCGCCCGTGAAGATGGCTGGTACACGCCGACCGCGCGTCCGTGTACGCCGCACGGTCTCTTATTCCGCTGCACTCCGGGAACTGTAGAGGCGGTCCCGGGCTGGGCCGTGACAGGAGTAGAACCTCTGAAAAATGAGTCTTGGAATATGTCAGGAATGGGTTGGAGGATACGAAAAGATTATAGTCTTTGGCGCATGATTTTCAGCCTCTTGTTCTATTTTGATTAACACATAATGATAATTTTTGCTGCACTTGAGATCATTACTCCAAAGTTAATCTTCCAATATTGTGAGACCTCAGATGCTCCATCATTATTTTCTTGAACTGGCAACCATATTATATCGTGGATGCGCTTGTCTATAGTATGTTTCATGTAGGTGGAGTCGTTCGTCAATACATTTTTAAACTGGCCAATGCCTGGACAAAAGAAATATTTTAAAACTACGTACCTAATGCTAAACATTATTTAAACTTCCCAATGCTAAACATTATTTAAACTTCCCAATGCTTGCTAATTAAATCAGATTACAGATCCACATTGTCTTTCTGAGAGAAAGAAAAGGGCATGGGGTCATTTTTCGAAGACTTGGTTCCTTTTACAGGGATGATAATCTCGGAGTTCACAGACGTGGGGTATCTGTCCTAAGCAAAGCAGCCATGTCAAGAGGATTGAGCCCTTTTGTCTATGTAGTCTACTATCATATTCTCGATACTCTTCTCCTCCTCCCTTCTTTCATCTTAGACTACAGGTCTGCCTATCTATGGTTCAACATACCTCATACTATTTTCCTCTCCAACTCTATTTATCTCTGGATACCAGCATATTACCGAGATTTTTTCTTCTGTAGCAGAATAAAACATCCTTCTCTTACTTTTTTGATCCTCTGTAGATGCTTCCTCCTTGGGCTCATTGGGTACACAAATATTGTTACATGGACTTTCAGTTTATACAACTGTGGAAGTTCATGACACAAATCTATCTTTTCACATTTGACACTAAATGCAATATAATGTCATCTAGAAGAGAGAAAAATGCATTGCAAAATTTCACATGCGTACTTAATAATGGACTGATCTTTCTAAGTTTATGTTCTGAGTTGGTGATATGTGTAACATACTATTTTGTGTAGGGTATCTACTGCACAAACACTCATACTTGTTGGTATACGCTACAGCTGTGACGCCCAGGCTTTGTAAATAGTATCCTTACGTTGTAAAAAAGCTATGTACAAATTTTTATTTATTTTTGTAAAGGTTAGCTTAGGAAAAATGGGGAGTACGTTTTCGTCTCCACTTTTGATGTTTCCTTTTAGAAGTTAAGTGTTTTCTATTTTTTTATATATGTAGAGGACTTGTATCCAATACACTCAAGAAAGAATTTAAGCTTGTAATAGTGTTTTGTAATAGTTGTTGATATATGAATAAAATGATGCCTTCAAAGACCCTTTGTACAGTGTTTGTGTTACGTTGAGATTATGTGATGCTTTGCGATGTTGTGTTGCTAAACGATTGATAGAGAATATTAATTAGGCTTACTTGGGACAGGTGTCTCGAGTGCCGCACGTGCCAAGCTTGAGCTTAAGTTGGTCCGTGTCAGTTGGTATCAGAGCGATCTAGTTGAAAGCGATCCAGTTGCAATGGCGGACGGTCCGAATGCTACTGACCTCGCCCAGGTCCTTGCCCCGCATGTGGGAGGACCACCCGTTAATCCGAGGCCCTTGAATACCCGAACGCGGTTGGACCAATTAGAGTAAAAGATGCAAGCTCTAAGTGAGATTATCGATCAGGTGACGACTTTAGAGGAACGATTGGACGGTTTCTCAGACGATCAGACCCATATGGGTGAACGTCTCATTTCGTTAGAAGGAGTGGTTGAAGGGAATATGGCTACTCTTCTGGATCAGATGGCTGAACTTTCCTTGAAGGTAAATCTCCTAGTGAAGGTTGTTGGAAATGGAGAACCAACACATTTGGGCGGCGGTATGGGCCGGCCCAGGATCAAGGTCCCCGAACCCAAGGCGTACGAGGGAGCGAGAGACGCAAAGGACATAGAGAACTTCCTTTTTGATATGGAGATGTACTTCAATGTGGTCAGGCCTGATAGCGAAGGTGTAAAGGTGTCGATGGCAACCATGTACCTCGCCGGTGATGCTAAACTATAGTGGCACACCAAGTATGCTGAGATCCAGAGCGGTCACTGTACCATTGGAACGTGGGATGACTTGAAGAAATAGCTGAAGAATCAGTTCTTGCCCGAGAATGTTGAGTTCATTGCTCGGAGGAGTTTAAGACAACTTAAGCAGACCGGCAACATCCGTGAGTATGTGAAGCGGTTCTCAGCCTTGATGTTAGATATCCACGACATGTCTGAGAAGGATAAGTTGTTTTGTTTCTTGGAAGGTCTGAAACCCTGGATCCAGAATGAACTGCAAAGGCAACGGGCTCAAGATTTGGCCCCCGTAATGGCCTCTGCCGAGCGCATCAACGACTACACCCCTATGCAAGGTGAGCGTAGATTGGCTCAGTCTCAGTCTAGTTCCCAGTCGCAACAAAGAACGGGATCCTCTAATAACTATAATAAGGGAAAGAATGGTGGGTACCAAGCTAGAAGTGGGGGAGACCAAGGTCATGGCCAGGGCAGAAGTGGGGGAGCAAGTATAGGTGGTGCCTTGAGTTCCAATTCTGGGAGGGAGTACCACAGGCCACGTAACAATGGTGGCGCTTCCTCCTCGTCCAGGTTTCAAGGACGTCCTGAGAACTTGAACTGTTTTCTTTGTGGAGGGAACCACAAAGCCTATCAGTGTCCTCAGAAGACGGCCCTGAATGCTCTAATAGCGTCCCAAGGGGATTAAGCCAATGACGCCACTCAGGAAAATGATGGTGGTGAAACTCATATGGGTTCTCTTTATTTATGTAATGTCATGACCACTCAAGTACCAGAGGTTAAGCTTAAGAAGGGACTCATGTACGTGGACCTCACTATTAATGGGTAGAACACTTTGGCGATGGTTGATACAGGTACTACCTATATCTTTATCGCTATTCAGGAAGCGAACCGGTTGGGACTGCGTTTGGTGAAAGATTCAAGCCGGATGAAAGCTGTCAACTCCGCCGCGATGCTGATACAGGGTATTGCCAAGTTGGTTCCGGTTAAGATTGGACAGTGGAGCGGAAAAGTTAACCTTCTAGCCGTGATATTGGATGATTTCAAGATTATCTTGGGAATAGACTTTCTCCGCTACCGCAAGGCTGTGCCGATGCCGTTTGTCAACTCCTTAGGGATTTTTGGTGACAATCCTTCAATCATACAGGTGTCCACGCAGAAAGATGAGGGCAGACTATTATCAGCTCTTCAGTTGGAGAAGGGACTGAGGCGAGGGGAGTTGACTTACCTTGCACGAAGGCCTATCGATTATCAGATTAAGTTAATTCAAGGATGTGATGCCAAAAGAATTACCAAAGGTGTTACCTCCACGAAGGCCTATCGATTATCAGATTATGTTAGTTCTTGGAACCAAGCCTTCTGCCAAAGGGCCATATAGAATGAGTCCGCCTGAACTAGCAGAGCTTCGGAAATAGCTTGATGGACTATTGGAATCGGGATTTATCCGCCCCTCAAAGGCACCATATGGTGCCCCGATCTTATTTCAGAAGAAACAAGATGGAAGCCTACGATTATGTGTCTACTATCGAGCCCTTAACAAGGTAAAGGTGAAGAACAAGTATCCGATACCGCTCATTGCGGACTTGTTCGACCAGCTTACATCTGCGAAGTACTTCTCTAATCTTGATTTGAGATCGGATTACTATCAGGTCAGGATTGTTGCCAGAGACGAACCGAAGATGACTTGTTCCACTCGGTATGGGCATAGGAATTTCTTGTCATGCCATTCGGCCTGACCAACGCTCCTGCAACTTTCTCTACTCTTATGAATGAGCTCTTCCGGAAATATATCGACAAGTTTGTGGTGGTGTATCTGGATGATATTGTTATATACAGCCATACTATAGAAGAGCATCTTGAGCATCTTCGCCTGGTATTCCAAGTCTTGCGACAGAACTAGCTATATGTCAAGTTGGAGAAATGCTCGTTCGCGCAGGAAGAAGTTATGTTTCTTGGACATGTTATTGGCGGAGGACAGATCCGTATGGATATGGAAAAGGTCTGCGCTATTGAGGACTGGAGAGCTCTTACGGAGGTTATAGAGGTGCGTTCCTTTCTTGGCCTCATGAACTACTACTGCAAGTTCATCGAAGGGTATTCGAAATGCGCGGCACCCCTTACAGATCTTCTCAAGAAGGACATATCTTGGTCTTGGTCTGAGAAATGTCAAGCAGCCTTTGACGACCTGAAGTATACGGTAATTACCAATCCAGTCCTAGCCTTGCCAGATATTTCCAAGCCGTTTGAGGTACATACTGATTCATTTGATTTTGCTATCGGTGGGGTATTGTTACAGAAGGGACATCCGTTGGCATACGAGAGCAGGAAGCTGAATGACACAGAGAGAAGGAATTCAGCCCAGCAGAAGGAACTCTTAGCTATTGTGCATTGTCTGCGAGTATGGCGACACTATCTGTTGGGAACGAAGGTTTTGGTGAAGACCGATAACAGTGCGGCAAGCCATTTCCTTACACAGAAGAAGTTGACCTCAAAGCAGGCCCGTTGGTAAGAGTTTCTAGCCGAGTTTGATTTGGATCACGAGCACAAGCCAGGGAGGATGAACAATGTACCGGATACATTAAGCTGTAAGGCTGAACTTGCGGCCATCTCTACAGCTGCCGAACAGTCTAACTCTTATGTTACCAGCACTCTTCAAGATAGGATCCACGAAGGGTTAGCGGTAGATCCTCAGATCCAGGCCATCATTAATTTGGTGAAGCAGGGGAAGATAAAACGGTTATGGGTAGAAGATGGTCTATTATACACGAAGGGACAGCGAATTTATGTTCCTCGGTTCGCAGGATTACGAAGGGAGCTAATAAAGGAGTGTCATGATACTCTTTGGGCAGGCCATCCGAGCTGGCGGAGAACATTATCATTGCTGCACAAAGGTTACTATTGGCCAAATGATCAAAACGAAGTGATGGATTATACGCGGACTTGTCACATTTGCCAGTAAGACAAAGTTGATCGGGATTTGCCACTTGGACTGCTGGAACCACTTCCTGTACCGACATGACCTTGGGAAAGCGTCTCTCTAAACTTTATCTCTGGGTTACCCAAGATTAAAGGATATAGTTCCATTCTCGTGATCATCGACCGATTCTCTAAGTATGCAACATTCATTCCAACTCTAATTGTTTGCACGGCAGAGAAAACAGCGCGTCTCTTTGTGAAGCACATCGTTAAATATTGGGGCGTGCCAAAGGACATTATCAGCGATAAAGATCTGAGATTCACTGGGAAGTTTTGGAGTTACTGGGATCCACTCTCAACTTCTCAACCAGTAACCATCCATAATCAAATGGTCAGACAGAACACTTTAATGCAATATTGGAATAGTACCTCCGGCACTTTGTCATGGTGAACAAGAAGGATTGGGCCGAACTCCTGGATGTAGCACAGTTTTACTTTAATGTGCAGAAGAGTTCCTCCACCAACAAGAGTCCTTCTGAGATGCTGTTGGGACAGCATCCCCTCACACCACACACAGTGGCCTCCGATTACAAGGGAAGTGTTCCAAGAGCCTACCAGTTTGCAAAGGAATGGCAGAGAAATACCAATATTTCTCGGGCCTATCTGGAGAAAGCGTCAGCCAGAATGAAGAAGTGGGCCGATCAGAAGAGACGACCAGATTCTTTTTAAGTTGGGGACCTTGTTCTGATCATGAGATCCCATCTCAAGCACCGAGGTGACAAAATACACCAAGGGCTAATATCCAAGTACATCGGTCCGATGCCGATCATCGGGAAAGTTGGGAAAGTTTCATACAAGCTTCAGTTGCCATCCCACCTTCACTTCATCCATCCAGTGTTCCATGCCAGTGCTCTAAAGCCTTACCACCAAGATAAGAAAGATCCAAGCAGAAGTACCGTCAGGCCTCATGTTCCGCTCAAGCCAGTCAACTCAAGCCAAGTTCCAGAGAGTGTTCTTGATCACAGAGTGACCCATGTTGACCCGGACACCAAGAGGAAGTCTACGAGTACCTTGTAAAGTGGAAGAATCTGCCAGATACAGAAGCCAGCCGGGAGCATCAAGATTCTCATCCCCTTCTGGTCCGACTAAGGAAGATTGAGGCTAAGCGAAAGAGGAAAGAGAACATGCAGATGTGGAAGCAGAAAAAAAAGTCGACGAGGGCGTCTCCAAGCTGAGTGGGAGAGAGTGTGACGCCCAGGCTTTGTAAATAGTATCTTTAGGTTGTAAGAAAGCTATGTACAAATTTTCATTTATTTTTGTAAATGTTAGCTTAGGAAAAATGGGGAGTACGCTTCGTCTCCACTTTTGATGTTTCTTTTTAGAACTTAAGTATTTTCCATTTTGCTATATATGTAGAGGACTTGTATCCAATACACCCAAGAAGGAAATTAAGCTTATAATAGTGATTTGTAATAGTTGTTGATATATGAATGAAATGATGCCTTCAAAGACCCTTTGTACAGTGTTTGTGTTGCGTTGAGATTATGTGATGTTTTGCGATGTTTAGTTGTTAAACGATTGATAGAGAAGAGTAATTATGCTTACTTGGGACAGGTGTCTCGAGTGCCGCACGTTCCAAGCTTGAGTTTAAGTTGGTCCGTGTCACATGCGTACTTAATAATGCATTGCAAAATTAAGAGAGAAAAATGCATTGCAAAATTTCACATGCGTAATGGACTGATCTTTCTAAGTTAATGTTCTGTGTTGGTGATATGTAACATACTATTTTGTGCAGGGTATCTACTGCACAAACACTCATACTTGTTGGTATACGCTACAGCTCTCCCGTTTTTTTTCTGCCATATACAACCTCGTCCCAGCTTTTACTTTTATTATTGAGCTCATTTTCAGGTAATCATTGGGCATCATCGCAAATACTACAAATTAAACTTTGTCTAAATGATACATCTACAATATTATCTGTTCTTTGAGTGGTTGCTGATGTTTTTATTTTAGAATAGAAAAGTTATATATGAGAAGCTCAAGCAGTCAAGCGAAATCATTGGGCGCCATAATATCAGTTTCAAGAGCATTCATAGTTACTCTCTACAAAGGCCAACCTATTATAATATATTTAACGCCTTCTACCTCACCTCAACTGCTTCACTTTTTTCTCTTACCACAACCAAATTGGGTCCTTGGAGGAATTATCTTTGTGGTTGTTTACTTGTTGGCTGCAATATGGAACATTTTGCAGCCAACTTATATCAAATATTAGGTAAAATTCTTTTACAAGCTTAAATTCTGCAAACTAAATTATATCTAATATTGGGTTTTCTATCCTTCTAGGCAGCAACTTTCAAAGAATACCCATCAAAGATGACCGTAGTATTATTCTATTGCTTCTTTGGTACCATTCAGTGTGTCGTTTTCTCACTGATTGCAGAGAGAGGTCCAATTGCCTGGAGAATAAACCCTTATATCGAGTTGGCTGCAATTTTATACTCCGTAAGTAAATGTGAAACATTGCAGTTATTAGCTTTTAAGGCTATCTGTTCAAATGATTCATCTTAAGTAAATTTTCTAACTAAATTATCATTATTTTTATTTTGGTGTAGGGTGTGTTTGCGATATTTGTATTCATACATGGGTACTAAACAAGAAAGGAACTATTTATGTTACCATATTCAGGCCCTTGGGAATTGTCATTGCAGTTGTAATAAGTGTCAGCTTTCTTGGGGATACTCTTTATGCTAGAAGGTAGGTCTCGCTTTTTTAAACCAACTTAAGTATCAATAAATGAAATATATAAATTAACATATATACCCGTACAATAAGAAGAAGGCCAAATTTTTACGGCAAAGCCCTTTAATCTTAGTTATCGACGTTTGATTGAGATCGAAGTGATGATATGATTATGACTATGCCTGCAGTGTGGTGGGATCAATTGTAATTGCTTTTGGGTTTTATGCTGCAATGTGGTGAAAAGCTAAAGAAGGGAAGTTGAACGAAGAGAATGAATTTTGCAGCTTGGAATCATCCACTCAAAATGCTCCCCTCTTGTGAAACAAGGATATCGACATTTAGAAGTTATTTACCCTGTTTTTGTAATAGCATGCTAAAATATATACATAAAGGTATATGATTTCTTTCCTTATAGTAACTAGTCAATTATCTGGTTTTGGGTTTTATCGATCTAAAAATTGATTTTGCAGAGGTCACTTTTAATTTTAAAACACGGGACCTGAAGCGCTTACTGAGAGGATTACTTTCCAGGTCCCTTTAAAAGCATAGGCTTTCTTCCTTCTGCATTGGTTTGTACCATTGAATTAATATCTGGTACTTGATTGGCTAATCCATGAGTTGATTCTAAGTAATTTATATTCCAAATACCATTGCTAAGATACATTAATATAAGACCTTCTATTGTAAACCACTTACTCAGTAATGTTCAAATGATTCAATAATTTGTAGAGTTAAACATAATCGAGACGCTTGCATGCTACAAGTACGTAGATAAGACACAATGGAGCAAAATGATCATTTCCAGTCAACTCAAGGTGCAGTATAAATCAAATATACCAAAAAAAAGAAGATAAAGTTACATTGATATGATAACTTTGTTGGTCATGGTAACCTAAAATGTAGGTATGAACCATTAGAGCATGTATTATATCTTAACTGTTAGGTCTTGTGTCTTGATGATATCGAAATTGAAAGGGAAATATGGCATAAATGTTCATTTCAACACCAAGAACTACAAAGTGTAAGCTATAGAGTATAACCTGTCTTAGTTCCGACGCTTTATGTTTGTCATGTTCCATTACATACCTATAAATAAAAATATATTAGATATGATTAAGAAGAAAAAACTGGCCATCTCTACATATTAGAACTCAATGGAAAACATGTATGTCTATCAAAAGCTCACCCGACAGCATTGAAGAGGCAATTGTTGTCTGATGGAATGACCCTTTGGAGTACGATATTTTCCGTGCTATTAAAAACACAAAGGCCTGAAAATAGATAGCAACAACTAAAGAAGTTCAGTTACTCAACTAAATATATATAAACTAATATCATAAACGAATCGATTCAACTAATAGCAGAAAATTCTACAATACAAATCTCATTCCTATATACATTCATTGCTGCAAACATCCACCTTAAGATTAAACTAAAATATTATATAAGCCCATCTCTAAAAGAAAAACCCTCTACATATCTGATATCAGACTAATCATGAGATAATTGAACTAAAATTTTATCTCATGACACTCATTAAGGTCGAAGTAAGAAAAGCCACTACATTTTCTATACAGATGATGATATTAATAAAAACGGAGAAAAATGAGAACTCCACCTGAAGAAAGCTATTTTTTAGTACTGATTTTCATTTCCAAACAGGAACTCGGTAAAATGGACTCAATTCTAAACCTACACAATAACAAAAACAAAAACACCTACCAACCTAATATAAACCTAATGAAAAATCTCAAAATTTAATCAAAACAATGAAACCCCATCATTAAAAACACAACCCCATATCATATAACAATCTAATTAGCAATATAAAGCATATTATACCACAAATTCCTATATATGTACATTCATTGTTGCAAGCACCCAGCTCAAAATTAAACTAAACAATATATATGTCACTCTTAAAAAAACCTTATGCATTTCAGACTAATCATGAGATGATATAACTAAAAGCTTATCTCATACTCACCAAGGTCTAATTAGGAAAAGTCACCACCTTTTGTATACAAATAATAACAATAAAAATGGTGGAAAACCACCTCAAAAAAGCTATCTTTTAGTACAGATTTTCATTTTGAAACAGGAACCCAGTACACAAGGATCAATTCTAAACCTACACAATAACAAACAAAATCTTAGAAACCAGCAAAATCACTAATACTAAAAGCACAAACAAACTCCTGATTCTCATCCCATCCATCACCCGAAGGCCCTGCAATAATAGAATCATCATCTGACAAATACTTATCTGCCTTGTAATCCCATTAACCTCATGAATATATGAGCTTTCCTTGGACTCAAATTCAATTCCGTAATCAACCTATCAATCTTATTCAAAACCAAACAAGGCCTAAACTTTTCTATCCACTCTTGTGGTAACACCGCATATGTCTGTATATCCCTCAACAACATCAACTAAAACTAAAACACCATCACTCAACCACGCAGCAGTAGAAACCAAAAATTTGGGGCAATAACTAGGGTTTATAGAGACATTTAGCTACATTGGAGAATTAGGTTTTCTGAAACACTAATTTTGTTTCCAATTTGGAAAATTAAGGATGGGCCTGAACGGGCCTGAACCCAGTCGGAGTTGCAAGGTGTAGTCCGTATAGAAGGGAACTGGACTGGACTGGGCAGATGTAGGGCTGCTGCAACTTTGGCAGGTCCTCCTAACTCCTGTAACGCGTTGGCGACCTTAGTTTTAGGATGGTAAATTCAAGTCCCAATTAAACCCTCCCACCTTTGAGTATGCGCCAGCCTCTGCCTCTGCCCAATTCAATTTGGCCGGAAACTAAAGATTGTCGATAAAACGTAGCATAACCCTTTTGATCTTCAAACTATGACCTATTGACGCAGAATTCATCATCCCAGCTCATGCGATCTAACGCATAGTATACAAGGTGTGGGCTAGTGCAACCACTGCACTTTCTCTATAAACGAAAAAATGTAGGCAGGATGGAAGGATGGCCTATAACATGTAGGATGACAAAAATCATGTACCAAAGTAACACATGATTCACAATCACAAAATAAAAACATAAATGCACACATGGAAGTACAAATCAATACATGATCCACCATACTGTCAATCTGAACCTAATGGATTCATCACTTAGGTTTTGAATGTTACAGTTTAT
This sequence comes from Kingdonia uniflora, assembly GCA_014058105.1. Lineage (NCBI taxonomy): Eukaryota > Viridiplantae > Streptophyta > Magnoliopsida > Ranunculales > Circaeasteraceae > Kingdonia > Kingdonia uniflora. The sequence goes on along the minus strand of JACGCM010000684.1, from coordinate 93,018 downwards.
GAATTGTAAATTGCATCGCAAGAAAGTAAAAGGAATCAAAGCATCGAGAAGAAGCAAAAAAAATTAAAGAAAAAACTGGTAGGTATTTTTGAAATGGGTTTGATATCTCACTTGTATTTTTTCGGCTCTCCAATCAAGCATAAGAAATAGTTCCCAAGAAAATTGTGATGTTTTCAAATTCAGCAATCCACTTACAAGCTAGGGTTTGGAAGAGAGGAGTTTGGTGGGTTTGCTTTGGAAGAGAGAATAAAGAATAAAGAAGAGAGGAGAGAGGAGTTTGGTTCGTTTGGGCGAGACGATATGTTAGAGGAAGATTTACAGAAATGACCCTGATTTTGTATTTAGGTTTCCCAAAATACCCCTAATTTCGTATATATGAAAAGTTATGCGCTGAACTTCCATTTATACCCCTTCTTTCATCACCTAATTACGGCATTTTAGTATTGAATAAATTTTGAGAGTGACTAAATAAGCCTCATAATCTAACGGTTGTGTTATAAACTAAAGCATATATTTTTCTCAACATGTGTAAGGTAGGATGATCAACAACCCGAGATTGATTCTCATGGCATAGCTATTCCTTTAGTATTATAGATATGTTAGAGCAACATCAATAGAGATGGCTGCTACTGCTTGTGTTGATTATATAATCCTCTTGTTGTACTTGTAGTAATACCTATTTCACTGGTCTTTCATCAACTATAGCAACAAACAAGAATGAAGATGGCTACTACTGCTGCCACGCTTCAGATCCGGCTTTATGTCATATCGGGTATTTTCTTTTATTACTAAACATAGGTCTACTACTACTTCATCTGTATTGAGTGTATATTATTGTTCTTATACCTGTTGTGATACTTGATTTTCATCTACTAGAGCAACAACAATGGAAGGTACTGCTATTGTAGCTACTCTTATGAAAGAACTTGCCAATTCGACAGTTCTTTATATCAACTAACTATCTTGTTCGCTGCAAGAGACATGTGAACGGCTTTCAAAACAAAGTGCAAAATCTGCTAAGGCTGAAAAAAGATGTTAAAATCAAAGTCAATTTAGCTCGAGATAATGGAGATGTGATCCTCCAAGTTGTTCAACACTGGCTGGAGCAGGTGGTCAAAGTTCAGATCGAAGTGGAGGATTTGGATCATCAAACTACATCCATGAATAGCAGTTTGGAGGGATGGTGTTATGCTTGTCATCGCCTTGGCAACGAATTGTAAAAGAAGCTTGACGAGCTCCTTGTACAGGGGAAAATCTCCAGTAGTGTATCAAATCCTGTACCTGTCCAACCAAGAGTAGCATAACATTTTGATGCTTTTGCATCAAGAGAAGCCACACAAAAAAAGTCATTCAAACATTGATGGATGATACAACCAACTTGATAGGGATTTACGGAATGGGAGGGGTTGGCAAAACAACCTTGATGAAGGAAATACGCAAACAAGTCGAAGAAACAATGCTTTTCGATAAGGTTGTGTTTGCAACTGTTTCTCAAAACTCCGACTTGAGAGGGATCCAAACACAGATTGCAGAGAGCTTGGGTATGAAAATTGAAGAACAAAACATAGCAGCAAGGACCGCAAAACTGTCGGCGAGATTGAAGCAAGAAAAAAATATCCTTCTAATGTTGGACGATTTATGGACGAGATTGGAATTAAGTGATGTGGGAATAGACCTTGACAAAGGTCAGTTGCAAAGTGATAATCACCTCAAGGAAATTAGATGTATGTAATTCCATGAAGACCACAAAAAACATTGACGTCAAGGTACTATCAAAGAACGATTCCCTCGAGCTATTTCGACAGGAAGTTGGTGATGTAGACTTCGATGCCCTATGTGAGATGTCCGAGGAAATTGTTAATGAATGTGATGGTTTGCCTTAAGCGATTGTTACACTTGCAAGAGCTTTGAGAAAGAATGACAAAAAGTGTTTGGATTGATGTTATTCCACAATTAAGGAAGTCCATGTATGGTGGTCTGGATCCCGTCAACGCTTCAATCAAAATGAGCTATGACTTCTTAGAATCAAGCAAGATAAAGTTATGTTTCTTGCTGTGTGCCTTGTTTCCCGAAGATCACAAAGTCACCATGGATGTACTAGTAGGGTATGCGATGGGGGAGAGTTCGCTTGGAGAGGTAAAAACTTTGAGCGAAGCAATGGGAAACCTACTTATAATGGTGGATACACTCATATCTTCTGGGCTGCTGTTGAAAGGGGATGATGAAGGATATGTAATGATGCATGATATCATTCGTGATGCTACAATTTCGATAGCTCGTGAGAATGAAAACGAGTCGATCATGAGTGCTGGGATGGGACTGCAAAAATTGTTGGAAAAAAAACTTTGTGGTTTTATCCTTAGTTTGAATAGTTTATATCTTAGTGGTTTATTTTGTACCACATTGGGTATGTAGGTTACACAACTCTAAATTATAAGTAAGAGTTTACTTATGAGTTGTAATGTGCGTGATTTGAGTTGTCTCCAACAGACACATCATGAGGTGTGCCTTAAGGTGTGACCTTTCGGTGAAGAGGCACTAACTTGAGGTGTGACCCTTGGTGAAGAGTCACCTATACTCTATATAACCCAACTTCATTTTCATTTTTTAATAATCAATTTTTCAGAGTTTCTTGAGTCATTTTCAAGAGATAAAATAGACGCAATCAAGGTTCGTTTGGCAGAGAGATAGAAGTGTTTTCTTCTTTCTGCGACTGATCGCTGTATCCTGGGAGACAGAGGCCGATTATATCCTATAAAGCACTGTGGCAGGGGCGAATCTGTCTTAAGGAGATAGTGTGCATGCACTAGACTCGATCATATCCTGATAAGTGTTTTGATCTCTTTCTAATCTCCTTAACTTGTTTTTGATTATGCCAATTTTTGAACACAGGCTAACAACAAAAATGTCCAAAACTAAAAGAACCAGGGAAGTGTTTGTGATTGTCGTTGATGAGTAACGATATCTGTGAGGTCTCTGCTGATACACCAGATTGCTCGCAACTTGTGACTCTATCTTTGGCACGTAACAGGTTGTTGGCCGATATTCTAGATGGGTTCTTTAAAAGTATGAAACGTCTTGTCTTTTTCAGCTTCTGCATATACATAGTTGAAATTAGGATGAAAAATAGCAATACCCAGCTGAAGCATCTTTATGAGTCCAAGCAGCATCTGTCATGATAAAAAAAAATTGGGATTTTTGTTGGATGATAGATTTTCAATTAACATATTGGTATCCTGAGCTTCTGCAGAAGTAGGGAGAAGCAACTGTGAGCTTCTAAACAGAATACTGTGAGTATTAAGCTCAGTCTTGTTGAAGATAAAGGAGTTTCTAGCCTCCCAAATAGCTATAATAATGGAGCAGAAAAAGGAGAATTTCTGTTTGAACTCCTACTTATCAAAATAAACAGACTCCATCTGTCTGATGACTCTCTAAGGATTGAATTGTGGAACCTTTGTATTTAGAGTGAGGGAAGAAGCAAACCACACCCTGCTAGCCCAAGGGCACTGAAATAAAGCATGAAAATAGTGTCAGAAGCCTCATGACAAATAGAACAAAGATCCTCTTGCACAATTTGATTTTGTTTCAATCTAGCCTTCACAGGAAGAATCTCTTTGAACATTTTCCAAATTAACATCTGAATCCTATGAGGAAGGCTGGTATGCCAGATTTTTTTCCACCATTTTTTGGGGATTATGGATGAATTAGAATTGAAATTAAGTTGTTGCTGGATGACTCTGATCCAGGAGGATCTAGGGATGTTTTGATGTGAACTCGAATGTGAAGAATAGAATTGTCGAAGACTTATATTGTCGAAGTCGTTCGAACGAGTTTGGATGCCGTTCGAACGAGTTTGAATGTCGTTCGAACGAGTGGTCAAGTTTTTAGGGCTAAAGACCAACTATCGTAAGGTCGTTCAAACGGGTTTGAATGTCGTTCGAACAAGAACTCTGTTTTCGCGGTTTTGAACTTTGTTCGTCAAAGTCGTTCGAACGAGTTTGGATGCCGTTCGAACGAGTTGGCATGTTTCCAGAGTTGAAAACCAATTATCGTAAAGTCGTTCGAACGGGCTTAGATGTCGTTCGAACGAGCTTAACGTAGGTTTGTTTTAGATGTTATTCTGAGACGTTGGGTTTGCCTCGAGATCCGAGAGAAAAACTTAGGGTTTAGAGTAATTCCATTGTAATCAGGATTTTCCCAACTAATTTCTGTGTTCTTCGTGCAATTCTTCGTACTAGGGTTTCTCTATTCGTATTGTAGATTAGACTCAATAAGCAGATTTAACAGTAAAGATCCCATAATTTTCAGGGAGCCACCTTGGGATTTCATAAGGAGAATCCCCAATAGGAATTTGCAGAATGGCTTGAACTTCAACAGGTTGAAATAAGCCATGAAACATTCCAGTGAGCAGTATCCATAAGATCAGTCTCCCACTTGATGTGGGGTAAATTTCTAGCAGGTAAGAAGGCTCTCCCGCCAAGGAAGTTGGGGAATCCAACTATCCTCCCAAATGTGGACAGTAGTACCATCACCAATCTTCTAACCAATGAATTGCTTGATATATTCTTTAGTGGTTCAGACATCCTTCCAGAATCTGGAGTCCCCACCTTTTGTCTTAGAATGGAGAAAAGAAGTATTTTTGAAGTATTTGTTCTTGAAATTTTGTGTGATGACAGCAGCAGGTTCCTTCATAAGCTTCCAACAAAACTTAGACAACATAGCAAGGTTTTGGGGAGGGACTGTCTAATGTTGAGACCCCCACTCAATTTAGGAGCACAAATTTGAAGCCATTGTACCAAATGACTTTTCTGACCTCCATTAGTATTTTCACCCCACCAGAAATTCCTATTTGATTTATCAATTTCCTTGTGAATAGTGTGAGGCAAAAGGCAAGTGGCCATCTGGTACACTGGAATAACATTTGTAACACTTTTGATGAGGGTTGCTTTACCTGCTTCACTAAGAGCATGGGCAGCAGGCTCGCCATCGCCAACGTAGCTATCCAAATCGATGAAAAATTGTTTTTCAGGATCGCCATCGCTCAAATTGGGTTAATATCGAGAAATTCAGTGGCTATCTGTGGCGAGGAAGTTTAAGTCAGGTGGTCAGTAAAAATTATTAAAAAAATATTTCTGATGATATGTGATTTATTAGAAATTTTTTTTTTTTTTTTTTAATGGGGAGTGCGCCAATTGAATTGGCGTGATGTATTTTATATTTTATTTTTTATTATTTTATTATTAAAAAAATATATTTAAAATTTTAGGCGCCAATTCAATTGGCGCACAATTTTTTTTTTTAAATTATTTTTTATTAAAAAATATATATATATTAAAAAATTAAAAATTAAAAATTAAATATTAAATATTAAAAACTGACACTATCCCCACCCTGGAAAATGATTTTTTTTTAGCTATAGGTACATGTCATATTTTGCCTAAATTTGCTCTAAGGAACTTAGAGGACTTAGAGGACCAGCTTTGAATTTTAGTTTTCACCCTATCCACAACACTATTATAGTCATTAATCTTAGATCTAGTGAGCTGGAGAGGGATGCCCAAAATATCTAGAAATGTGCTTTGCTTTTTGGATTCCAAGTCTTCTTCTCGGGATATGGCCATGCCTGTGATGGATTTTAGGACTAATAAACATTTTAGACTTTTCATAATTAATTTCTTGACCTGAGAGAAGATTATAAGATGAAAAATTCTTTTGAGGTGAGAAGCTTCTGCCAGGTCTACCCCTCACACAATAAACTAATAATAACCGGTGCTTACTAGAAAAGCCATCTTCATTTAGTGTCTGGTTCTGAATTTGCATGATTTTCGAGCAATAAAATAGTCTATTGTAGGAAAATTCTAAGAACTAACAATAAAGAATACCTAGTCATCCCACAAACTACCTTTCTTTCAAATTTCATTTTATTGCTGAAGTTATTATAAGGTAAATGTAACATGAGGTAGTTAAGTTGTCATATTCAGTACAGCTCAACCCTTGACTTCGTATAGATTCATAATCTTTGACGCTTAACAAACTTAAAATATTGTTGTGATGGCACACTCTTTTGGAATTGGGGCTATGGTGATTTAGAGGGGAACCATTGTTGCTCTGCATTACAATATCACAGAATATGGAGCTCTTACAAGGCTTTTTATCAACCACTTTTGAGTGTCAGTTGTCATTTCTAGTCACTGTTTTCGTAACCTTAGGAGCCTTTTACTGTGGGTATGTAAAATTCAAGACTGCGTCTCTGCAGGGAAGAAATCTTCCTCCAGGATCTCTGGGGTTTCCAGTCATTGGAGAGTCCATCGGATTTTTAAGTGCCATGAAGAAAAACAACAGAAGGGAATGGGTAGAAAGCCGCATCAAGAAGTACGGTCCGGTCTTCAAGACTTCATTGATGGGCTCTCACGTTGTCATCTTGACTGGTCAGGCTGGGAACAAGCTCATTTTTAGTGCCAATGATGCCATTACGGGCAACCAAACAATGTCTACAGCCGCAATATTTGGAAAACATAGCATCTTTGAACTCGAAGGGAGTCGACACAAGCTTCTTAGGAGTGTCATGATGAACTATTTGAAACCCGATAACCTACAGAAGTACGTAGTACAAATGGATTCCATAGTGAAGCAACGAATGTTACAGGTATTCTACTTGTGGTATAAATTGAAAAGGTTAATCTTACATATTTTCCATCATTATTTAGGTTGTTGACCATGTTTTTTGCAATCATATGTATTTTCAGGAGCTTCAAGGGAAGGATTCAGTGCAGTTCGCGCCGTTGATTAAGAAGGTCACTTTTGATATTTCTTGTAGTATACTTTTCGGGTTACCTGAAGGCATGGAAAAAGATGTATTATTTCATGATTCGGATATTGCAATTACTGGAAGTTGGGCCCTTCCTCTAGATATTCCGGGAACCCCCTTTCGAAAAGCACGAAAGGCACGAGCCAGAATTTGTGAAGTGTTATCTAATCTTATCAAGAGAAGGATGATAGAATTGGAAGATGGAAATGTAGGTTCTCAAGAAGATGTCATCACAAGTTTTCTGAACTTAAGAGATGAAGAAGGAAAATCCCTGTTGGAAGAGGAGATTATTGATAATCTTTTGACGCTTATTTTTGGACATAGAACAACCGCAATTCTTTTGTATCTCTTCCTCAGATACGTTGGCAAAGACTCCCACGTGTACAACAAGGTTCTTGAAGGTCAGTGTCACATCACTAAAATTTGAGAGTTTTGAGTAAAATCTCATTCCGGGCGCAAACCAGTTTTATGTTTCAGATGTTAATTTAATATCTTTATTCCCATGTTTGTTCTATTCTTGTGAGAGATCTTGGATTTATCACAGAACTTTCAAATGTAGTTGTGAAACTTAAGTTTTCTGAAGTTTCCTATAAATGTTTATGTTCATTTCCTGTAGAACAAAAGGAGGTTGTTAAGGCAAAGGCAGGGAGTGATGGAAAGCTTGAATGGAGTGAAATGCAGTCAATGAAGTATACGTGGAGAGTAGCTCAAGAGCTCATGAGATTGAATCCCCCAGTTTTTGGTAATTTCAGATATACGATTAAAGATCTTAGCTTTGATGGTTTTGATATCCCAAAAGGATGGCGGGTAAGTTCTTAGACTTTTAGCAAATTATTTTAATCAAAGTTCAATCTTTGAGTTCTAGCAAATCTTTATTAAGTTTTGATAACAGATGTATTGGGTGTCCTGCGCTACACACATGGACGAGAAAATATTCCAAGCGCCAGAGACTTTCGATCCATCGCGGTTCGAAAGCCCGTCAAAGTCAATCCCTCCCTATACGTACATACCTTTCGGAGCCGGATCACGTATTTGCCCTGGTAGCGACTTCGCACGATTCGAAATGTTGATGATCGTCCATCATTTGATGATGAATTATAAATGGACAACAATGATCCCAGACGAACCTATGGTAAGTAATCCTACCCCCTATCCTGCTATGGGCTTTCCAGTCAAGCTTCATCCCATGAAAGAAAGAGAGGACAATGCTTGAACCTACTGTAATAGTTTGTTAATGAAGTTATGTAAGACAAAGTAATGAATTCTAGTTGGTTTTCATGTAAAGACAGTCAGAAGCCATAGCTTACTAAATTCTTCGTTGTACTAATAAATTTTGTGAAAGAAAATATATTAGTCTGAGGGAGTGAAAAATATATAGACAGGTTGAAACAGTTGGTAAGAGGGAGAAGTTGTGGATGGAGATAATAGTTATTACATAAAATTTGGAGCAGGATGAGGTAGTTGTCCTGAAAAGGACTTTTAGTAATCGAGGGGTTGTATAAATCAATAGGCACTTGGTCATACTTAGATTGTATATAGACAAAATGATTATTAATCATAGTTGATCTCACACCTTTACCTGTACATACAGATGAAATTCGCTTGTTGATTATTGATCTGGACGATGTAGTTGTCCTAAAAGTGACTTTTAACTAATCAAGGCATTGTTGATTATCCATCATTTAAATCTGTCTATTGTGAAACCATATAATCTCTATTGTAACTAATAGGAAACCTATGCTTACGAATCTCTTCTTTACAGGGTTAACATCTGACATCATTTGTTTGATAACTATCTATTAGAAGCAAAATAAATCAATTACAGGGTTACCTCTCTTTATCTAGATTTTGAAATCTTGTTAATTTTGAATACTCAAGAAAAGTAATAAATGAACAGTCAGTCATACTGAGATTGTACTATACAGATAAATGATAATAAACCTGATCTGGCACCTTTAGCTATGATAGAGATGAATCTGTCTTGTAATATGTAATAGATTGAGTAGATTAAACTGTGTCAAGAAGTACGGCCGGTCTTCAAGACTTTTTTAGTGGGATCTCCAGTTGTCATCTTGACCGGTCAGGCTGGTAGCAACTAGCAAGTTCGTTTTGAGTGCCAATGATGGCATTACAAGCAATCAAACTGTGTCTAGAGCTGCGATATTTGGAAAATATAGCATCTTTGAACTCGAAGGGAGAAGACACAAGCTTCTTAGGAGTGTAACGATGAACTATATGAAACCTGATAACCTCCAGAGATGGATTTGATCGTGAAGCAACAACTGCTACAGGTATTGTGGACTTTGTGTACATAGAAAAGTTTGATTGCAAAGTCGAAAAGAACCCAATAGTAGTATTGTTTAATCTTTTACATGTGGCCATCAATGCTTATGATCTTTGACTACTTTGTTTTTGTTTTTGTTTTTAAGCAAATGAACGCAATCAATAAAAATAAACCCGACCTATTGGTCAGGCATAAAAGAGTTATCAAAAGCGGAGACCTCCTGGCCCTTCGAGAACACAAAATCGGGGGTACATGCACCCCTAGCAGCCAGGTAATGTGCTTCATAATTACAAGATCTATGTACAAACTCAAAACAAAAATTCTCAAAACGGGAAGCAAACGCACGGATATCTAGAGCCAAGGTCAGAGCTCCCCATGAGAGGTCATCCGTCTGATCTCTGAAAGCTGAAATCAGCCTCTGGCAGTCCGTCAAAAGGAGGACCCTGTGCAGACCGAAACTCAGCGCCGTCTCCATCCCTCGGACTACTGCAACTGCCTCTGCTTCTTCCGGATCGTCTGCCCTGGTGGAACCTCAACCTGCACAAACAACCACATTCTGGTGAGTTTTAATAACAAAACTAGTCCCTCCCAGTCTGTTAAGGGCAAACCAGGAGGCATCGACGTTGAGGACGTGCCAGCCAGCTGGGATCTCGGCCTGGCGTTGGGGGGGGGGCCTGGAGGTCGAATGTGGAAAGAAATTTCTGGTACAATAAAAAAGAAACCTCTTGCCTTGGCCAGCGTCTCTCTTGTGGTCTGAATCTTTCCTTCGAAGACTAGTTCATTTATGCTAGTCCAGATAGCGTACATAATTGTGCTAAGGGTACTGCAGAAGGCTAGCATGTTCGAGGCTCCTTGAGAGAGGAGAAAACACCGCTGGATGATCGTGTAGATCCAGTCGGAGTAGTTCCAAGAATGGAAGTTCAAGGCCAGGTCAGACTCAAACCAAATGTTATGAATTTTGGTGCAGAAGAAAAGGGCGTGAGAAGTCAATTCAGTCTCAGAGCCGCATCGCGGGCAGTTAGTGTCCCAGTCTTTGGGGTCGTGCCAGAGGTTGAGCTTTGTGGGGATCCCTTCCTGGACCGCTTTCCAAAGGAAAAGTTGGATGCGATGGGGTACTTGAAGCTGCCATATGCCTTTTCAGGAGAGATGGCTGGGCCCAACAGGGTTGGTGTCAGCTCTGTGACGGGAGTGCTCCCCTGTAGAGAAGGAATGGACAAACTTCACCGTAAGGATGTCGTTCTTCTCCTGCTTCCATCGAAGGACGTCCTTGGCCGGATGGGAGCTTAGCGGAATAGAGGTAATAAGCTTGGAAATATTAGGGTAGAAGATAGTCAAGATGATCTCGTTATTCCAAGTGCGGCTATCAGGATGGATAAGGTCCGTCACTCTGGTAGTGAGTCTGATGAGCGACTCCGGCCCTGCAGGACGTCCAAAGCGGATACTGGGGATCCAAGGCTCAAGCCAGAGGTCAACGCTTTCCCTGTTACCTATGTGCCAGCACAGCTCTGGCCAGATTCTGTTGCGTGCTTGGATAATGCCTTTCCAAATCCAGGAGTCAGCCGGCTGGGCCTTGGAGAGCATCGGAGAAGTCTTCGGGGTGTACTTTTCTTTCATATTGTGAGCCCACAACTTATCTGGTTCTTTTATGATACGCCAGAAAAGCTTAGCCATAAGGGCTTGATTATGGTGAAGGGCCGTTCGGATACCCAAACCCCTAGCTTGCTTTGGCTGGCAAATAAATCCCCATTTTATAAGGTGGGCTTTAGATCTGCCCTCTTTGTTAGACCCCCAGAGAAATCTGGCGTTAATGGAGTCCAGTTTATTGCAGATCTTCTTTGGGAAGGGGAAGAAGGACATAAGGAAGGAATGAATAGCCGAGTTAACAGCTTTAATGAGGGTGATTCTGCTCGCTTGAGATAGGAATTTTGCTTTCCATCCTTCGATACGGTTGGTAACCCTGAAAATGATGTCCTGAAAGTTGAGGCTTTTTGACCGGTCGAAGGTCAGGGGGGCTCTTAGGTATTTATCTCCTGTGACGTCTTTTTTAATTCGGAGCATCCTTTGAATAAGCTTGTGATGGCGGTGATGGCAGTTTTTGTTGAACATGATACATGACTTGTCCCTATTAATCTCTTGGCCCGAGACTTTACAGAAGGTAGTCATGGTGTCATTAAGAACATCAGCTTCGCTGAGATTTGTTTAACATAAAATGAAACTGTCGTCTGCGAATAGGAGATGAGACACCGGGGTGCTGCCTCGCGCCGTTTTAATGTCGTGCAGGACCCTTGTCGTCTCCTTTTTGAGGATAATCCTGGAGAGCACCTCAGAACAAATGGGAAAGAGAGAGGGAGAGAGAGGATCACCTTGTCTAATGCCCCTACCAGGCTTGATGAAACCATAGGGTGTATCATTAAGGTTAATGGAGAGAGCGGTAGAGGTGATGCACTACTGTATCCATCCGCACCATTTGTCAAAGAAACCCATAGCCTGATGGGTGTCATTCAGGAAACTCCATTTGACTCTGTCAAAAGCTTTGCTGAGGTCTAATTTGACCGCCATGCAGCCAGATCTGCCTTTTTTTCTTCTTGATGGCAGAAAGAATCTCCTGAGCCATGATGATATTGTCAAAGATTTGGCGCCCTGGGATGAAAGCATTCTGAGAGGGGGAGATAATCTTGTTGAGAATAGGCCTGAACCTGGTGGACAGGATTTTAGAGATGATCTTAAATTTTACGTTACATAAGTTTATCGGTCTGAAGTGCTTAGGCTTCGCTGGGTTTTTAATCTTCGAGATAAGGGTAACGTTGGTGTGGTTAAACTCAGCCAGAAGGTTCCCTGATTGGAAGAAAGCAAGGATGGCATTACACAGGTTCTGCTTCATTGTATCCCAAGATTTATGGTAAAAGAGCAGCCCAAAACCATCAACGCCTGGGGATTTGTGAGGGTTCATCGAGAACAGGGCTTCTTTGATTTCTTTCTGGGTGGGTTCTCGAGTGAGCGAGGCGTTGTCTTCGTCCGAGATAAGCTTTTCCATAATGTTAAGGTCGGCCAGTTTGACGGTGGGATGAGAAGTTGTGAAAAGGTCCTCATAGAAGTTGACGTAGGCCTTGCCTATATCATTTCGATCGTTGCACCATGAGCCGTCAGGCCTCCTGATTCCCCGGATCATATTTTGTCGTCTCCGACTGATCGTGGAGAGGTGGAAGAACTTTGTGTTCCTGTCGCTGTCCCGCAGTCAGGTCTCTCTAGATTTATCCCTCCAGAGAGATTCTTTAAGATCGAGGAGACGCGTGAGCCTTCCTTAGAGGTCCGTCTCAATAGCTTCGTTAGAGTCAGACGGGAATATCGTTGATCTGGTCCCTACCTTGTTGGATGCTGATGGGGTTGAAGTTGAATTCTCTCTTGTTCCAAACAGTGAGCTCCCGCTTTGTATGCCTCAGCTTTTTGCATAGCCTCAGCGGTCTAGAACCTGTTTGATCGACGGCCCAGGCGCGGTCGACAAGATGATCTTGACTACGTTCTTTGTTATTTTTTGTGTTTTAGGAACTTGAAGGGAAGGATTCGGTGCATTTAGTGATGTTTTACTATTTTCCGTTATTGTCATTTGTTGACAAAAACAACTTAGGTTAGAGTATGTTGAGGTTGACTCACGCATCGTTTGCATATGCCTTCGTCTTTAAGAAAAGTTCAAGAAGATAGACGATCATCGCACCTAGAATCCCCTTAGTAGGTGATCTTAGAATTCTTTTTCTTTATTTATTTGGAAATGTTGTTTTTCCTTTGAAGAAAACATTTTTTGTTAAAGTCATTTTTTGAATAAAAAAAAAATGTTTTTGACCTGGGCGCCCAACTGTCACCCAGGCCACGCCCAGGTCTTCCTGGTCTCAAATTCATTTTTCCTTGTGTAAGATTTGGGCGCCCAACTAACCACCCAAGTCGCGCCCATGACTTCAAAATTATATTTTATATTCGGGATTCTCATATCTTGTGATTTTTGAAAGAGGGTTTAAGTAAACCCTTTCAAGAAAAAATCAGCCACTCTCACAAATTAAGGTTTTAGGTTTTCCAAGTTTTTATTGAAGAAAAATCATTGAATCCTAGAATTGAACTTTTGATTCACTTGTATTTTTTCTATGATATATTCATCAAGTGAATCATAAGTTACTGTGAGAGAAATTGCTAGAACTTCTCCTAAGCTAGCAATAAGACTTGATAATTTTGTAATCATCATCTTGTATTCAAAATTCATTATTGATTAATTCTTGCTCGGGGGTTCTCGAGTGTGCGAAGCTTTGAGACGCAAGCATCTAAAGTGATCCATAGAGATAATCAAGACCGGAGAAGACGCGAAGACTTTGGCTAGAGCTTATCGAGCAAGCAAACACTAGTGAGGTAACAAAGGCGTTTAATTCTTGTATGAACGGTTGTTTAATTGATTAGTAGATTTTTAGGGCCGGAGGTTTTCACCCATTCGTGGGTTTCCTTCGGGGTATATCTTGCGTGTCATTTAAGTTTCTGCTCATAATATTTGTTATTTCTTGTGGTAAAGTAGGTTTATGAGAACGATATTTTAAGATATAACCTATTCACCCCCTCTGGGTTAATTACCTAGATTGTTCAGAATTTCATTTAGCGCCGTTAATTAAGAAGGTTGCATTTGATGTTACTTGTAATATGCTATTTAGGTTACCCAAAGGCAGGGACAGAGATGCGCTATTTCAAGATTCACAGATGGCACTCCGAGGAAGTTGGCCCCTTAAGATATTCCGCGAACCACCTTTAGAAAAGCATGCAAGGCACGGGAAAAAATATGTAAGGTGTTCTATAATCTTATCAAGAGAAGGATGATAGAAATGGAAGAAGGAAAAAATGGTGCAGGAAAAGATATCATCACAAGTTTTCTATGTTTAAAAGATGAAGAAGGGAAATGCAAGCATTTAGTGTCCTTTTGTGTTGTATATGTATTGTTGTTGTTGTTGTTGTTGTATCCGTAGTGATATACTTATTCCATTGATTTTCATCTGTAAGAGCAACATCATTAGTTATCTCGAGGAGGCTGCTTGTATGCCAACAAGAATAGAATAACTCATGAGAACCCATTAAGCAGATTTACTCTGAAACTCGAGCGTTGACTTTAGGAGAGGAAGCCTTTTTTGTTATAATCATCAAACGGTATTTCCAAAAGTTGTCCGATCATCTTTTTTGTTATCTTTCATTGATCTTTCATCAACTACAGCAAACAACAATGAAGATGGCTACTACTATTGCCAAGTATGTTGCAACGACTGCTGCCAAGTATGCTTCAGATCCGGTTTTACATCATATCGGGTACCTTTTTTATTACCAGACATGCCTACTACTACTTCATCTGTGCTTGAGTGCATATTCTTGTTCTATACTTGTATTGATACTTGATTTTAATCTACTATAGCAACAACAATGGAAGGTGCTACTATTGTAGCTACTCTTATGAAAGAACTTGCCAATCCGACTGTTCTTTATATCAACTATTATGTTCGTTGCAAGAGACATGTGAACGGCTTTTAAAACAAAGTGCAAAATCTGCTAAGGCTTGAAAAAGAGGTTAAAATGAAAGTAAACTTAGCTCGAGATAATGGAGACGTGATCCTCCAAGTTGTTCAACACTGGCTGGAGCAGGCTGTCGAAGTTCAGGGCGAAGTAGAGGATTTGGATCATCAAGCTACATCGATGAATAGCAGTTTTTAGGGATGGTGTTATGTTTGCCATCACCTTGGCAAAGATTTGGAAAGAAGCTTGACGAGCTCCTTGCACAGGGGAACATCTTCAGTAGTGTATCAAATCCTGCACCTGTCCCACCAAGAGTAGCAGAACATTTTGATGCTTTTGCATCAAGAGAAACCACCAAGAAAAAAGTCATTCAAGCATTGATGGATGATACAACCAACTTGATCGGGATTTACGGAATAGGAGGGATTGGCAAAGCAACCTTGATGAAGGAAATACGCAAACAAGTTGAAGAAACAAAGCTTTTCGATAAGATTGTGTTTGCAACGGTTTCTCAAAACCCCGACTTGAGAGGGATCCAAACACGGATCTCAGAGAGCATGGACATAAAAATCAAAGAACAAAGCATACCAGCAAGGGCTGCAATACTGTCGGCAAAATTGAAGCAAGAAAAAAGTATCCTTCTAATGTTGGACGACCTATGGAAGAGATTGGAATTAAATGATGTGGGAATTATCCTTAGCGAAGCTGGTGAAAACATTTGCAAAGTGTTAATCACCTCAAGGAAATTAGATGTATCTGATTCCATGAATACCACAGAAAACATTAAGGTCAATGTATTATCAAAGAACGATTCCCTCTAGCTATTTCGACAGGAAGTGGGTGATATAGACTTTAATGCCCAACATGAAATGTTGGAAGAGATTGTTAATGAATGTAATGGTTTGCCTTTAGCGATTGTTACACTTGCAAGAACTTTAAGAAATAAGGACAAAGGCTTTTGGACTGTTGTTATTCCACAATGAAGGAAGTCCATGTACGAAGGTATGAATCTCGTCAACGCTTCGATAAGAGTGAGCTACGACTTCTTGAAATCAAACAAAACCAAACTATGTTTCTTACTGTGTGCCTTGTTTCCTGAAGATCACAAGGTGACAATGGATGCACCTGTAGGGTACACGATGGGGGAGGGTTTGCTTGGAGAGGTAGAAACTTTGAGCGAAGCAAGGGGAAACCTACATATAATGGTGGATACACTCGTATCTTCAGGGCTGCTGTTGAAAGGGGACGATGAAGGGGATACACTCGTATCTTCTCGGTTGTTGTTGAAAAGGGATAATGAATGTGACGCCCAGGCTTTGTAAATAGTATCCTTAGGTTGTAAGAAAGCTTTGTACAAATTATCATTTATTTTTGTAAATGTCAGCTTAGGGAAAAGGGGGAGTACCCTTCGTCTCTAATTTTGATATTTCCTTTTAGAACTTATTTATATTCCAATTTGCTATATATGTAGAGGACTTGTATCCAATACACCCAAGAAGGAATTTGAGCTTTGTAATAGTTGTTGATATATGAATGAAATGATGTTTTCAAAGACCCTTTGTACAGTGTTTGTGTTACCTTGAGATTATGAGATGCTTTGGGATGTTGTGTTGATAAACGATTGAAATAGACAAATAATTAGGCTTACTTGAGACAAGTGACTCGACTGCGGTACGTGCCAAGCTTAAGATTAAGTTGGTCTGTGTTAGTTGGTATCAGAGCAATCTAGTAGAAAGTGATCCAGTTGTAATTGTGGAGGGTCTGAATGCTACCGACCCCGCCCAGGTCCTTGTACCGTATGTGGGAGGACCACCCGTCAATCCCCAGCCCTTGAATACCCGAACGCGGTTAGACCAATTAGAGGAAAAGATGCAAGCTCTAAGTAGGATTATCGATCAAGTGACAATTTTGGAGGAACGATTGGATGGTTTCTCAGACGATCAGGCCCATATGGGCGAACGTCTCGTTACGTTAGAAGGAGTGGTTGAAGGGAATATGGCTACTCTTCTGGATCAGGTGGCTGAACTTTTCTCGAAGGTAAATCTCCTAGTTAAGGTTGTTGGAAATTTGAGAACCAGCACCTTTGGGCGGCACTATAGACCGGCCCAGGATTAAGGTCTCCGAACCCATAGAGTACGAGGGAGCGAGGGACGCAAAGGAGGTAGAGAACTTCCTTTTTGATATGGAAACGTACTTCAATGGGGTCAATCTTGATAACGAAGGTGCAAAGGTATCGATGGCAACCATGTACCTTACCGGTAATGCTAAACTATGGTGGCGCACCAAGTATGCCAAGATCCAGAGTGGTCACTGTACTATTGGAACGTGGGATGACATGAAGAAAGAACTAAAAAATCAGTTCTTACCCGAGAATGTTGAGTTCATTGCTCGAAGGAGTTTAAGGAAACTTAAGCAGACCGGCAACATCTATGAGTATGTGAAGCGGTTCTCAGCCATGATGTTAGATATCTGCGACATGTCTGAAAATGATAAGTTGTTTTGTTTCTTGGAAGGCCAAAAACCATGGATCCAAAATGAATTGTAAAGGCAACGGGTTCAAGATTTGGCCTCCCCAATGACCTCTACTGAGCGTATCAATGACTACACCCCTATGCAGGGTGAGCGTTGACCGACTCAGTCTCAGTCTAGTTCCCAGTCGCAACAATGAACGGGATCCTCCAATAATTACAATAAGGGCAAGAATGAAGGATACCAAGCTAGAAGTGGGGGAGACCAAGGTCATGGCCAGAGCAGGAGTGGGGGAGTAAGTACTGGTGGTGCCTCGGGTTCCAATTCTAGGAGGGAGTACCACAGGCCACGTAACAATGGCGGCGCTTCCTCCTCGTCAAGGTTTCAAGGACACCCTGGGAACTTGAAGTATTTTCTTTGCGGAGGGAAATGATAGCGGTGAAACTCATATGGGTTATCTTTATTTGTGTAATGTCATGACCACTTAAGTACCAGAGGTTAAGCCTAAGAAGGGACTCATGTACGTGAACCTCACTATTAATGGGCAGAACACTTTGGCGATGGTTGATATAGGTGTTACCCATAGTTTTATCCCTATTCGGGAAGCGAACCGGTTGGGACTGCGTTGGTGAAAGATTCTAGCCGGATAAAAGCTGTCAACTCCGTCGCGATGCCGATACAGGGTATTGCCAAGTTGGTTCCGGTTAAGATTGGACAGTGGAGCGGAAAGGTTAACCTATTAGCCGTAATATTAGATAATTTCAAGATTATTTTGGGAATGGACTTTATTTGCTACCACAAGGCAGTGTCAATGTCGTTTGTCAACTCCTTAGGGATTTTTGGTGACCTCCCCTCAATCATCAGCTCTTCAGTTGGAGAAGGGACTGAGGTGAGGGGAGTTGACTTACCTCGCTACCTTACGGTTAGAGCCGGATGATCAGAATCATGATGCCATACCGACGGATGTCTCCCGAGTACTTACTGAGTTCAAGGATGTGATGCCGAAAGAATTTTCAAAGGTGTTACCTCCACAAAGGCCTATCGATCATCAGATTGAGTTAGTTCTCGGAGCCAAGCCTCCTGCAAAAGGACCATATAGAATGAGTGCGCCAGAACTAGCAGAGCTCCAGAAACAACTTGATGGACTATTGGAATTAGGCTTTATTCGCTCCTCAAAGGTACCATATGGTACCCCAGTCTTATTTCAGAAGAAACAAGATGGAAGCTTGCGATTATGTCTCGACTATCGACCCCTGAACAAGGTAACGGTGAAGAACAAGTATCCAATACCGCTCATTGCCGACTTATTTGACCAGCTAACATCTGTGAAGTACTTATCTAAACTTGATTTGAGATCGGGTTACTATCAGGTCAGGATTGTTGTCGGAGATGAACCGAAGAGGACTTGTTCCACTCAGTATGGGGCATATGAATTTCTTGTCATGCCATTCGGCCTGACCAAAGCTCCTACAACTTTCTGTACTCTTATGAATGAGCTCTTCTGGAAATATCTCGACAAGTTTGTGGTGGTGTATGTGGATGATATTATTATATACAACCGCACTATGAAATAACATCTTGAGCATCTTCGCCTGGTATTCCAAGTCTTGCGACAGAACCAGCTATATGAAAAGTTGGAGAAATGCTCGTTCACCCAGGAACAAGTTATGTTTCTTGGACATGTTATTGGCGGAGGACGGATCTGTATGGATATAGAAAAGGTCTGCGATATTGAGGAGTGGAGAGCTCCTAGGGAGGTTACAAAAGTGCGTTCCTTTCTTGTCCTCGTGAACTACTACCGCAAGCTCATCGAAGGGTATTCGAAACGTGCGGCATCCCTTACAGATCTTCTCAAGAAGGACTTATCTTGGTCTTGATCCGAGAAATGTCAAGCAGCCTTTGACGATCTAAAGCATGGGGTGATTAGCAATCAGGTCTTAGCCTTGCCAGATATTACCAAGCCATTTGAGGTACATATCGATGCGTCCAATTTTACAATCGATGGGGTAATATTACAAGAGGGACATCTGGTGGCATTCGAAAGTAGGAAGCTGAATGACACAGAGAGGAGGTATTCATCCCTGGAGAAGGAACTCCTAGCTATTGTGCATTGTCAACGAGTATAGCGACACTATTTGTTGGGAATAAAGGTTTTGGTGAAGACCGATAACAGTGCGGCAAGCCATTTCCTTACACAGAAGAAGTTGACCTCAAAGCAGGCTCGTTGGCAAGAGTTTCTAGCCAAGTTTGATTTAGATCTCGAGCACAAGTCAGGGAGGATGAACAATGTACCGGATGCATTAAGCCGTAAGGCTGAACTTGAGGCCACTTCTACAGCTGCCGAACAGTCTCACTCTTATGTTACCAGAACTCTCCAAGATAGGATCCACGAAGGGTTAACGGTAGATCCTCAGACCCAGACCATCATTAACTTGGTGAAACAAGGGAAGACAAAACGGTTTTGGGTGGAAGATGGTATTTTATACACGAAGGGACAACGGATTTATGTTCCTCGGTTCACAGGACTAAGACGGTAGCTGATAAAAGAGTACCACGATACTCTTTGGGCAGGCCATCCAGGTTGGCAGAGAACACTATCCTTGCTGCACAGAGGTTACTATTGGCCAAATGATCAAAACGAAGTGATGGATTATACGCGAACTTGTCACATTTTCCAGCAAGACAAAGTGGATCGGGATTTGCCACTTGGACTGCTGGAACCACTTCCTATACCGACACGACCTTGGGAAAGCGTCTCTCTGGACTTTATCTCTGGCTTACCCAAAACTAAAGGATATGGTTCCATACTCGTGATCATCGACAGATTCTCTAAGTATGCAACATTCATTCCAATTCCAATTGTTTGTACGGCAAAGAAAACACCGCATCTCTTTGTGAAGCACATTGTTAAGTATTGGGGCGTGCCAAAGGACATTGCCAGCGATAGAGATCCGAGATTTACTGGGAAGTTTTGGAGGAAAGTATTTAGATTACTGGGATCCACTCTCAACTTCTCAACCAGTAACCATCTGCAATCATATGGTTAGACAGAACGCTTCAATACAATGTTGGAAGAGTACCTCCGGCACTTTGTCAGGGTGAACAAGAAGGACTGGGCCGAACTCCTGGATGTAGCACAGTTTTGCTTTAATCTGCAGAAGAGTTCCTCCACCAACAAGAGTTCTTCTGAGATACTGCTGGGACATCAGCCCCTCACACCGCACACAGTGGCCTCTGATTACAAAGGAAGCGTTTCGAGAGCTTACCAGTTTGCAAAGGAATGGCAGAAAAATACCGATATTGCCCGGGCCTATCTGGAGAAAGCGTTAGCCAAAATGAAGAAATGGGTCGATCAAACGAGACGACCAGATCCTTTTCAAGTTGGGGACCTTGTTCTGATCAAGAGATCCCATCTCAGCACCGAGTTGGCAGAATACACCAAGGCCAAGAATCCAAGTACATCGGTCTGATGACGATCATCGACAAAGTTAGGAAGGTTTCCTACAAGCTTTAATTACCATCCCATCTTCGCTTCATCCGTCCAGTGTTCCATGCCAGTGCTCTAAATCCCTACCACCAAGACAAGGAAGATTCAAGCAGAAGTACCGTCAGACCTCATGTTCCCCTCAAGCCCGTCAACTCAGGCCAAGTTCCAGAGAGTGTTCTTGCTCACCGAGTGACCTATGTTGACCCAGACACCAAAGAGGAAGTCTATGAGTACCTTGTGAAGTGGAAGGATATGTCAGATACAGAAACCAGCTTGGAGCACCAAGATTCTCATTCCCTTCTGGTCCGACTAAGGAAGATTGAGGCCAAGCAAGAGAAGAAAGAGAACATGCAGATGTGGAAGCAGAAAAAAAATCGACCAGGGCGTCTTTAAGCTGAGTGGGAGAGAGTGTGACGCCTAAGCTTTATAAATTGTTTCCTTATGTTGTAAGAAAGCTTTGTACAAATTTTTATTTATTTTTGTAAATGTTAGCTTAGGAAAAAGGGGGAGTACGTTTCGTCTTCAATTTTGATGTTTTCTTTTAGAACTTAGTTATATTCCAATTTGCTATATATGTAGAGGACTTGTATCCAATACACCCAATAAGGAATTTAAGCTTTGTAATAGTTGTTGATATATGAATGAAATGATGTTTTCAAAGACCCTTTGTACAGTGTTTGTGTTGTCTTGAGATTATGAGATGTTTTGCGATGTTGTGTTGATAAACGATTGAAAGAGACGAATAATTAGGCTTACTTGAGACAAGTGACTCGAGTGCCGCACGTGCCAAGCTTGAGATTAAGTAGGTCTGTGTCAATGAAGGATATGTAATAATGCACGATATCGTTCGTGATGCTACAATTTCGATAACTCGTGAGAATGAAAGCGAGTCGATTATGATTGCTGGCTAGGACTGCAAAAATGTCAAAAACTAAAAGAAACAGGGAAGTGTTTGCGATTGTCGTTAATGAGTAACGATATTTTTGAGGTCCCTGCTAATATACCAGAATGCTCGCAACTCCTGACTCTATCATTGGTAAGTTACAGGTCGTTGATAGAGATCCCAGATGACTTCTTTAGAGGTACGAAATGTCTTGCAACTTTAGATTTGAGCGATACTCATATCTTGTCTCTACCACAATCGCTTTCATCTCTTAATAATCGTCTCCGATCACAGTATTTGGATCGTTGCTGAAGTTTAGCATATATATTGCCGATTGGGAATCTGAAGACACTTGAAATACTTAGTTGTAAAGAAGCTGGAATTTTACAGTTGTTGCCTCAAGAAATAAGCGGATTGACAAATCTGAAGATGTTGGACTTGTCGCATAACAGGAATCTTGAATATATCTCACCTAACGTGATTTCAAGCTTGTCTAGCTTGGAAGAGTTGTACATGCATGATAGCTTTAGTGGGTGGAAGATTGAAGGAACCAAACAAATGACACCGCTAGTTTAGCTGAGGTTACATCCTTGACTAATCTGACTAGTCTACACTTGGATATACTAAATACCAAATGTTTGTCCACAGATATCGGGCCGTGTCATCACTGGGAGACGCTAGAAAATTTACAAATCCGTATCAAGGAATGTAAAATGTTAGACAGGAACGTGTCCAAATTCAAAAGGTTGGTGTCCCTTGGAACAAGCTCAGATTCTTTCCCAGTTGCGGCTTGGGTCAATGTTTTGATGAAAACAACTTATGATCTACATCTAGAGTGGTGTTTTGGTCTGAAGAATGTTTTACAGCTCAATCCAAAAGGCAAGTTCTACAACTTGAAAACTCTCCATATCCATTTCTGTCCGGAAATGGAATATGTTGTAAATGTGAAGGAACCCGAGACCATGTTCCCTCAATTGGAGACTTTGAATCTTTTGCAAATGAAAATATTGAAGGCAATCTGGAACTTTCTTCTTCAATTTGGACTAAGCTCCAGTCCTATATCTATCCAAGAGTTAGATGTTGTCGAATTTTTTTCCCATCTATCCCCAAACTTAGCATTATGAAACCTACGAGTACAATTGCATATTAAATCAATATAGGTAAAACCAGCGTCAAATTTATTTAGCAATAATTTAATGCTAAGCGTTCAATTATACATGTGTGAAATGGAGGGATTTTGAGGAAGGGACCCTTTCTTATGCCCGTATAGCAGCTATATCTATATTGAATACTATGGCGTAAGCAGGCCCCTAGTAAAATAGAGAGAGCTTGTATCACATGTCCCTTGTGTATAATGTGCCTGTCTCAGCAAGAAAATGGCGCCTTGCTTTTGGCCTTTTGACATTAAGAGAGTTTATCGGCCGAGATCACTATAGTTTGCCGATATCTTGTCTATAGTTAGCGGCTCCTTTTTTTGAGAGACACTGTAGACCTAGGCAAGGGCAAGAAAGAACCTTCTTTCGCTTTTCTTTTCTTTTTTGAGCTAAAAGCGCAAAGCAAGGTAGCCGTAGGTGGAACCAGAGTCAAGGAGCTACATTGGATTTCCTAATTCTTTCGTTGAAGTAATTTCTAGCGCTGTGCATTCTCTTTCCTCACTCTTTGGTGTTCTTTTCTTTCATATTTAACATGAGAAAGAAACTTGCATTATTTGCGATGTGAGGACGACGAAGGCGTGGAAGGAGATAAAGCTGGCAGAGTAGTTCAATTTAGGTCAAAATCAAACCCTAGAAAGCTCCACATCAAACGACAATTTAAGTGAAACTAAACGTAGATCGAGTACTTAAGTAAGATGTATGATTCCCTGGACTTCCTTTTAGGGTTTGGTTTTCTTCCATTGATATTCCAGAAAGAATTAGAGAGACAAGGTGGCGTGCTCCAATCAGGATAGGTGTTTGTGAGTTTAGAGATGGATTTCCAGTTTTACCCTTCTTTGTTGTTCTACCAACTTAAAACTGTAGGGCAATTATGGAAATGAACATACATCAGCTCCGTAAGAAAGTCATTTTCTTGCCATATCTAATTTAAAAAAGACCTCTTGATGTCTGTCTGATAATAGGTGAACTATGTCTAGAATAAGACCACAATACAGAACACTTAACAAGAGAGTCACAATTTACAAGGATTACCTTCTTTATGGGGCAGACATAAAAGGGATTCAATTTGACGAGATATTGGATACATTTAGGCAAGTTCATATAAATATTCCAGTACTCGATGCCATCATGCTTATCCCTGCATATGCTAATTTCCTTAAGGATGCGTGCACTAGGAAAAGGAAAATTAATGTGCACAAAAAAGTCTTCTTTGACTGAGACATAACCCCTCCAAAACTTCAAGATCCTGGAAGCCCAACCATCCCTTGTAAAATTGGAGATCACAAAGTGGATAAGGCGTTAATTGACTTAGGGGCTAGTGTGAATGTCTTACCTTACTCAGTCTATCAGGAATTAGGACTTGGAGAACTGGAACCTACCCGAATGACACTTCAATTGGCTAACAAGTCAATACGATACCCACGTGGTATCCTTGAGGATATTCTTATCAAGGTTGATACTTTCATTTTTCCTGTGGACTTTGTTGTTTTGGACACTGAAGATGTAAAGAATCCTAGCTGTGAGATTCTTGTCATATTGGGTTGCCCTTTCCTTGCGACTGCTCATGCCATTATTAATTGCATTAATGGGGTCTTACAACTATCAATAGGAGACATGAAGATCAAGCTCAATGTTTTTAAAAATAATACTCAAGTCTCTCATTCTGATGACATGGCAGAGCTGAATATGATTGACTCCCTAGTTTACAACTCGTTCCCTAAATCATTTTCTGAGGACCCCTTAGAATCATTCCTTGTGAACTTTGGTGAAGACTTTGATAAAAATCCGATTGTTGAAGAGCTTAATGCTCTACCCGACTGAACACCTATTTTTAACAAGTCCAAATGGAGACCTCATGCTGAACCTCTGGAACCGTCCACTACTTTGCCTATTCCATCCATTGTTAATGCACTCAAGTTAGACCTCAAGCCATTACCTAAGACTTTGAAGTATGTTTTCTTAGGTGATTCTAACACTCTGCCTGTAATCATAGCTTCCAACCTCAATGCTGACCAAGAAAGTAGATTGATGGGTGTTCTTGGAAGATACAAATCAACCCTAGGGTGGTCTTTAGTAGACTTGAAGGGGATTAGCCCGGCCGTTGTATGGATCGCATCAATCTTGAGGAAGGTGCTAAAAATTCTCGCAAAATACAACGGCGGTTGAATCCCACCATGATGGATGTAGTGAAGAAGGAAGTTCTCAAACTTTTGGACTCGGATATCATATACCCCATTTCGGATAGTAAGTGGGTCAGTCCCGTTTAGGTTGTACCCAAGAAATCATGGATTACTGTAGTTGATAATGAGAATAATGACCTAATCCCCACCCGCATGACCACCAGGTGGCGTGTATGTATTGACTACAGGAAATTGAACACGGACACGAGAAAGTTCATTTTCCTCTTTATTTTATTGATCAATGCTTGAACGCTTAGCCAGAAAAAGACATTACTGTTTTCTTGACGGTTATTCTGGATACAACCAGATTTCCATTTCCCCAGAAGATCAGGAGAAGATAACTTTTACGTATCCCTAATGGACATATGCTTATCGACGTATGCCATTTAGGTTGTGCAATGCACCCGCTACATTCCAGCATTGCATGATGAGCATATTTTATGATATGGTTGATAAATTTCTTGAAATCTTTATGAATGATTTTTCAGTGTTTGGATCATCTTTTGACGAATGTTTACACCATTTAGAGCTCGTGCTAGAACGATGTACACAAACCAATTTGGTGTTAAACTGGGAAAAATATCACTTCATGGTGACGCAAGGGATAGTTCTTGGACACATTATCTCCAACAAAGGGATTGAAGTCGATAAGGCCAAGATCGACATTATCTCTTCTTTACCT
Source organism: Kingdonia uniflora (assembly GCA_014058105.1). Lineage (NCBI taxonomy): Eukaryota > Viridiplantae > Streptophyta > Magnoliopsida > Ranunculales > Circaeasteraceae > Kingdonia > Kingdonia uniflora. The sequence continues at coordinate 67,542 of JACGCM010000684.1, read as the reverse complement.
CCACCTCGTACGGTTAAGGCCATTCAATCATTTTGGGGCATGCTGGGTTTTATCGCCGGTTCATCAAAGATTTTAGTAAAATTTCCCAGCCCTTGTGCAATTTTCTTGCTAATGACACTAATTTCAACTTTGATGACGCATGTTCAGGTACTTTTAAGAAACTCAAACTTTTATTAACTTCAGCCCCTATCATCCAACCTCCCAATTGGGAACTTCCCTTCGAGCTCATGTGTGATGCTTCAGATTACGCTGTTCGAGCAGTTTTAGGGTAAAAAGTAGATAATAAGCCTCATGTTATTTACTATGCTAGTCACACGCTTAATGACGCACAGTTAAATTACTCCATCACGGAGAATGAGTTATTAGCCATTGTGTTTGCCTTGGAGAAATTTCGAACATACCTTGTTGGATCCAAAATCATTATTTACACCGACCATGCGGCCTTAAAGTATTTACTATCTAAAAAAGATGCTAAGCCTCGGTTAATCAGATGGATTCTTTTGTTACAAAAATTTGATATCAAAATTTAAGATAAGAAAGGTGTTGAGAATGTGGTTGCAGATCATCTATCTCAAATTCTCACTAAGGGTGTTGAAGATTTTCTCCCTATCTTAGAGACATTTCCTGATGAGTAGCTCATGGCTGTCTCACAACTGCCTTGGTACGCCGATATTGTCAATTATCTTGCTACGCAACGATTACCTCCCAATTGGTTAAAACAAGATAGAACTAAATTCTTGCAAGAGGTTAGACGTTTTAGTAGGACGATTCTTATCTTTATAAGCTTTGTTCTGACCAAGTAATTAGGAGATGCATCCCAAATGATGAGTTCCATAGTATACTCACATTTTGCCATACCTTAGCTTGCGGAGGACATTTTGGGACCAAGAAAACTGCTGCAAAAGTTCTTCAATCTGGTTTTTATTGGCCTACCCTTTTTCGTGACGCACATACCTTTTGTTCTACATGTGATAGGTGCCAGAGGACCGGGAATATTTATCATCAAAACATGATGCCCTTGAACAACATCCTTATTGTTTAACTATTTGATGTTTGAGGCATTTACTTTATAGGCCCATTTCCTTCTTCTCGCGGTTACCTTTACATTCTAGTTGCAGTCGATTATGTTTCTAAATGGGTAGAGGCGGTGCCATGTAAAACGAATGACCATAAGCCTGTGGTAAAAATTTTGAAAACTATTTTTAATCGTTTTGGCACGCCTCGGGCAATTATTAGTGATGGTGGTAAACATTTTTGTAACCGTGTCTTTCAAAATCTTTTAAAAACTTACTCCATCACTCATAAAGTTGCCACACCTTATCATCCACAAACAAGTGGTCAAGTCGAAGTATCCAATCGAGAGATCAAAAGAATTTTAGAAAAAACTATTTGAACCGATCGTAAAGATTGGTCTGATCGTCTTTATGATGCCCTTTGGGCATATCGAATAGCTTATAAAACCCCAATTGGTATGTCACCCTTTAGACTTGTCTTTGGGAATGCTTGCCACTTACCGGTAGAATTGGAACACAAGGCCTTCTGGGCTACAAAGGCCTTCAACTTTGAAATTGATAAAGCCGGATCACATAGAAAACTACAACTTTTTGAACTTGACGAACTTCGTTACGAGGCTTATGAAAATGCAAAAATTTACAAGGAATGAACTAAAGCTTTTCATGATAAGTCGATTGTTCGCAAAACTTTTAAGCCCAATAAAAAAATGTTACTCTATAATTCACGACTACGTTTATTTCCTAGGAAATTACGTTCTCGCTGGTGCGGCCCTTTGGTAGTTAAAACTGTTTATCCTCATGGAGCCGTAGAGGTGGAGGATCCTAAGAACGGAAATATTTTTAAGGTCAATGGCCAACGATTAAAACCGTACTTAGAGTCCTATACTTTTGATGAAGAGATAATATTTCTAAATAATCCAGTATATCAGAACTGATATTATGTACCTCTATAGTACCATTATAAATTATTTAAGTATGGGGGTACATTTATCTGGCTGAAGACGGTAAACTTAGCGCTTCTTGGGAGGCAACCCTTGACACATTCAGGTGAGACATTTTAGTTTTCCTCATCCATTTAATTTCTTTTTCTTCAACATTGAGAGAAATGTTTGATTTAAGTTTGGGGGTAGGAAACAATTTTTTTATTTGCTTTTTAAAAAAAAGTAAAATAATGGCACTTTGGCAATGTATGATATATTTTTGACAAATTTCCAACACCTAAACTGATTTTACTTTGACATAAATATTATGGAAAAGCCTAAATTTTGAAATTGTACCAAGTATACACTTGAATATTTTGGAATATCTTAAGCTTGATGTACTGTCTTTTTATTAGCGACTAATTCAAGTTAACTTTGCATATTTTTAAAATGTGCACTTCATTGTAGTTTTACAATTAATACCTTTAATAGATTTTTGCTCGGTATAAGGGAAATTTAGCATTTATGTTAGGAATAGTTTGCTACAAGGGAGACAACTGCCTAAGAATAAATTTATTCCTAAGAAAAAAATAATAAATAAGCCAAATATGCTCTAAAAACTTTCACGCTGCAAGGCTACTCGCAGGATTAGGAACTGAAAGAGGAAAAATTATCACCAATCTCGAGTTTGACCATAAACTTTGTGAAAGGAGCACAAGAAAATATTACTTGTGAGAATCCTGAGTCTAGGTCATGATGGGGCACCACATCCTGGCAACCTTAGCCAACTGGCGAGGATTATCGACCGAAAACTCCTTGTTATGGAGGCTTCACTAAGAAATAAAGTACTCAAAAGAAAAGGCTTACAAAAAAAAAGAAATATTCTAGGAAGACGAATTGACTAAGACACTTGTCGAACTGACCGTTGAATTTATTCCAGTGAGAACTAGACTACCAAAAACTGAGTAAATTATTCTAGACAACGTATTAGGCGATAAAACTATTTTTATTGTACACACAAATATAGCTAAAGAAAAATACTTGAATCTCTTTCTAATCTTGAGGTAGTACCTCTAGTTTCGGATAAGCTTAAAATATTCTTTGATATACTTGGGAGAATAGCAAGTTTAAGGATTTTTTCATTGGTATATTTTTGTCACAACTAAGTAAGGTTAAGTTCACAGGAAATGAGTCATGTGTATTCTAGAATTATTTAAAATATCATTATTGACTTTTGTGGGTATAGTCACTCCCTCACGAGACAACACTCGTCCACAAGGCTAAACCTGGGGGTTAAACGGCTTGTTGCATAAGCTAAATGCAACTGCGTGACATGCGAAAATGGTTTTTGTTTACTTTTGTTTGAGAACTAGCAAAATATAAGTTTGGGGGTATTTGATAGACACGTAATATTTACGTGTACAACTCCTAAATTGATATCTACCTAGTCATTTATTAAATAAATGTGACACTAATAGTGCTTTTGTTTATATTTATAGAAATTGGTCACATGATAAACATGTCGTACAATTTTCCAGTTTTTAACGAAGAGCAAGGGTGGTGCACTCCAACAATGATTCTCATTTGAAGTTGTCAACAAAAGGCCCATGCATAGAAGCCTATTGAAGATAATTAGATATATATATTATTCTCGTGAGTTGTAATGCATGATTTTAGGCATTGTTTAAGGGATTTCATATTGATGGTGATTTTTAGTAACCCTTCATATACTCTATAAATAGGAGGGGAATCCTACCCATGAGAGATCATCTTGGAGAGTGTAAATCAAAGTTCATAGCAATAAAGCTTATTATTTCTCTTGTTCTTGTCTTTTAATTTTATCATAGTAATAGTAGTATGACAATGATCAAAGGGATGAGTTGCTAATCGTATTTGCCAAGATTAGAAGAAGCTCCACCCAATGAAGCCTTAGTGTATATTGTATAGCTTAGTTAAAATAATTACCCTCTCTTTATCCTAAAATTTTGCATATTCGTATTCCTTCGTCCTATGCTTGACCATAGTTAGGATTATGAGGAATAATGAATCTATGTAACCATTTTGTTCGACCATAACAAGATAAGTTAAGAACATGGAGAAGAGAATATAATCCATACTTATCAACTGGACTATGGTTGAGTAAGTTAGTTTATGGGTAGTTCCCGATTACTAAATCTCTTGTATTTTTTGATGTATTGCATATCCCCTACCAAGGATATGTGATACGGGAACTCGTAATTTTCTTTAATTATTTATGCTATCTAAGGGTTTTAAAGGGTGGAGTAGAATCGATGCCTTGGTTTCCACTCCAATTTATCTTGCAATTTGTTTCATTCTTCTTTTTATTTCATAACCTACGCAAACTCGTTGTTATTGGATAAAACTAGTAGCTCGAAGTATAATTCGTACCACAAGTCTCTTGAGATACGACCCCGCTTACCCTTGTACTTAACGGTATACCGTGCGCTTGCAGGTCTTTTAAGACGTTGGTTTATAATCGATCATGCTGCTTTAATTTGATGAGAGCTTATGCGATATTGTGCCCTTAAGGTGATTGAAAAAAGATGAATAATTAGGCTTACTTGAGGTTGGAGCCTTGAGTGCCGCACATGCCAAGCTTGAGTTAAGTTGGTCCGTGTCAGTTGGTGTCAAAGCCTGGTTTGAGTAAAAAGTGATCCAGTTGTTATGGCGGAGGGTCCGAATGCTACTGACCCCGGCCAGGCCCTTGCTCCGCAGGCGGGAGGACCACCTGTTAATCCCAGGCCGGTAAACATGCAAATGCGGTTGGACCAGTTGGAGTCTAAGATGCAGGCTCTAGGTAGGATTATTGATCAGGTTGCGACTCTGGAGGAATGATTGGATGGTTTTACAGACGATCAGGCCCATATGGGCGAGCGTCTTATTACGTTAGAAGGAGTAGTTGAAGGGAATATGGCTACTCTTCTGGATCAGGTGGCTGAACTATCTTTGATGGTTAATCTTCTAGTTAAGGTTGTTGGGAACGACGAACCCGCACCTTTGGGCGGCGGTATAGAACGGCCCAGAATAAGGTCCCCAAACCCAAGGCGTACGAGGGGGCGAGGGACGCAAAGGAGGTAGAGAACTTCCTCTTTGATATAGAGGCGTACTTCAATGTAGTCAGGCCTGATAGCGAAGGCGCAAAGGTTTCGATGGCAACAATGTACCTCGCCGATAGCGCTAAACTATGGTGGCGCACCAAGTATGCTGAGATCCAGAGCGGTCACTGTACTATTAGAACGTGGGATGACTTGAAGAAGGAGCTGAAAAATTAGTTCCTTCTCGAGAATGTTGAGTTCATTGCTCGGAGGAGTTTAAGGCAACTGAAGCAGACAGGCAACATCTATGAGTATGTGAAGCGGTTCTCAGCCTTGATGTTAGACATCCGCGACATGTCTGAAAATGATAAGTTGTTTTATTTCATGAAAGGTCTGAAACCTTGGTTCCATAATGAATTGTAAAGGCAACGGGTTTAAGATTTGGCATCCGCAATGGCCTCTATTGAGCGTATCAACAACTACACTCCTGTGCAGGGTGAGCGTCGACCGACTCAGTCTCAGTCTAGTTCCCAGTCGCAACAGAGAATTGGATCCTCCTATAATTTCAATAAGGGCAAGAATGGGGGATACCAAGCTAGAAGTGAGGGAGACCAGGGTCAAGGCCAAGGTCATGGCCAGTGCAGAAGTGGTGGAGCAAGTACAAGTGGTGCCTCGAGTTCCAATTCTAGGTGGGAGTACCACAGGCCACGTAACAATGGTGACGCTTCCTCCTCATCCAGGTTTCAAGGGCGTCCGGGGAACTTGAAAAGTTTTCTTTGTGGAGAGAATCACAAAGCCTATCAGTGTCCTCAGAAGACAGCCCTGAATGCTCTAATGGCATCACAAGGGGATCAAGCCAATGACACCACTTAGGGAAATGATGGTGGTGAAACTCATATGAGTTCTCTTTATTTGTACAATGTTGTGACCACTCAGTTGCCAGAGGTTAAGCCTAAGAAGGGACTCATGTACGTGGACCTCAGTATTAATGGGTGGATCACTTTGGCGATGGTTGATACAGGTGCTACCCATAGCTTTATCGCTATTCAGGAAGCAAATCGGTTGGGACTGCGTTTGGTGAAAGATTCTAGCCGGATGAAAGCTGTCAACTCCGCCGCAATACCGATACATGGTGTTGCAATGTTAGTTCCAGTTAAGATGGGATAGTGGAGTGGAAAGGTTAACCTTCTCGCGGTGACGTTAAATGATTTTAAGGTTACTTTGGGGATGGACTTTCTTCGCTACCACAAAGCAGTGCCAATGTCGTTCGTCAATTCCTTAGGGATTTTTGGTGACAATCCCTCAATCATACAGATGTCCACGCAGAAAGATAAGGCCAAAATATTATTGGCTCTTCAGTTAGAGAAGGGACTGAGGCGAGGGGAGTTGACTTACCTCGCTGCCTTACGGTTAAAGTTGGATGATCAAAATCATGATGCCCTACCGACGGAAGTCTCCTGAGTACTTACTGAGTTCAAGGATGTGATACCGAAAGAATTGCCAAAGGTGTTACCTCCACGAAAGCCTATCGATCATCAGATTGAGTTAGTCCTCGGAACCAAGCCTCCTGCAAAAGGACCATATAGAATTAGTCTGCCAAAACTAGCAGAGGTTCGGAAACAGCTTGATGGACTATTGGAATTGGGCTTTATTCGCCTCTCAAAGGCACCATATGGTGCCCCGGTCTTATTTCAGAAGAAACAAGATAGAAGCTTGTGATTATGTGTCGACTATCGACCCCTGAACAAGGTAACTGCGAAAAACAACTATCCAATACCGCTCATTGCCGACTTATTTGACCAGTTCACATCTGCGAAGTACTTATCTAAACTTGATTTGAGATCGGGTTACTATCAGGTCAAGATTGTTGTCAGAGAGGAACCGAAGATGACTTATTCCACTCGGTATGGGGCATATGAATTTCTTATCATGCCATTCGGCCTGACCAATGCTCTTGTAACTTTCTGTACTCTTATGAATGAGTTCTTCTGGAAATATCTCGACAAGTTTATGGTGGCGTATATGGATGATATTGTTATATACAGCTGCATTATGAAAGAACATTTTAAGCATCTTTGCCTGGTATTCCAAGTCTTGCGACAGAACCAGCTATATGTCAAGTTGGAGAAATGCTCGTTCGCCCAGGAACAAGTTATGTTTCTTGGACATGTTATTGGTGGAGGACAGATCCGTATGGATATAGAAAAGGTCTGCGCTATTGAGGAGTAGAGAGCCTTTACGGAGGTTACAGAAGTGTGTTCCTTTCTTGACCTCGTGAACTACTACCGCAAGCTCATCGAAGGGTATTTGAAACGCGCGGCACCCCTTACAGATCTTCTCAAGAAGGACTAAACCTTTGTCTTGGTCTAAGAAATGTCAAGCAGCCTTTGACGATCTGAAGCATGCGGTGATTAGCAATCTGGTATTTGCCTTGCTAGATATTACCAAGCCGTTTGCGGTACATATTGATGCGTCAAATTTTGCTATCGATGGGGTATTGTTACAAGAGGGACATCCGGTGGTATTCGAAAACAGAAAGCTGAATGACACAGAGAGAAGGTATTCATCCCAGCAGAAGGAACTCCTAGCTATTGTGCATTGTCAACGAGTATAGCGACACTATCTGTTGGGAATGAAGGTTCTGGTGAAGACCGATAACAGTGCGGCAAGCCATTTCCTTACACATAAGAAGTTGACCTCAAAGCAGGCTCGTTGGCAAGAGTTTCTAGCCGAATTTGATTTAGATCTTGAGCACAAGCCAGGGAGGATGAACAATGTACCGGATGCATTAAGCCGTAAGGCTGAACTTGCAGCCACCTCTACAGCTGCCGAACAGTCTCACTCTTATGTTACCAGCACTCTCCAAGATAGGATCCACGAAGGGTTAGTGGTGGATCCTCAAATCCAGGTCATCATTAACTTGGTGAAACAGGGGAAGACAAAACGGTTTTGGGTTGAAGATGGCATTTTATACATGAAGGGACAACGGATTTACGTTCCTCGGTTCGCAGGACTAAGACGGAAGCTGATAAAGGAGTGTCATTATACTCTTTGGGCAGGCCATCCAGGTTGGCAGAGAACACTATCATTGCTGCACAGAGGTTACTATTGGCCAAATGATCAAAATGAAGTAATGGATCATACGCGGACTTGTCACATTTTCTAGCAAGACAAAGTGGATCGGGATTTGTCACTTGGACTGCTGGAATCACTTTCTATACCGACACGACCTTGGGAAAGCGTCTCTCTGGACTTAATCTCTGGGTTACCCAAAACTAAAGGATATGGTTCCATAATCGTGATCATCGACAGATTCTCTAAGTATGCAACATTCATTCCAATTCCAATTGTTTGCACGGCAGAGAAAATAGTGCGTCTCTTTGTGAAGCACATTGTTAAGTATTGGGATGTGCCAAAGGACATTGTCAGCGATATAGATCCGAGATTTACTGGGAAGTTTTGGAGGGAAGTATTTAGATTACTGGGATCTACTCTCAACTTCTCAACTAGTAACCATCCGCAATCAGATGGTCAAATAGAACGCTTTAATGCAATATTAGAAGAGTACCTCCGGCACTTCGTCAGGGTGAACAAGAAGGACTGGGCCGAACCCCTGGATGTAGCACAGTTTTGCTTTAATCTACAGAAGAGTTCCTCCACCAACAAGAGTCCTTCTGAGATACTGTTGGGACAACAGCCTCTCACTCCACACATAGTGGCCTCTGATTATAAAGGAAATGTTCTTAGTGCCTACCAGTTTGTAAAGGATTGGCAGAGAAATACGGATATTGCCCGGGCCTATCTAGACAAAGCGTTAGCCAGAATGAAGAAATGGGACTATCAGACGAGACGACCAGATCCTTTTCAAGTTGGGGACCTTGTTCTGATCAAGAGATCCCATCTCAAGCACCGAGGTGGAAGAATACACCAAGGCCAAGTATCCAAGTACATCGGTCTGATGCCGATCATCGACAAAGTTAGGAAGGTTTCCTACAAGCTTTAATTACCATCCCATCTTCGCTTCATCCATCCAGTGTTCTATGCCAGTGCTTTAAAGCCCTACCACCCAGACAAGGAAGATTCAAACAGAAGTACCGTCAGACCTCATGTTCCCTTCAAGCCCACCAACTCAGGCCAAGTTCCAGAGAGTGTTCTTACTCACCAAAAGAATTTCCAAAGGTGTTACCTCCATGAAGGCCTATCGATCATCTGATCGAGTTAGTTCCTGGAACCAAACCTCCTGCTAAAGGACCGTATAGGATGAGTCTGCTTAAACTAGCAGAGGTTCGGAAATAGCTGGATGGACTATTGGAATCGGGCTTTATTCACCCCTCAAAGGCGTCATGTGGTGCCCCAATCTTATTTCAGAAGAAACAAGATGGAACTCTATGATTATGTGTCGACTATTGAGCCCTGAACAAGGTAATGGTGAAGAATAAGTATCCAATACCGCTCATCACCGACTTATTTGACCAGCTTACATCAGCGAAGTACTTCTCTAAAATTGATTTGAGATCGGGTTACTATCAGGTCAGGATTATTGCCAGGGATGAACCGAAGACGACTTGTTCCACACGGTATGGGGCATATGAATTTCTTGTCATACCATTCGGCCTGACCAATGCTTCTGTAACTTTCTATACTCTGATGAATGAGCTCTTCCGGAAATATAACAAGTTTGTGGTGGTCTATCTAGATGATATTGTTATCAACACTGCACTATGGAAGAACATCTTGAGTATCTTCGCCTTGTATTCCAAGTCCTGCAACAGAACCAACAATATGTCAAGTTAGAGAAATGCTCGTTCGCCTAGGAACAAGTTATGTTTCTTGGACATGTTATTGGCGGAGGACAGATCCGTATGGATATGGTAAAGGTTTGCGCTATTGATGAGTGGAGAGCTCCCACGGAGGTTACAGAAGTGTGTTTCCTTTTTTAGCCTCGTGAACTACTACTGCAAGTTTATCAAAGGGAATTTAAAACGTGCGGCACCCCTTACAGATATTCTCAAGAAGGACTTATCTTGGTCATGGTCCGCAAACCGTCAAACAGCCTTTGACGATCTGAAGCATGCAGTGATGAGCAACGCAGTCTTAGCCTTGCCAGATATTACCAAGCCGTTTGAAGTACATACCAATGCATCTGATTATGCTATCGGTGGATTGTTGTTACAGGATGAGCATCCGGTTGCATATGAAAGCAGGAAAATGAATGACACAGAGAGGCGGTATTCAGCCCAGCAGAAGGAACTCCTAGCTATTGTGTATTGTCTGCGAGTATGGCAACACTATCTGTTGGGGAGTGAAGACCGATAACAGTACGGTAAGTCATTTCCTTAGACGGAGGAAGTTGACCTCGAAGCAGCCTCGTTGGCAAGAGTTTCCAGCCAAGTTTGATTTAGATCTTGAGCACAAACCAGGGAGGATGAACAATGTACCGGATGCATTAAGCCGTAAGGCTAAACTTGTTGCCCTCTCTACAGCTGCCGAACAATCTCACTCTTATGTTACTAGTACTCTCCAAGATAGGATCCCCGAAGGGTTAGTAGTGGATCCTCAGACCCAGGTCATCATTAACTTGGTGAAACAGGGGAAGACAAAATGGTTTTGGGTAGAAGATGGCCTTTTATACACGAAGGGAAAGCGAATTTATGTTCCTCGGTTCGCAGGACTAAGATGGGAGCTGATAAAGGAGTGCCATTATACTCTTTGGGCAGGTCATCCGGGTTAGCGGAGAACACTATCCTTGCTGCACAGAGGTTACTATTAGTCAAATGATCAAAACGAAGTGATGGATTATACGCAGACTTGTCACATTTTCCAGCAAGACAAAGTGGATCAGGATTTGCCACTTGGACAGCTAGAGCCACTTCCTGTACCGACTCGACCTTGAGAATGCGTCTCTCTGGACTTTATCTCTGGGTTACACAAGACTAAAGGATATGGTTCCATACTCGTGATCATCGACCGATTATCTAAGTATGCAACATTCATTCCAACTCCAATTGTTTGCCCGGCAGAGAAAATAGCGCGTCTCTTTGTGAAGCACATTGTTAAGTATTGGGGCATGCCAAAGGACATTGTCAGCGATAAAGATTTGAGATTTACTGGGAAGTTTTTGAGGGAAGTATTTAGATTACTGGGATCCACTCTCAACTTTTCAACCAGTAACCATCCACAATCAGATGGTCAGACAGAACGCTTCAATGCAATGTTGGAAGAGTACCTCTGGCACTTCGTCAGGGTGAATAAGAAGAACTGGGCCGAACTCCTAGATGTAGCACAGTTTTGCTTTAATCTGCAGAAGAGTTCCTCAACCAACAAGAGTCCTTCTGAGATACTATTGGGATAACAACCCCTCACACCGCACACAGCGGCCTCCTATTATAAAGGAAACGTTCCGGGAGCCTACCACCTTGCAAAGGAATGGCAAAAAAATACTGATATTGCCCAGGCCTATCTGGAGAAAGCGTCAGCCAGAATGAAGAAATGAGCCGATCAGAAGAGGCGACCAGATCCTTTTTAAGTTGGGGACCTTGTTCTGATCAAGAGATCCCATCTCAAGCACTGAGGTGGCAGAATACACCAAGGCCTAGTATCCAAGTACATCGGTCTGACGCCGATCATTGGCAAAGTTGGGAAGATTTCCTACAAGCTTCAATTACCATCCCATCTTCGCTTCATCCATCCAATGTTCCATGCCAGTGCTCTAAAGCCTTACCACAAAGACAAGGAAGATCTAAGCAGAAGTACCGTCAGACCTCATGTTCCCCTCAAGCCAAGTTCTAGAGAGTGTTCTTGCTCACAGAGTGACCCATGTTTACCTGGACACCAAAGAGGAAGTCTACGAGTACCTTGTGAAGTGGAAGGATCTACCAGATACAGAAGTTAGCTGGGAGCACCAAGATTCTCATCCTCTTCTGGTCTAACTAAGGAAGATTGAGGCCAAACAAGATTTTTTGCAGCTTTTGAAGAAAACATGAAATGAATTGGAAGATGAACGTTGACTAACTCAATTCGAGGAAGAAATTATGTGGCGCACAAGGCAACCCAATTATAATGATTACAATAATTCTGACAATTTGACGATTACGAATCAGACAATTTGTATGACAACTCTCGATATGACTAAGGATGTTAAGTTCTTTAATTATAATAATTTCTTTAAACTATTGTAGAATTCTCCAACTTGGTATATGGCTTCAGCTAGAGTTCCTGCTTTCAATATATGAAGAACTACCATCCACCATGAACTTTCAGTTTCTGTTGAGCGGAGACCAAACCAACCTTATAAACATATTATTGGTAAACAATGTCTTCGAATGCAATTAGACTTCAAGGATACCAAAGTACTAATCATTGATGAGTACAACATGCTTAGAAGATCGATGCTAGCATAGGGCTGCTAATTTAACCCGCCCCGCCGGATCCCTGCCCTGCCCCGCCCTTAGTGAGGCGGGTTTGGTATGACTATAGCGAGTATAAGGCGGGTTTGGTTTTTTTTTTTTAACCCATTTATTTATTAGGGCAGGTCTGGTTTTAGGCTCAAATAAATGGGGCCCCGTTACCCGACCTAGTTATAAAGGATATGACTTGAATACCCTTAAGTTAAAACTAATTCTAAAGACATGTTAGTTAAGTCCAGCCTCTTGTCTCCTCTCCTGTCTTCATTTTAACTGTAGTGGGCCAGATTTTTTTGCTGTATTATTACTATTTATAATTATACATCTATATTTTATTTTCAATTATCATGCATGGTGTTTCATCAGTTCAGTAGTTTCTGCTGTTGTTGGGCAGAGGATGTAGGGTTTTGATTGTAGGAGCCCGTGGTTGGCTTAGAGGTTTGTTGTTGTTGTTGTTGTGTTGGTGGTGTGGTGTGATCCGGGGGGGGGGGGATCCGTGTTAGGATTCTTGGGTTTTCCAGTTTTCCTTTGGAAGGAATCGTTTTGGTGTTCTGGGACCTAACTGTCCCATTCTATTCGAATAGACCCTTCCCTATTCGAATACGTTTCTGCCTGGTTGGTTATTTTCGAACAAATTTAACTGTGTTCGAATACATTCCTACCTGCTTTGTTTTTTTCGAATAGGAATGTCTTCTATACGAATAGATTCTTTCTTGTTCGAACAACATTTTCTTTTGTTTGAATAAATGTCTGCTCAGTTGAATTCCTCCTCTTGTGTTCTGTTCGAACAAGCCATTTTCTGTTCGAATAGTCTTCTACCTGCATTGTTCTATTCGAATAAGAACATATCCTGTTCGAACAGAGGCGTATTTAAAAGACCAGATTGGGTCTTTCCTCGCGTTTCTTGGCCGTTGCTTTGCCTCGAGATAAGTGTTGTGTTTCTAGGATTTTAATTACCCATTTCCTTTTCATCCTCTCTCTCACTTATCACTTCTTCTCTCTCTCTCTCCTCACAATCTCTTTCTCATCGACTCAAGTTTTCTTTTTTAGGGTTTGATCTCGGCAGCTTTACCCTTTGTTCAGCTCTCTCGCCTTTGAGGTTCGTGCTCTCTTTCTTCGTTTACTCTCCATATTGCGATTATGGGGTGCTGGTTTAGGGTTTGTGCTTGCTGGGCTGATTTTAGGGTTTGTGATTGTGAGGGTTTGTTTGGATTTGCATTATTGGTGATTAGGGTTTGTGGTGTTTGTAATTATCGCAGGTATTGGGTTAATTGTTGGTTTATGATTATTGGAGGAATTGGGTGTTCGGTGGTTGTGATTGTTTGGGTTGCATCAGCATTTATTTGGTGGACTATGGTTGATCAGAGTGGCACAGCGGAAGCGTGGTACGATTGTGGATTTTGTTGCAGTTTGTGTTATTGATTTGGGTGTGGTACTGATTTGAATTTAACATTTGGGTAAGAATCCTTTTTTGGAATTATGATTGGGCTTTGGGTCTTGATAGTAGTTGACGTTGTGGTGTTCCTAGTCCTTCCAATGATTGATTCGGAGTTCTGGAAGTCGATTCGCAAAGTACATTTGTCTTGGGTGTGCTGATTACATTTTTGCCAGGTTCGTCATCCTCGAGCGTGGTTTTGATCAGGCGAGTTTTATCTTCCTGAATAACTAGATCATTATGCTGATTTATGAGTTATCGTAACACATAGTTTATTATGTTTATGTCGTGATTAGGTTAGTATATGGTTGATTGCTTAGGGCACCTTTGGGTTAATCGCTTAGTCTTAGAATTATCCTAGGTGTTATTTGTGTTCTCGAGGCTTTGTCCTTGAGCATTGTTATTGATTTGGCAGTTGTTTGGAATGTTAGATTTCCTGTTGGAGTGTGGTATCCCTTGGTTTGGTTAGTTGTTGGTGGTGAATAGACAGTTTATCTGTAGTAGTTGATTGTGGGCTATCTGGTTAGAGGCTGGTAGGTTATCCTGTGTGTACTAGTCTGTGTTGACAGCTATGGTACTCTAGCACTTGATGGTATTCATGTTAGTTAGAAGATCTTAAAGACTGAGGTTGTTTGGATGTTGTGACTGGTGAGTCACTGTTTGTATCCGTGTTAGGATTGTTTGCTACTCTCCTTGGCAGGTGTCTATCCTATGTGTGCTTGCCGTGTTAGCGGTCGTTGTGTTTCAGTCTTTTAGGATCTGTTCGCATCTGTAGATCATAATTTATTCTTCTTATCTTGATGAGGTCAGAATACATAACAAAGCTCTACATCGGCTGACCCTCGATAGGATTTCGGATTCCTACATCGGGTTAAAATAGTAGGCGAGTTGTTGGCGACAGGTACTATCATATCAATTACCCATCTGGGAGTGTGGGATGGTATGAGACAGTCCTCAGGAACCGGGTATTATCCTCGAGGTTGAAATTCCTAGAACTTGTAAATACTGTTTCGGACGTTGGCTCCGTGTGTAAATCCGTACTGTGGTCGAGCTTGACAAAAATCGTACCTATTGTATCCAACTAAGATCTCTTTAAGGTAAACTTCATTTTCTTCGGTTATCTATCCTCAATCATTCATCATTAGGGCTTTAGTTCATCATATCATATCATCCAGCATTTGGGATAATTATGGGATTATCCCAATTCATTTCATCTCATCATATCATATCATGGCACTTCTGCATATTCTCAATTCATCGTCTCTTACTATTACCGTAACTTCCGCATTCCTCATCTCCTTCTTCCTTTCCTCTTCTTTATAGAATCATCTTTATTAGTGTGGTTGTTTAGCCTGGTTGGGTTAGAGGGGGGCGTGGTTTGCTCACTCTTGCGTGTTATTTTCTTTCTGAGATCAGATGGTTAGCAAGTTGTAGTTTCTTATGAGTTTCATATTAGTTTTTGAGGATGTTGTTGGTGCTTAGTCTCTGTGGATGGAGATGTTTATGGCTTATTTCATCTATTGGCATAGTGGCTGTACGTGGCGCTGTAGGCTTCAGCAGTGTTTGAAGTGTAGTTTATAGTATTGGTATTTCTTTTGGCTTCTGGCTTGTAGCCTAATAGATTTATTAGGGTTATTGTACTTTTCTATTAAATATTTGTGGCAGACTTGGTATATTATTTTTATTATTATCAACAACATTATATCTTATTTTCATATTATTCATCTCATTGGTTGGTATAATTGATTAGCTATTTTTGGGAGTTAGTGAGCCGTGGTTTTGCTCACTTTCGCATTTTCCCCCTTTCAGAGGCAGGTTGTTTGCCTTAGTAGATAGTATTACAATTGATGTCTAGAAAGATTACTCAGGTCTTTCTCCATGATTTTGTGATCTTCCATTGCTTGCTCAAAATCTATTTTGGCTTGCCAGTGTTGCATTGCTTCCGCTCTTCTTTTTTCCTTTTCTTCTTTCGCTTGTCTCTTCTCCAACTGTAGTTCATCTAGCATTGTTTGGATATCGCTACCAGATGCAACAATACCATCCAATGCCTTTTGTGTTGCAATATTCTTTTTAAAGAGTTTTTGGCCGATAGGCCTGCTTCCACCCTTATACAGCGAACTATCTAATTCAGAATTTGGGCCCGCGGATTAAGATGTAGGTGGGCCGTTGGGGTCCTTCGATAGATTGTTTAATCCGACCGAGTTCTCCGGAGAAGAATTGTCCGATGTTCCCTTGGCTACATTTCTTAGTATATTCCCCGCATGGTTCAACCCATCATCCCTTAGGTTGGCCCATCGCGGTTCTCACGCCAAAATCTTATACGCTTCATGGTGTTTGAAGTCATTGCTGCCATTCAAGCCTTGATGGATCTTGTGTGAATAATTTTCCTACAATTCACAAAATTACCAAATACAAATAAATAACGTGTATATCCGCGGGAAAATAAATAAAATTGAGTTAAAAGAAATTAGAACGTACCCGATCTTCTTTTGTTTTCTCGCTGTCGTTCCTAAATCGTTCTTGAGCAACTATCCCCTTGTACGCCACACATTGTGCATTAAAGGTATACCATTGAGATTTGGTCGACCCACTTGATCGTCGTGTGGGGCACTTGGGGTCTCTGTTAAAGGCAATGTTGACCTTTTGATATAAAGTGAAACCCTTTGTGCGGCCCATTGTCTGGACAGAAGCTGTTACCCACGCCTTTGCGAGACACGTAAAGTCTGCTTTCATCCAATGCAGCCCACCATCATCTGTCTCGTCCAAAAACTCAGTATCTTCTGGCACTTGCACGCTATGTCTTTGTTTTGCAGGTGCTCTTTTCTTTCTTCATCTTCATTTTCCTTTATGGGGCACCGCCACTTCAACATGTATTGACGCATTTGCGTCACTTTGACTGTGTTGAGTAGATTCACCATGGAATAGGTAGTTCTGAAAGTAATTTAGAGATTGTAAACCTTGAGGTTGAGTGAGTGGATAGGGTTGATAGTACGGGCTAAACGCCTGAGGTTGCGATTGAGAGAGAGTAAATAGATTTTGATATTGTCCATAACTAGGATCCCCTTGCGACATGGTTAACGAAGGTGGGGTCTGTGATTGGAATTGAGGTTGGAATTGCGATGGGTTGAGGTAGAGGTATGAAGTGAATTGTGATGATGGACGTTGAGCGAATGGAGTTGAAGGTGGGTTATGGGAGGATGGGGCGACGGTGTAAAGTTATTACTACTGGTGCTGGAGTTCGCTATTTGGGGAGAGCGTAGAGGTTCTCCTCTATGCTCGGCTTCCTTGGTTTTGGGGGAGAAGAAGTAGCCAGGGAGTGATTTAGAAAAATAATTGAGATTGGATTACCGCACGGTGTTCCTTTTACCGCGCGAAAAATTCGGGCGATAAAAGGAGTACCGCGGAGTAATCCAAACACCGCCAAACTCATTTTTTTTTTGTGAGCTCCTCACACTCGGTTGAGTTCTGACACAGCCACGTTGGAGAACTCACACCCGTTTTTCGCTGCAAGAGGCTCAAAGTGTCCACCCTGCTGCATATGCTCTGATAATAAAAGTTTATTTTAGTACTTCAAGCAAACAACCCCACTAAACCTAATTATCACATTTAAAAATTAAAAAGATGAAGGTTGAGGAACTCATCACATTTATGCAGATTCAATCTGAAACGCAAGCATTGAAACTCAGGAGAAGAAGATTTGTTCTTTATCATCACTTCCATTGCACAGCAAGGTAAATACAAGCATTTGTATATGTATTCTTGTTGTTGTACCGGTAGTGATATACTTATTCCATTGATTTTCATCTGTAAGAGCAACATCAATGGAGATGACTACTACTTCTGCCAAGTATGCTTCATTATCAATGTGATGATTCCTTTTATTTTTCAAATAGGGCAATGGAGACTCCTTGCTAATATTCATTCATTTCACAGTCCCAACTCCCAAAGGAATGGTGGTCGTACAACATCCTTGGGAAACTTATAATAAAACCACATTAGTTATCTCGAGGAGGCTGTTTGTATGCCAACACTAACTAGAATATAACTCATTGAGAACCCATTAAGCAGATTTACTCTGAAACTCAAGCATTGACTTTAGGAGAGGAAGGCTTTTTTGTTATAATCATCAAACGGTATTTCCAAAAGTTGTCCGATCATCTCTTCCAAAACACACAAAGCTCTTAACCATTTATCTTTCATCAACTACAGCAAATAACAATGAAGATGGTTACTACTGCTGCCAAGTATGTTGCCATGACTGCTGCCAAGTATGCTTCAGATCAAGCTTTACGTCATATCGGGTACTTTTTTTTTATTACCAGACATGTCTACTACTACTTCATCTGTGTTGAGTGTATATTCCTGTTCTATACCTGTATTTATACTTGATTTTCATCTACTAGAGCAACAACAATGGAAGGTGCTGCCATTGTAGCTACTCTTATGAAAGAACTTGCCAATCCGACTGTTCTTTATATCAACTATTATGTTCGTTGCAAGAGACACGTGAACGGCTTTCAAAACAAAGTGCAAAATCTGCTAAGGCTGGAAAATGAGGTTAAAATGAAAGTCAATTTAGCTCGAGATAATGGAGATGTGATCCTCCAAGTTGTTCAACACTGGCTGGAGCAGGTTGTCGAAGTTCAGGGCGAAGTGGTTCATCAAGCTACATCCATGAATAGCAGTTTTGAGGGATGGTGTTATGCTTGTCATCACCTTGGCAAAGAATTGGAAAAGAAGCTTGACGGGCTCCTTGCACAGGGGAACATCTTTAGTAGTGTATCAAATCCTGCACCTGTCCCACCAAGAGTAGCAGAACATTTTGATGCTTTTGCATCAAGAGAAGCCACCAAGAAAAAAGTCATCGAAGCACTGAAAGATATTAATACCAAATTGGTTGGGGTTTACGGAATGGGAGGGGTTGGCAAAACGATCTTCATAAAGGAAATACGCGAACAAGTCGAAGAAACAAAGCTTTTCGATAAGGTTGTGTATGTAACGGTTTCTCAAAACCTCGACTTGAGAGGGATCCAAACACAGATCGCAGAGAGCTTGAACATAAAAATTGAAGAACAAAGCATACCAGCAAGGGCTGCAAAACTGTCGGCGAAATTGAAGCAAGAAAAAAGTATCCTTCTAATGTTGGACGACCTATGGAAGAGATTGGAATTAAATGATGTGGGAATTATCCTTAGCGATGTTGGTGAAAACATTTGCAAAGTGTTAATCACCTCAAGGAAATTAGATGTATGTGATTCCATGAATACCACAGAAAACATTAAGGTCAATGTACTATCAAAGAACGATTCCCTCGAGCTATTTCGACAGGAAGTGGGTGATATAGACTTTAATTCCCAACATGTAACTTTGGAGGAGGTCGTTAATGAATGTGATGGTTTGCCTTTAGCGATTGTTACACTTGCAAGAACTTTAAGAAATAAGGACAAAGGCTTTTGGACTGCTGTTATTCAACAACTAAGGAAGTCCATGTACGAAGGTATGGATCCTGTCAACTCTTCGATAAGAGTGAGCTACGACTTCTTGAAATCAAGCAAAACCAAACTATGTTTCTTGCTGTGTGCCTTGTTTCCTGAAGATCACAAGTTGACAATGGATACACTTGTAGGGTACGCTATGGGGGAGGGTTTGCTTGGAGAGGTAGAAACTTTGAGCGAAGCAAGGGGAAACCTGCATATAATGGTGGATACACTCGTATCTTCTGGGCTGCTGTTGAAAGGGGATGATGAAGGATATGTAATAATGCACGATATCGTTCGTGATGCTGCAATTTCGATAGCTCGTGAGAATGAAAGCGAGTCGATCATGAATGCTGGGCTGGGACTGCAAAAATGGCCAAAACTAAAAGAAGCAGGGAAGTGTTTGCGATTGTCATTGATGAGTAACGATATCTGTGAGGTCCCTGTTGATATACCAGAATGCTCGCAACTCGTGACTCTATCTTTGGCAAGTAACAGGTCGTTGGTGGATATTCCAGATGGGTTCTTTGAAGGTATGAAACGTCTTGCAACTTTAGATTTGAGCGATACTCATATCTTGTATCTACCACAATCGCTTTCATCTCTTAATAATTGTCTCCGATCACTGTATTTGGATGGTTGCTGGAGTTTAGCATATATATTGCCGATTGGGAATCTGAAGACACTCGAAATACTTAGTTGTAAAAAAGCTGGAATTTCGCAGTTGTTGCCTGAAGAAATAAGCGGATTGACAAATCTGAAGATGTTGGACTTGTCGCATACCGGTATTCTTGATTATATCTTACCTAACGTGATTTCAAGCTTGTCTAGCTTGGAAGAGTTGTACATGCATGATAGCTTTAGCGGGTGGAAGATTGAAGGAACTGAACAAATGACACCAACTGCTAGTTTAGCTGAGGTTGCATCCTTGACTAATCTGACTAGTCTACACTTGGATATAGTATATACCAAATGTTTGTCCACAGATATCGGGTCGTGTCATCACTGGGAGACGCTAGAAAATTTTGAAATCCGTATCCTCGAATCTAAAAGGTTACACATGGACGTGTCCAAATCCAAAAAGTACGTGTTCCTCGAAACAAACTCAGATTCTTTCCCAGTTGCAGCTTGGGTCAATGTTTTGATGAAAACAACTTATGATCTGCATCTAGAGTGGTGTTTTGGTCTGAAGAATGTTTTACAGCTCAATCCAAAAGGCAGGTTCTACAACTTGAAAACTCTCCAACTTGAAAACTGTCCGGAAATGGAATATGTTGTAAATGTGGAGGAACCCGAGACCATTTTCCCTCAATTGGAGACTTTGAATCTTTTGAAAATGAAAATATTAAAGGCAATCTGGAATGGGCCCCTTGTAGAAAGGTCCTTTGAGAAATTAAAAGTCCTTGAGATCACTTGGTGTCCCGAATTAGTGAATGTTTTGCCCTCTCTGCTGTGGACAAGGCTACAAAATCTCCAAGAAATCGAAATAATGAATTGCCATAAATTAGAGAAGGTATTTGAGTCGGACGGTTTTGAGGATGGGCATGCTAGCATTCTCAAGTTAAGATCCATGAAGTTGTATAAATTAAATAGTCTGACGTCGATATGGAAGGGAGCCGTACCACTCATCAGACTCGAAAACCTCAAAATACTGAATGTGTACAAATGTCCAAACTTAAGATCGAGGCACCTCTTCCCTTCAGTGGCATTTACACAAAGATTCCAACAATTGGAGGAGCTTGAAGTAAGCTCGTGCCACCAATTCACAAAATTAATAGCAGAGGAAGCGGAAGGGATGGAAATCAAATCTTGTCCAATCAACTTTATTGCTTTGCCTCCTCAACCTCCAATCTTCTCTAACCTAAAAAAGCTAAATATCAAAAAATGCAATGGCTTGAAGTGCATCTTTCCGATTCAAATATTACAAAGTCTCCTGCAATTAGAAGAGTTGGAAGTATTCAATTGTTTTGACATGGAAGAGCTATTTGAATTTGAAGTCTGCCAAGAGGAAGAAGATGGAAGCATGACCATACGGTTGCCCCATTTAAGGATCTTAAAACTAAAGAGTCTAGCAAGACTCTCGAGCTTCTTCTGCCACCAAAGGAAGTTACATCATGTCCTCCTCGATTGCCCTTCCTTGGAGGAACTTGAGATATCTGAATGCCCGAATTTGAAGAGGCTCCCCTTTGGTCCCCAGAGCATACCCAAACTGGAAAAGTTTTTAATAAAAACTGAATTGTTTGAAACGCTGGAATGGGATGATCTTAGTGTCAAGTCGCAACTACAACAGTTTCTATCAAAGGATTTGGTATGTGCCCTAACATTTTAACTTAACATTAAAATTTTATCCTTATTCTCTCTATTCCAATGAGATTTATTTTCATGTTAAACTGAATTTTTGTTCAAAGATAATTCTACTTCATTTTTTCTTTGTCTTTTTGCGAAATACAAAAAACACTCTGGAAAGGTATTTGAATTTGCCTACACTATGGGGTCTGCCTTCAGATTATGTTTTTTATGAGTGTCTATAGGTTAAATGCTCAAATTTTTAAGTAGTTTGCGACTTTTCCGTGATGGCTTAAACTATAAAATGTTGGCTAACTTTCTAAACGAAAAGCATGTTTTATCGGTCAATATGATAAACGCTTTTTGATTGATACATTGTAATAACAGATATATCTACGACATATGCCAATTTTTTCAATAGTACTACTTCTATTCAGGAAAGGCAAAAACAAATAACCTCCCCTATTCCGTCTTTCAATGATATATTGATACCAAGATATTTTAACCATGCAAAAGTACGGTTTAGATTTCTCAAATGTTGTTTCCCCAAATTTTCTTTTTCTTCCAAATGAAGCTTATCTTGCCAAAAAACATCATTTCAACCCATAAATGTACATGACAACAGGAAAAAAAATACGAAGAGGAATAGGAAGAAGATGATGATCGATGATGTGAAGAGGAGGATTAAGATAAAGGTGAAAAAAGAGTGAAAGAATAATGCAAGTATGGGGGTTGATTCAAATGGGTAATTAAGTAGGCAACGACGTGCTAATGTTCAAAACTCAAATGGTTGATTCAGCTGAGCAGGATAACTACTAATAATAACAGAACTACAAGGTGATTTCTTATTTTTGGTCGCTCGTTGTTATTATCGTAAAGACGTTTTAAATTCCTGTTGTTATTCATGATTGGAGCAAAATATTATTCTCAGTGTCAAATACTTGTAAGGACGTACTGCTTTAGTGTGTTGATATAATTTTAGTTCTTCAAAGTAAGTTTTTTTTTTCTACTCTCTCTCTATAATGTATTGTTTCAACTTATGGTCTTAACTGTTAATCATCTTAACCCACATCTAGGCACACTAGCTAAATATTAGGTGTTTGGCATGCATTTGTAGTTAGTAGTTGAGGCTTGGATATATTATTTTGGAGCTCAAATCTTCTCCACGTATGTTTAGTATTGACGAGCACTATCGCGCATGCTAGGCCATTATGCTCAGTTATTAATTAGGCATTAAATGTGTAAAGAATCAGTATTTAACGCAATCTATTTATATGTTGACAGTGTTTCCAGTAACATAATTCCTCATTTTGGTCCTCACAAACACATCCCTTTTTCTGGTTTTACATCAAATGAATTTTGCACAAAATATGTGATACAGAAATTGCTGTTTGATGCTTCCTCAATAAGTTATTAATAAGAACTGCATATCTTTTGAAATTCTTACACTCAATACAGATACTCCCAAATGAAGGTATCGCAGCGTTATCTCCTTTAATCTTGCAGACGAATTAAGGCAGAATGTTTCTTTGCGTGGGCCAGGAGCCGAAGGTGGAGCTAGCGCCAGAGGCGTGAGTCAGGAGACGAAGGCGTGAGCTATAGTAGGGGTGGCAACGGGTCGGATTCGGGTCGGGTCTTCTTATTTCAGGACCCATAACCATTTAAGTCGGGTATATCGGGTTCGGGTCCTAACAAGATAGTCCCAAACCCGGTCCATTTAAATTTCGGGTTTTTAGTCGGGTTCGGGTCCGACCTTGGACATATATTATTTCGTGTATCAGTTTGGTAAACACTTTTTGCAAAACTTTGTAATTATATATCATATAATAATACTCTGACTTGACATCAAAATTCACCTCCAAGCTAGAAGAATTCACACACAAATGTACAAGCACATATCAAAAACATAATTTATAAAGCATATTCTCAATAAAATACCTCGTATCTTGTTAAAGTAGATGAAATTAAATTCACATAAGAAAATTAAGTCTTACTGCAATAATAAAAAATAAGCAAACCGGTTTAAAAAGTTCAACATCATAAATAAATGTTACTCCAAAATAAATAAATGGCACGTAATCTGCAAGATCTAGGTTCATCTTTTATTGTGCTTCCAACTTAGAAAACGTGTTTCACTCATGATATCAACCAAACAAACAAATTAAGATTTAAGATAGACAAATACAATAAACTAAGTAAAATACTTATGACTTCAAGAATTTACCTAATAATTATATTAATATTCACCATCTTCTTAAAGTTAAATACTTAAACTTGAGTTTTAATCGGGTCGACCCGAAATACCTATCGGGTTTTATATCATCGGGTTCAGGTCCTATCGGGTCGGGTCATAAAAGACCCGAATTTAAATGGGTAGTAGAAAAGAGGATCCAAACCCGACTCGAATGACTTTGGTTCGGGTTCGAGTTCAGGTAATCGGTTCTACATTGCCACCCCTAAGCTATAATGCTATTTGCGCAAAACCCGGAAAATGAGTCACTTTGGCCTATGGTGCCTATATAAATATATATATATATGAGCCACCTTATGAGAGAGAGGGAAAGTAGATAAGCCACCTCATTCCTTATAAGGGGACGGATTCGGGGACCCTAAAGGAGCACCACTCATCAAATTGAGATAAGTGGCTGGCAAAAATTGAGTTTTTCCCTAATAGGGAATGAGGTGGTATTACATTAATGAGGTGTTTTAACTACTTTCCCTCTCTCTCATGAGGTGGCACTAATAAAAACATAACTACAAGGTGATTTCTTATTTTTGGTCGCTCGTTGTTATTATCGTGAATACGTTTTAAATTCCTGTTGTTATTCATGCTTAGAGCAAAATATCATTCTCAGTGTCAAATCCTTGTAAGGGCGTACTGCTTTAGAGTGTAGAAATAATTTTTATTCTTCAAAGTAAGTTTTTTTCTCTACTCTCTCTATAATATATTGTTTCAACTTATGGTCTTAACTGTTAATCATCTTAACCTACATCTAAACACACTGACTAAATATTAAATGTTTCACATACATTTGTAGTTAGTAGTTGAGGCTTGGATACATTGTTTTGGAACTCAAATCTTCTCTTCACATATGTTTAGTGTTGATTAAGTGATTATGTTTAGTTATGATGACTTATTTACTTTAATATTGTTAATGCGTATTTGATCTGAAAGTAATTCTTCTTCCAGTGCAATTGCAAGGGTCCTCCTTTGTTTTATTTGGAATATCTTAATCATTCTACAAGTTATTGTAACCATTGTTTCTTGGGGGAAGTGACAATTGAAACCGAAGTCATCAGACAATTTTGTGTTAGGAAGAAAGGAAAAATAACTTTGATGACATGCCTAAATCCTTGCACAATACTTAAACTTAAAGTGGGAAGTTGGAAATGTTTGTTGAGTTTGGTCTTCCAAGAAAAGCTTTGTGGGTACTTTAGGAATATAGTTATGCTTCTAGTTAATAAATGGTGCGACTATGATTCTTCTCTTGCTTAGCTCAGGTATAGATCAGGGTGTTGCTCCAGGATTACCACCCATAAAAGATATCCTAGGTTGGAGCAATGCACCTAATTGCAGAACTTGGATAAAAGTCAATAATCCTTGGTTTGCATGGATTTCCACTGCGTGATACCATTTATACATTGCTTTCAAGCAATGCCATGGTGGTATTAAGTAAAAAGTTGTAAATGATGTACAATTTCCTCATTGAGTAGTGATTTTTCAGCCATGGAAAACTATTACTTAATGTCTCAATTTTTCTTACAAAATATTTTCATTTCATAATACCTTGCAGGCCTTTTGCTATGGAAAGCTAGAAGCTGGTGTTCTGACATTTGTGATTCCCACAGTACTTCTCAAGAACTTGGTAATACTTTCTCTTCCAAATTCAACATAATTAAATTGAACATTTTGCATTTTATATACTAGTCCACATTTATAATTTAAGAAAGTTAAATCAGGGTCTGCTTAGTACAGCCGGATTAATCAAGCAGAGCTTAGATGCCTGCTTTGTCTAGATATTGACGGGTCTCATCTGGAAAATGCAGACATGTTTAATGGATGATGGTGTGAAACTTAGTCTATTAGGTGTATGGATAGCTCTCTTTGCGGTACTTGCAGCAAAGAAATTCACTCAATCCATTAGGGTACTTCTTCATATATCTTATTTGCTTCTTGCTAGCGGTAAAAATGGATATCTCCAGTAAGCATATTTGGACTAGCGCCGGAGGCGTGAGTAAGGAGCCGTAAGGTGGAGTTAGCGCCGGAGACGTAGGAGTTAGTGTCGGAGGCGTAAGCTATAACAAAGCAAGCCGGAAAAATGAGTCACTTTCGCCTATGGTGCCCAAACACTTAAGATGATGCTTTCATTTGTGAAGATCAATGGTTTTCATAAATTGGTCCCAAACCAACATAATGAGGTGGAAAGTAATATCTATGCCTTGGTGACACCATTTCAAACAAAAACACAATTTTCCCTTAATAATTTACTTCCTCTCTCTACCAAGAAGCAAATCCTCCATTCTCAAGCTCCAAAAAGCCCTAGAAACCTATGAAGAAAGCCTTAAGAACAATAGCTTCACCTCCCAGGCCCCATGAGGGTGTGCGACATGTGCGAAGACACAGGGCCCAAAAAAAAAAATGCCTTAGCCCAAATTTTTATTTATTTAACCCAACTCATTTTAGATTTGACAACACCAAACCCATTATACAAAGGCCCACAAATCAAATACCCAACTTCTCAAAACAAGCCTAGTACTATAAAAAAAAATCTCTAAAAAAAAAAGAAGGTATAAAAGGCCATTTTTTTTATTTTTTTTTCGCACGGGCCTTATAAAAGCCCAAGGCCGGCCCTGTCACCACCCCAACCAATCTTTGTTTCAATTTCCACGAAGAAGCTTTCATTTTCCAGATATGGGATTTCTTCGCTTTCGTCTAACTCCAAGAAGTAAGGTAAGTTTGTATATTAAGTTTTGAACTTGTAATATCACTATAAACAACTTTTATAATTTTTGTGCATTTTGGTTTTTGTAACTGTGCTGAACTGTTTCGGAACTGATTCGTTCGAAATTTTGGGTAGGATATGGAAATTCGTGCTCCGAAGAGTTTCGAAAGAGTTTGGCGAAACAGAGATTAGTTTCAAAACATATTTACGGAACTTGTTGACCACAAACTCAACACCCACTTTCATTTAATTCTTACCGAAATTAAGCGAGTTTCGAAAAATGGAAAACAAAACTGATTTTTTATATTTCATGATTATGATGGGCGATGTTGATTTACTATCTGTTGCATTTTGTTCATCGATTTTTTAAGAGGAGGAAGGTGCAAGTGTTGTTGCACTCAAAAGTGATGCATTTGGTTATTTAGGACGAACACCTACAATTCCAGTAATCTTATTTATTTCTTGAAGTAGTTTTGAATCATCTATTTTGTTTTTTTTTCTTGAGTTGTATGTTTGACTTTCAAAGGCGTCTGATCTGAAAGTAGTGAATACAAATTGCTTTGAATTGATCAATTTAAGACTATTTAGTTTCGAAAACTAAAAAATGAAACTATACTTCTTATTTCCTTACCCTTTAGTCCCCTATAAGTGGAGTAGTTTATTCGTAAGTGGTGTCCTAATTGTAAATTTAAATTCATGATATAATGATAGTTAGATTTCATAGACATGTTAGTTTTAATGGATTGCGCTGTGAGTGGCTATTGCATTCATTAAGTTATTCTGTCGCTTTGACCATGAACCGCATACGACAGTGATTGAAGTCCCCCTCCAAACTAGCTTTGAAATATATTGGGAGTACGAAATGCTTTTTGCAATTTCTGAGGAAGACATATGAAATGACTTGGAAGATGAACGCTGACTAACTCAATTCGAGAAAGAAATTATGTGGTGCACGAGGCAACCTAATTATAATGATTACAATAATTCTAATGGTTACGAATCAGACAATATTTGTTAGAACTTAACATGGTGTGGAGAGCTCACACTCAAAAAAAGAGTGAGGCGGACTTTAAAAGCTCACGCGTTATTTACTATTCCGCATGGATTAAAAATCCCCGCTGCAACCCAAACTTTTATTTTCTATCTCTGCTTGTTTCCCTGTCCCTCCTCTTCGACTAAAAGCAACATAGAAGTTGGAACTCTACCACTTCTCACAACTCAATCTCTCCGAACCCACTGCCATCTTCATCTCCGCAAATCAACAACAAAACACAATGAAACGATGAACTAAAGAGCTTCCACGTCATGAAAAATAGAGTACAAATTGACTCAGTATGTGTTATTCTCCAATCAAGATCCTCTAATCTCAAAAGCTAGAGAGAAGGTTTTGATGGTACAAGAGATAAAGTGTTTTTTATAGAAAGAGAAGATAAAGATTAGTGTGTGAAGAGAGTCACGACATATACTAGAGTTTTGGTTGGTCTTTTTTTGTGTCTGACTGGGTGGGCCAAACAACTGCTGGAGATGCTCTTATTACAGCTACTGAGACTCAACAGGGTTCAATTCAAAGCCATCAATAATTCAAAGCCATCAATACAAAACCATCCATTAGGAAAGTCTAATTAAGCAAAATAAGAGAGAGAGAGAGAGAGAGATGATGAAAGTTTCAGAGATTGTTGCTGCTTTGAATCTGTTACCTCACCCAGAGGGAGGTTTCTACACAGAGACATTCAGAGATACTTCAATCTCTCTTCCAAAATCCCAACTTCCACCCCAATGTAAGCAAAAAACCATACTTAATCTTAATTTATATAAATCACTTTATATGCTTGTTACTGAAATTCAAAGTTTGTACCCTTTTATCATCTATTATGTTGATCATCCATCTTATCTGCTGAGTTGTATATCCCCGTTCTATTTAGGTTTATAATATGCACGCTTTTAACTTTTGAAACCCTTAGAATTGCTTTTCATGTAACCCTTAGAATTGATTGAGGAATGCATATCGGCCATGACTGACCTAATTGTTGGAGCACACTCATCATGAGCTATCTTATATCTGCACATCCGGATAACATTAGTAACGGCTAGTACACTATTAACCCAAATGTCCTCTATATAAGAATTGAAGGAACTAACAAGCTTGAAAATATGTATAAGGGACCAGGTTGAGATAGAGAGATTGAACTGAGAGCTTAACTAACTCCATATGTATTTAGAAAATGGGTAGTGGATAAAGAGATGTTGAACATTCTCTACCTCTCGCTTGCAGACTCTACATTGAGAGGCTAGTGAGATACCTATTGTCTACACTTTAACATCAACTGAGACAACCTTCTGGATAACTCTCCATGCAAGATTGGAGTGTATGGGAGAGCAGTAGATCTCCACAAATACTCCACCAGCATAGTGAACTTCCTTCTGATTTGTTCATGAGCTGACTTGGTTGAGAAGTTTCCCTGAAGATCAGGCTTGTATGTACACTTATCAGTCCCAGCATGATTAACAAAGATATCTACAAGGTTAACTCCTGTTTGAGCAAGAAGCTGAGAGAGGCATTCTGATTAGGATTCCAACCATTATTAGTCGAAAGATGTGAGACCATAGTTTGGAGATGACTTTGCTAAATGCGAGAAAAAGAAGGAACCTCTTTAAGATCTCCAAGATCAGTCCAGCTGTCAGACCATGCATGCACTGTAGAACTATCACCCGTTGTAGGTTCAATAGGACGAAACCAATGGTCATGAAGAGTTGTAGAAGTTTTAAAAGGTCCTGTTGACAAAATTTGGGCAAATGAAAACACATCTTCATCAAATTGAACATGGCAATAAAGATCGATTCTACAGGACAACATATTCTGGAGCACGGTCAAATAGTAACTCGTAGGGTGATCGATGTCTTTTAGTAGGCGAAAGAAGTCGGTTAATTAGAAGAACAACAGTGGATAACGCCTCCATCCAGAACTTGTGAGGTATAAGGGCTTGATGAATGAGTGTGAGTCCGGTTTCAATATGCCAATGCTTTCGCTTGGAAACCCCATTTTGCTCGGGAGTGTGGGGACATGTAATGCGGCGTTGAATGCTGTTGTTTGTGAGAAAGAGGCGATACGATTTACATACTCATTGCCATCTTCTGATTGATTTTTTTTTTTGGTGCCATATTATTGGTTTTCAACAGCTAATATAAATTTATAAAAATGTTCGAAACATTTCGATTTTTGAACAAGAGGATAAATCCAATATATTTTGAAAAACATTAACGAATATGAGATAATAACGATGATCCCACCAGACAATTCAGGAGCTTGGTCCCATAAATCGGAATGAATAAGATGTAATGGTGACAATGAACGAGAAGTACACAACGTAAAATATAAGCAATTTGGAATGATTGACGACCTTAAAACATTATTACACTTATTGTTCACTAAACGTTAAAGAGTTTATTATTATTATTATTATTAATTTTTTTTTTTTTTTTTTTTTGGGGGGGGGTTGTTTGTGCCAACTAGCAAGGCTAAAGTTCTTTCATAACATGCCAGAGAACATCACGAAAGGAGGAGATTAAGGATGGCTCGTTTGAATGTGAAGAAGAAAAATACGATCTTTATTTGAATCGTGATAGAGGGGCCACCCCGTTTGCCAATCCTTAATGCACAAAACATTACGATCAAACGTGAATACACAATCATTATCATAAACACAATGAGACATGGAAAGTAAATTAGTTGTTAGCTGGAGTACATATAAAATGTCGTTCAATAAGATAGTAGATGAAAATATTGGAATATTGGTAGACTCGTATCACCAATACTTTTAATGAGGAGAGTATTACCATTGGTAACGCGGGCAACTGTAACTTGATCGGAACCACAATAGTCATGACGATTAGGCAAGGATAAAGCATCTGAGGTCATATGATTTGTGGCACATGTAACCGGAACCAAGTCGAATCATATGGAAAGGATGAAAAATTCATCGCATAAAGGGCAGTGGAGAAATCAACTTAATTCATATGTTCGCTTGTTGCAAACATTACAAAAATCAGAGGATGAGCCATGATGTCAACGATTTGTAGTCATGTCACCGTGGTGGCTTCCATGCTCTTCCGTATATACCCACAACCATTTTTATTTGATTGAAAACCCCGATCATTACCACGACCTTGATAACCCCGATACTTACCACAACCTTCATAACCACCGGTAATCTCCTCGACTGTTGTCACGTTCATATTCACGATTATTGCCACGCCCACGAGAGACTTAAGAGTGCAGTCGTCGAGCGATCTTCTGTTGGTTGGTGAAACAACTCTAGTCGTTTCTCTCAATTAAGAAACATGCTATTGAGTTCTTCAAAGGTGGGTGTAGAAGACATCGTTTGAACAGAAGTAACAATGATGTTGAAATCTCTCCTAACTATATATAGATACAAGTGGTTATAATCTGGAGAGATTGTCTCAATTGGAGGGGATATCTTAAGAGAGAATCAATCATAATTACAACTACAAAATCTCTAGAAAATCAATGAGCTATACACTAGCTGGATAACTCTGTTATCGTAACACCTCTTTTGTATAGGTTTATGATATATGTACTTTTAGTTTAGGCATCTTAATTTAAATAAGCTTTTGAAGCCAAAAACCCTTAATTTTTTAGCAAAACAATGTTTCCTTGTGATGGTCCTGATGGAAGATTAAGGGTCTGCTTGGTACACCAGAAATATTTGCAATCGGAGAATTTCACGCGATTTAACATCTTTTGAACATTAGATTAGTAGTTGCTTTCCTCTACGTGAATCCAATGGATATTAATTACTGGATCACAACATTTGTGACTGGGAAGAATTCTGGTGTACCAAGCTTAAATCTTGTTGCACTCTTATTTTTCAAGAGTAGCTTAATATCCAGATGCTTCCTTGCTCACTCTGGATGCTCAATTGTCCGCACTATATCCTATATGAAATCTGTAGGCCCCCTCTCAGTCAAGTCCATTAGACCAACCTGAGCTTCTTTACTAGTTTTTTGTGTGTGTGAAGAATTTCAAAACCATCTGTGTCGGCATCATTACTCCTGTTACTAGAGCTTCTTTACTTTATTTTGAAACAAAGAGAAACACCTTTGATCGTAATTTTGACCAAATACTTTGGAAGTTGCTGCATCTAGTTAGGAACTTGGGACCCAAGACTCTCTCAGCCACCA
This sequence comes from Kingdonia uniflora, assembly GCA_014058105.1. NCBI lineage: Eukaryota > Viridiplantae > Streptophyta > Magnoliopsida > Ranunculales > Circaeasteraceae > Kingdonia > Kingdonia uniflora. Next base: position 35,810 of record JACGCM010000684.1, on the reverse strand, counting down.
TGAACAGCGATTGAAATTCATTTGGGAAAAAATCCTTTTTGCACTGATCTAAACACACTTATGTGTACTATTTGGGAAGTTTCTGAATATTCTTACTAAAACTCATATGATGCGATTTCAACCCTCTAATTAGTTGTGTGAAGGGTTTAGATTCTTGATAGATGTGTATCTACATCAGGAACCTTTAGGTCTCCACAATTTCACTCAATATAAAGAGCAATCTGAGTAATGATAAAAAAATCGTAAATGCACCCCTTACAGGAAGGGAAAAAATCCTTTTTGCACTGATCTAAACACACTTATGTGTACTATTTGGGAAGTTTCTGAATATTCTTACTAAAACTCATATGATGCGATTTCAACCCTCTAATTAGTTGTGTGAAGGGTTTAGATTCTTGATAGATGTGTATCTACATCAGGAACCTTTAGGTCTCCACAATTTCACTCAATATAAAGAGCAATCTGAGTAATGATAAAAAAATCGTAAATGCACCCCTTACAGGAAGATATCCTTTTTTCATTTTATAAGCTAGAAGAAGGTATCCATACTAGACATTCTCAAAAAAAGGGTTCCCGTACCAATAAAAACATGACTCAGATCTTTACTACTCCAAAATCTATATAATATGTCACTGTTAGGTGACCATTTTTCAAAGTTTGTCACCAGTTCCTGAAGTGGTATCTATATTCCCCACCTGAGTGAAGGTAAAACTGAACATTGGGAGCAACGCGGTTACTCGGAGGCACCTGTGGACCCTCAACTAACCACTTAAGCCCAGGGAGTTGCGCCTTTTATGCAAAATGGAAAGCGGAAGTCTTGATTTCAGTAGCACCATTTCCAATCTTGTATGACATAAATAAGCGACCTATTTGGGGATCTAGTGAATATTTGATTGGTCCATAGAGCATTGGTATCTAGGGCATCAATAAGGAGACTAAAAGAAAATGCTAGACTAGGGTTTGGGACATAGAAGAGAGAAAGAGTAAGATAAGAGATAAAGTAAGGTAATGAAGAATTTCTTCATGTACCTGGTTCTTTGTAGTGAATTTCTTGCTGAAAGGTCTGCGGATATGGCCATCATGTGCACTACATATAATTTCGGTCATTTTTATTTCCATATTTTTTATTTTCTTCATCGATTTGTTGCCATAGCCTTGCTACTTTCACGGTGTCTCTCAAAAAATCCATACCCTCCTTTTGTAAGTATAAATTCTCACCTAAGATATACCATGGCCCAGCTTCAAGCACCTTGTCCATGTAGCAAATGCTAAGGGGTCGTGAAATCCTCCATTGAGTCTCATCACTTTTCTGGATAGCCAAATATTGGAGATGATGCCCAACAAATTGGTCTATCTCCCATTATAGAATCCGGGTTTCAGCAGCTTTTTTAGGGATCCCAAGTAATACTGGTTTATGATCAAGCTTTTGATCGTTTTATCCAGTACAGAACTTCAGCTCATTTCGTAGGGATTTTGAACAAGTAGGCAATGAAATGAACAAATAGGAAGTAGAGAATATTCGAATCAGATCTACTTCATGGAGATCAGGCAGAAAAAACAGATTTATGATGAACTGGTTGTTCAAATTTCAACCAGTTCATCATAATACTGGTTTATGATCAAGCTTTGATCGTTTTACCCAGTACAGAACTTCAGCTCATTTCGTATGGATTTTGAACAATTAGGCAATGAAATGAACAAGTAGGAAGTAGAGAATATTCGAATCAGATGTACTTCATGGAGATCATGCAGAAAAACAGATTTATGATGAACTGGTTGTTCAAATTTCAAATTACTCTTTGCAGAGTGATTTTCATTCTCTTGCTAGAGGTACTAAGTTCTTGTCAGATATCATTCAGACTCTTTTATGAACTAACCGTTTGGTGTGAGGGATTTCAGAATCTTTCAAGCATTTTTTTTGGGTGTAGTGTCATGTTTATTAATTAATCACAAAAAAATTACAAAATGAGGACTAAGCCTAAGCCTCCAGCAAAATAAAATACAGTCTAATAGATGCAAATCATCTTTTATCCGTAAGGACAAGTGATTTTGTTTCAAGGCAATGCTGATAGAACCAAACATGTATGCTTGTTGCATCTTACAAGGATGTTAACCCCAAACTAAGAGCTAAAAACCACACATCCTGTTTGTCGAGTGACAGTTCTATATAGATCTGGTATGAAGGGTGAAAACATTCTTGTTGAGGTGTTAGTTACCTAGACATCCTCGAAGTGATAGAAACATTTCATTAATCAGGAGACAAGAATGAGAAGAAAGAAAAATTAAAGCTACCTCAAATTTATTTGCAGTTGATATTTTGCTTTTAGTTATTGTCCCACAAGTATGACCTCAAAAGAGTCTCTATAAACCTAGTAATATAAAGAGCACCATAGCTGGCAGTGGAGTGGGTTCCATTGTACTAATGGACTAGTTTGGAGTCTGAGGCTTGGTGCCACATTTTCCTTCTCAGACCAATAAATGTTGCTCCAATAAGTGTTATCTTTATGTAATGTTCATATTTTTCTTGATATGTACAATTATATTTAAGACAATCTGGGAGAGAGCAGTTTGTTTAGACATGGTATTCATAGATAGCATCATAGCATTTAGTGGAGTGGATTCTATAGCATTAACAATCTTGTCTTGAGTATGAGGTTTGTGCCGCAGTTTCCTTATCAAAACGTTAAGTGTTCTATTTGCATGTCAATTATTTTGTGTTTCTCTCATATTTTTGTTGATATGTACAACCATATTTGGAACAATCTGACTGATAGTGAGGAGTTTGATAGTACAATAGAAATGAAAGTTATGAGTAAAACATTGTCGAACAAGCATCTCTTCTCCCTAACCCTTGCAGTAATATTAACTTCTGTATAGATAAGGTGGATCGTCCTGTTAGTTCTGTTATTTATTTCTTGATGCCCTCTGGAGACGTTTCACATCTTCATCGCATCCCATGCGCCGAAACCTGGCATTTTTACAAAGGAGAACCTCTAACGGTATGTGCTGTCCTAAATTTTCATTTTTGGACCAAATTTGGACTTAATGCCATTCCATCATCAACTTTAGCGTTGTTTACACTCTTGAACTCTACTGGATGATCAAGATTAGATTGACACCCCTCCAATATTTTGCAAAGTTGTAGATTTTGGGGGTGGAAGTTTAAATGGTATTAATTCTATAATTGGACTCAGAGATCAATAGATTACATGACAGTCAAACTCATCCTTAAATCCTTAAAACTCTACTGTATTTCAAATCCTTAAATTCTTTGTTGCATGTTATCAGGTGGTTGAGCTTACAGAGGATGGCGGGTTTAAGAAGACTGTACTTGGGTCGGACATAGCAGCTGGTCACCAACTCCAGTATACGGTGCCGCCTAATGTGTGGTTTGGTTCATATCCAACAATGGATGTAGACACATGTTCTTCTGATGGGAAACTACTTGCTAAAGCTCCATCTAGGGATGCGGAGCACCACTTTTCTCTTGTGGGCTGTACCTGCGCACCCGCTTTTCAATTTGAAGATTTCGAGCTTGCGAAACGCGCAGATCTCCTTGCATTTGCTCCAAAAGCTGAAGCCCTTGTTTCTTACCTTACATTTCCTGACTGAGTTTTATTATTATTATTATTTTATGATGAGAGCTGCCTTTGTTTTTAAGTATGAGCTTAGAGTTGCATCTATGCGACGTCATCTTAATCAGATCAATGCCTGGCAGGCGCTACTTGATTTGAAACTCGTGTAATGAAATTAAACTGCAAATCATGCTGAAGTTTATTCTATCGAATGGTTTAGTTCGTTCATCTGATCAATAAGGTAATTTTCAGTCCAAATATTCATCAAACTACCTATCTGTGCAACTTGTTTAGAAAGTAGAAGAATCATGCACTAGAATAACGCTGTGCCAGTTTTAGAATATCAAAATAGAGGAGCAGAGATTCTGCTCTAATACTTCTCACACTCAGTTTCATTTTCCTAGCGCTGTGACCCTCAATGCTGTCAACCTTCCTCCCCTTTTGAATCTGCCTGAATAAAACTTTGCATTTGGAACATGAGATAGTATTTCTGAACTGCTCAATGCGAAATTGTGGCAAGGCAAAGGGAACAACTGCTGAGAAAACCATATCATACGGAGGATTATTTTGATCATTACACTGAGTTTAATGTTAAACGGAGTTGGGGGTTTGCACATTGATGGGCTGAAAACTCAGGGTTACGGATCCCTATATAGGGTTTGGGCATTGAGAAATTTGGTGTATGAGCCTTGCACAACACCTAGGAGAAATAAGATCAACCAATATTGCTAGACTCAAATCATTATATTCATTTTATTGGCTACATAATCTTTGATATTTTAACCCTAAAACCAACTACCAATGAGTTAAATACTTTATACAACTCATGATATGACACCATTATCGTTTAATACCGTCCCATAACCTAACTACGTTGCCGTTAATCACCGTCAAATCCTGAAAACAATACAAACTACTCAGCAACGACGACCTCATTGCTAAGATTTCTTCCCAAGTCTTCAGTTTCAGGACTTGTCTAACAACATTGCGACAATCAGCAATATCCTCCTCTTCACTATCATCAATTAATAAGCTCGACTCCAGGGCTTTATTGCAGTAATAGTACGCTGTGAACTTCCCTTTAACAGTTGTGTCCTCGTGAATTCTGTCATTGTAACAAGATACTGCCGGAACATGAGAACACGACTTAGAAGACAACGTTAACTCAGCTGTGGATCGAAACCCGTCATCATCACCTAGTGTCTTATTCTTATTAAGATGAGAATGAGGTTTAGAACCAACAACCACAACGCTTCTAAATCTCCAGACACTAAATGCAAGGCTGGTACTCAAAACAGCAACCCAACAAGTCCAGACCAAATTACCAACTATCACTTCAACCGGAGACTCCATGATCCTTAGCTCTCTCCCTCTCTTTTTTTCTTTCTCTCTGGAGCAAAATAATATAAGATGAAGGTGGGGAGATTGTGGAGCATGAGGGAGGTATCGGGTAGAGATGCTGAGAATCAAAAGAGAAGATGCTCAAGGAGATGCATAACCACAACATATGCTAGAATCATTTCGGGTAAAAACGGACACTTGGCAGTAGTTGTTACGGGCGGCCCAAGCAATAGCATCACAAAGAAAGAAAGGCAGACTTTGTTTCAAGACAAGTTGCGCCCACCGACCCGCTCTGCAGATCCACCTCACAAAACGCATATCTCTCAGCGAGAGGGAGATCGAAGGGTCCAAAATATCCCCCTAGGGAGGAGGGTGCACCCCAAGATGTTTTATATAAGAGACTAGTGCACCCAGTACCTACGGCACGGACCAGACCACTTTCGCACCGAGTTGACTCTTCTTTAATTATACTTTGGGAGAGATAGTATCGACCCCAGGGCGCACGACGCACCCACAACCCCAACCCCAGATCCACCTCGGAACATGCACTATAACTCATATCTAGTGGGAGGGAGATCGGAGGACCCAAAATATCCCCTTAAATATACCCCAAGGGAGGAGGGTGCACCCCAAGCCATTTTATATAATAAAATAAATATATATAAATATATAGAGGATTTAGAGACACTCATAAACCAAACACTAAAGTTCCACTCAATACCAACCACTCATCTAATGAGATGAGTGGCTCTCAAAATTGGTGATTTCCAATATAGGAAATGAGGTGAAAAATCTAGTATTAGGTGGAAATGAAGTGATTTCTCCTCACATCTCTCTCTCTCTCTCCAATAAGTACGTATTTCAATTTGAATTTCAATTCTCTCCTCTCTCACATTACCATCCTCTATCTTTCCTCTTTCTCTCTCTCTTGCTCTGACTCAGAACAAAGCAAATCCAAGAACTCGTGGGAAATTGATTTCAGACCAAACTCTTCTCTTTCTCATAATTTGGTCAGATTTGAATCTCTATTTGGTCAACAATGGTGTGGCTGATTTATGGGGTTTTTTAATGACTTTTTTGACATCATGATATGCTCGAAAGTTATAGTTGTGGTTAATTTATGGGTTTTTGACTCTTGCTGTAACGATTGTTTATAAGTACCTAGAAACCCTTAAAAAAATGTTGATGTTTGGGGTTTTGTGAATCTTTTGAACTCTATATCTCTCTCTCTCTCTCAAGAAGAAATCATCGGCTTTAAAGTGTTTATCTCAAACGTCTTTGATCCATTATGCATTTCTGTGTAAAACCAAATTTGGGTTTGCTATCATTTTCTTCATTCTCCAATGTACTGGGACGACATAATTTTCGAGTACGTAAAATTTGCATAATCTGAACTGTACTCGACAATAATTGTCGAACCCGACAATTTCAAGTATGCGAAACTTGTATAATCTGAACTGTATCCGACAAAAATTGTCGAATCCGACAATTTCGAGTATGCGAAACTTGCATAATCTGAACTGTACCCGAAAAAATTTGTCGAATCCAACAATTTTGAGTATGCGAAACTTGCATAATCTGAACTGTACCCGACAAAAATTGTCGAACCCTACAATTTCGAGTATGCAAAACTTGCATAATATGAACTGTACCCGAAAAAATTGTCGAACCCGACAATTTCGAGTATGTGAAACTTGCATAATCGATGTTGTTTGAGTTCAGAGAGAGGTAAATCTTGTTTCATAAAATTAGTTCTAGAGAGAGGATGAAATAGTGTATGTGGATATGACTTATGAGTGAGAGATGCGATATTCTTTAAAGATCAACACACAACCTAAACACAACTTGATATGTTAACATCGATAAATTCATAGAAATATTGTAATCGACTGTTCCATGGTAAACTCCAATCATCTCCTTCTAATATTTTTCTAAGTAAATTTTTTTTTAGATCTGTAACATTTATTTGCGAATATGGACCACAAAATTAACTGCATAAACAATACATCGATTCTCAACAGCCCCTTTTCGTCGTTGATCATGGGTTCGTCGAGTCTTTCACAAAACAACAACATCAACAACATTGGGAGAAGAAAAAACACTTGTTGTGATATGAAGCTAATGTGTAGGTGTAGATGAAGACGGGACCATTGTTTCTGCTCTCCAGCGTTTCTCTTCTCTTTCTTATTGATCATCATCTCTGATTTCATAATCAAACATCAGAGGAAGTGAGTGAGAAAAAAAGTGAGTAAAAAAAAACCCAGATTTAAGATTCAAATTTGAAACTTGAGAGAGAGGAGAGAAAAAGAAATATCTACCACATGAAGAGAGAGAGAGAGAGGCCAACTCATTTCCACCTAATATCATTTGGGCTTCTCTTTTCCACCTCATCTATTACCAGGACCACTCATCTCTAGAGATGTATGGTTACTATTGAGTGAGACTTGAGTGTCTCTAAATCCTTCCCAATATTTATATTAATATTTATATTTATATATATATTGGAGCGGATCCGTGGACACCCCTTTTTAGAACACATTCCTAGACACCCCATTTTTTGAAACGCCTAAAGATGTTTTTAATAAGTTTTAGCCGTATGGATATGATATCATTATTATGTAAAACATTCTTACAAAAAATCAAGTCATTCCGACATTTCTATTGCCATTAAAAAGATATTTGAATTATACTGTATTGTTACTGCTTTTAGCTGTCAATTTTAACCAAATATTGATGTTATGTTTTATGATGTTGGAATGTCCTAATACTGTATTGTTCTCGCTTTTCAATTTGAAGATTTCGAGCTTGCGAAACACACAGATCTCCTTGCATTTGCTCCAAAAGCTGAATCCCTTGTTTTTTACCTTACATTTCCTGAATGAGTTGTTTTTTTATTTTATTTTTTTTATGATGAGAGCTGCCTTTGTTTTTAAGTATGAGCTTAGAGTTGCATCTATGCGACTTCATCTTGATCAGATCAATGCCTGGCATGCCCTACTTGATTTGAAACTCGTGTAATGAAATTAAAATGCAAGTCATGCTGAAGTTTATTCTATCGAATGGTTTCGTTCGTTCATCTGATCAATAAGGTAATTTCCAATCCAAATATTCATCAAACTACCTATCTGTGCAACTTGTTTAGAAAGTAGAAGAATCATGCACTAGAATAACGCTGCGCCAGTTTTAGAATATCAAAATAGAGGAGCAGAGATTCTACTCTAATACTTCCCACACTCAGTTTCATTTTCCTAGCGCTGTTACCCTCAACGCTGCCAACCTTCCTCCCCTATTGAATCTGCCTGAATAAAACTTTGCATTTGGAACATGAGATAGTATTTCTGAACTGCCCAATGCGAAATTGTGGCAAGGCAAGGGGAACAACTGCTGAGAAAACCATATCAGATGGAGGATTATTTTGATCATTACACCGAGTTTAATGTTAAACGGAGTTGGGCATTTGGGCATTGATGGGACTGGAAACTCAGGGTTATGGATCCCTATATAGGGTTTGGGCATTGAGAAATTTGGTGTATGAGTCTTGCACAACACCTAGGAGAAATAAGATCAACCAATATTTGTTAGACTCACATATTGCTAGACTCAAATCATTATATTCATTTTATTGGCTACATAATCTTTGATATTCTAACCCTAAAACCAACTACCAATGAGTTAAATACTTTATACAACTCATGATATGACACCATTATCGTTTAATACCGTCCCATAACCTAACTACGTTGCCGTTAATCACCGTCAAATCGTGAAAACAATACAAACTACTCAGCAACGACAACCTCGTTGATAATGTAGTCCTCATTGCTAAGATTTCTTCCCAAGTTTTCAGTTTCAGGACTTGTCTAACAACATTGCAACAATCACCAATATCCTCCTCTTCACCATCATCAATTAATGAGCTTGACTCCAGGGCTTCATTGCAGTAATAGTACTCTGTGAACTTCCCTTTAACAGTTGTGTCCTCGTGAATTCTGTTATTGTAACAAGATAGTGCCGGAACATGAGAACACGGCTTAGAAGACGACGTTAACTCGGCTGTGGATTGAAACCCGTCATCATCACCTAGTGTCTCATCCTTATTAAGATGAGAATGAGGTTTAGAACCATCAACCACAACGCTTCTAAATCTCCAGACACTAAATGCAAGGCTAATACTCAAAACAGCAACCCAATAAGTCCAGACCAAATTACCAACCGTTGTCAAGTACATCAAACTACTAATATAGTTGAAAACTATCACTTCAACCGGAGACTCCATGATCCTTAGCTCTCTCCCTCTTTTTTTTTCTTTCTCTCTGGAGCAAAATAATATAAGATGAAGGTGGGGAGATTGTGGACCATGAGAGAGGTATCGGGTAGAGATGCTGAGAATCAAAAGAGAAGATGCTCAAGGAGATGCATAACCACAACATATGCTAGAATCATTTCTAGTAATAGTAGAGGTAAAAACGGACACTTAGCAGTAGTTGTTAGAGCGGCCCAAGCAATAGCATCACAAAGAAAGAAAGGTAGACTTTGTTTCTAGACAAGTTGCCTCTTCTTGCCCGTGTCTACGCCACGGATCGCGGCCCCTAAATCCCTAGACCGAGCTGACTTTTATAGAGAGAGAGTCAACCCCCCAGGTGCGCGCCCACCGACCCCCTCTGCAGATCCACCTCACAAAACGCATACCTAACCACTGAGCTACCTGTAAGGGCCTAATTTTGTAATAGCTCGAAAGGCTTTTACACCAAATGTACTTGTGACAACAAATAGAATAGAGAATATTAATTAACGCTGGTTTTAGAGTAAAACCTCTAAATAGATAAAAACCACGACATCGACTTGAGGATTTTAGTAACTGTAACTTTATTGTTTGAGACTGATATTTTGATTACAACTGATGATTTTGTTAGCTAGAGAAACTTGGGTCCTTTTCTTCTCTGTACTCAATTCCTTTTATAGACCTTACTCTCAGTTCGTTTACATGCATCATCATATTCTCCTGAATTGGGGAAATAGTGGAGGTTATTTTTGTAACTGTTAGTTCGTGAGAGACAGGTGCCCTTGACTTGTTATATTTCCTTTGGAGTGCTCGAGCCACATTCTTCTTTAGTTCGTGGTCCAGATGTCATTGTTGACAGTGTACATCACGTGTATGTTGCGTGAGTCTGGTATTAGATCAGTTAGATATTATCCCAGGTCGAGGGATAAGTCCCTACAATCATCCCCTCTTAATTGAAGGCACAAGTATCTTGAGTTGAGAAAGTTCAATCGAACTCAGTAGCGGAATACGAATAGATTGTATGACAAATTGAATGATGGTTTGCTGATATGGAATTTTATCTTGGAATTGTAATGGACTGTTGGGAACTAGAATGTTGTAATGATTGTGGCTATTTTAATTGGCTGTTGGGCTTCCCAAAAATTATTTTTTAAATGGTGACTGCTTTGGAAACCATTCCCTGCATTGAATCTATTTATATATATACTACTACTGATGTACTTCCAGTTATCCTTCTACCAGTACTTCTATTGTTGCAAATCTTCTATAAGTACCCTTATCCTTTAAGTTCTTTATTAGTAAAAAAATAGTGACTACCAGACGCCAATTATATGAAGCTAGGGTTCTTTCCAAAGTGCATGAACTTCATTTTTGTTATTTTGGGTCCCAGTCCCTAGATCTTCCTACTCTCATTCCTGTTCATCTTACGTATAACGGTATGACGTATGAGGAGGTAGTGGAGGCGGATAATGATTATTATCATATGGTGTTGTTCCATTATTTGATGGTATCTGGGGAATAGTGCAGGGTGGGTCTGTGTCTCCTTGCAGAGGGTACAGTTTCAGAGGAGGACGAGGCTACTGGCGTTCATCCCAAGAAGTCTTGCCACTATCCTGCGAGTGATTGGGCTATGTTATAACCATCTTCATTTTTTTGCGGAGGTGGTTGTTTCAGAGGTGGAAGATGATGCTGGCTCTCCTCCAAGGAACCCGATCTGCAAATAACTTGGTTTTCTAGGAAGTATCTGTAGGGAGTATCTGTACACTGTATGTTTGATTTAATGGACTATCTGTTGTTTTGTAATATATTATGTTGGGTATATTTATGAGATAATGAAAATAAACATTTTTTGTTATAAATATATTTTTCTCGAACTGAATGTCAGATCCTCTGAATTGGTTATGTGTTGAATGTTTGAAAGACTGTATATCGAACTTCAGAAAATAGCAGGTTTGTATGACAAAAACAAGCATGCAATGCTCAAAGTGGTTGTGATAGAATTATAAAGTGCAAAAACTTGACAAATGAGTAGGGATTTTTTGAGTTCAATCCGAATACGGTTAATGATTTGTGTTGTTGTAGCTGTGAATTCTCTTAAAAGTTAGTTATCTTGAATTGAGGATGTGTAAATGACAGATAAGTGTGACAGCCGTTAGGATTATGTAGGATAAGTTTGAACGTGGTAAATAGGATTTGGGTTTATCTCCTTGTTACCTATAAATAAAGGAGTCTACTAAGATGTAGAAGTAGTAATTATGGTGAGAACTCGTTCTCAGATGGTTCGACATGCTGCAGAGGGGAGTTTGGCGATAAATATAGATGAAGTTCGTGAAAGAATTTTTGGGCAGCTCAATTATGATGTCGATTTGCTTGTGTCTATTTTACAGGTAAATGGCTTAAATTTGAGGGCGAGGGAAATTGAGGTAGATTGCCATTTTTGATGTGATGTATTTTGTGATATGATTATTGACCCTGAAGCTCAAAAGATTGCGGTAAGAGAGATTGCTTTAGATGAAATAGCTGATGAAGATGAGATAATTGTTGGCGACGAGGTGATTAGATGTGGAGCTGGAGGTCATCTAGGATATTTTAGATGTAATTACTCATGAGAGCTCGTTGGTACTGTAGGTTGAAATAAATATGGGATTTATATGGAAATATTAACTGTGGTTTGACTTTGCTTGTTCATTCCCTTATTATGTGGATTCTGTTGGATATTTTGAAATTTTGAATGGTACTGTTATCATTGGAAATTCTATTCATACTAGTATAAATAGATGTTGTGATACTGAGATATTGGATCTTGTAACTTAAGAGAAGGATTGCAATTGTAGCTCGAGCTTATTGTACAGTGAGTATGTTGAATTTGGAGAGGTCTGATAGGAGGATGATTAGGAGAGAGAGATATGCATGTAATGACAAATGTGGTAGTAATGATGATAAAGTGTATCTTCTAAAAAGGTATGAGTGGACTGACAATAACAGGGGAAGGGACGCCTCGGTTAATAAACTGAGGGCGGCTTATACAAGTCCCCATAATTGCCAGTAGTTTATAAAAATCTATAAATAGCCCCTCACTCTCTTCAACAAATTTTTTACAGTACACAGAGAGACGAATATCTAGAGAGAGAAAAAATGATTACAAAGGTTTTGGAGAGAAAATCACAAAGAGTCTCCATCATTTTTAGAGGGAAGAGGGAGTCATCAATGTTGTGGAGGAGAAAAATCTACGATTATCGGGTTCTGTGGTGAAGGAGGAGGCGTTCACATTGCCAGATTCATCTTCTGTTGTTGATGGTTAGTGGTGTTTGTTAGATTTCTATATTTTGGGTAATTTTTATTTATTGATGCGAATATTTTTGAATTCTTTTATTTTGTATATATATATAGGGAAAGTGTGTCTGTTATTGTACTGAGGGAAAGATGGGTTGTTCTTTTCCTTCTATGCCTATTTTAGTAGAAACAAAATAATCAGGAAAATAAGATAAATTGACCAAATACCTGGCCCTATATGTAGGTGCAGATGCATGCCAATAAATTAGTAAATAGAGTGCTTTCTGTTTCGAGCTCTTCGTTAGATATGGAAACGTCCACATCTGGTTGTGTAATGGCCCCTAAGAATGTAGGTCTGGAGGATGCTACCTCAGTTGAGGTCGAGCATGGAAGTAATAGCACCGCTGATACTATAATTTTGTCCGAACATCATGAAGTGGTACATTTAGAAAGTGAAAGTGATAGAGAAGATCAGGCCTATCTTACTAACTTTCTTGGTAATTTGTATAGTTACTTTGAAGGGTCGGACACATTGAAAGAGTTTTGTAAATGTAAGAGTAGTTTAAAAGGTGTATGGGAAAGGGTGATGGAGTATGGGGGTAGGTCGTTTAGGGAGTATTTGGATAAGGGGCGTGAGAGATCAATTTTCTTGCTGCTAGACTTACAGTGGGAGAAAAGGCGTAGGGATATTATAGGGACCTATCCCTCGACCTAGTCTGAACTTGAACTACCTCAATATTAGACTCACGTATTATACACGTGACATGTACAGTCAAAATTGATACCTAAACCACGAACTGATAAAGAACGTGGATCGAGCACTATAGTAAAATATGAACAAGTCAAAGACACCTATCTTCTACGAACTAACAATTACGCATTCAACTACCACTTATCTCATTATTCAAAAAATGTACTTCTACACGATAACGAGCTTCAGGTAAGGTCTATATAAAGAAAAAGTTCTAGATGAGATAAGGACCCTATTTTCTAGACTCTAACACAGGAATTTCTAGATTCTAAACACCACAAAAATTTTATTTCAAGATCAAGCATTTTTAGTTCAAGAGATTACTTGTAATAAGATATTAGCCGCAAATAATAAAAGTTACAACTACTAAACCCCCAACTCGAGGTCATGAGTTTTTACCTATTCAAAGGCTTTTTACGCTAAATTACATGTATCATTTCTTGTATTACACTAATTTTTGTCACAGGTACATTTGGTGTAAGATCTAATTTCAAGCTACAGAATTAGGCCATTACATTTGGCGCCGTTTGTGGGAAAGAAGATATTTTCACGATATCCTAAGGCATATATTTACTCTACTTTCATTTCCAATCATGGTCACTTTCAAGCGGCCAACAACAGGAGTCCAGCTCGATCTTTCAGTTGAATCAAAATAGCTCGCGGAACTACAGGCAAATCTCCAACCCAAAATTGAAAAGTATAATGAGCTCGAGCGTCAGTTAACTTTTGACCATGAGCTCTGCGATAAAGATCGCGAAAGCGATCGTCAAGCTCATTTGACAGCATTCAAGAAACATGAAGAATAAATGACAATTATACAGACTGTATTGCAAGCTTTATAGGATACTCAACATACTCCCCATACTAGAGATCGTGATCAAGTGCCAACGACTTCTCGAGTTTTTGCGCAAGAACGATTAAGACCTCGAGGAACAACCAACAAAGCCATTTCCAGAAATCTCCAGCGCGATCCTCAGGCTTCAATTCATTTAGGAAGAAAGGCTAAGTCCAATATAAGCAGAGGTCTCCGGCCTTCCAAGCGTCAATAGGAGGAAGAACGACCTCAACCCCGGATTCCAGCATGCGAACGCTTGAGTGAGGGCACCAGTACTCATAATCCTCGACTGGCTTGCCAATCAAACTGATTAGAATCCAAGAATCGTGCTAGGGGGCCATATTCTTACAAAGAATAACATGTGCTAGGAAACTCAAGATCTAGGCAGTAAGGACAATTTCACCAAGTTGTAAGGTAGTCCGATTGCGAAAGAGTTATTTGATATGGAAGTACCAACAGGTTTCCATACTCTGAAGATATGTAAATACAAAGGTACTGATCCGAAAGAGCACACTCAACAATTCTGTGATTCACTGGGATTATAATCAAATCTCAACCATATTTTATGCCATCTGTTCGTAACAAGTCTTCAAGGAGAACTGCTACGGTGGTTCTATTCTCTTCCTGAAGATTCTATCCTCACATTCGACCAACTGCAGAAGAATTTTTTTAAGACTTGTGCTCACAATAAAGACAAGGAAGATAATTTATATTCTCTTATTAGTTTCAAACAGTCACAAGAAGAGAAGCTCGCGGTCTTTGCAAAGAAGTTTCTGGAGCTCGCATGAAATATGGATAATCTCGATCAAAAATAGCCGTTATTGCTTTTACAAATACACTGCAACACGATTGTAAAGCAAACGAGCATCTCTTCTTAAACAAACTTGCGACCTTAGAGGATATGATTACCAAGGTCAATGGGTATGTCGACCTGGAAAAGATGTTGACCGAAAGGTATAAATCTACTAAATCCATTTTATCCACTAAAGGTCAAAACACAGAATGCAACAGTGAACCAAAGGAGGACTAGGGTGAACAAAAGCGTTCCAAGGTAATACTGGCAAACCTCAGAAAAGCAATTTATTACCCAAGCCGGTCCTCCCCAAGATGAATGTCTGAATCTCTTTAATTTTTCTCGTTTAAGCGAATAACAAGTTCTACTGTATATCTCAACCGCTGGAAACGATGGAAGGCAAATCTTACTACATACATCACAAGGTAAATTATCATGAAACTAACAACTGTTATGCTTTACAGAGGTTGCTGGAGTATATTTTCAAAGACGGGAGAATGCACGAGTATATTGTCGATCTTGAATAGTTCAAGAATGGCAGCTACAAGATATAGGTCAAAGTTGTTCAGGTAGAAGATCAAGTTGAGGAGAAACACTTGTACCATATGTACCACAGCAACATGATCGCGTTCCATCAGATTAACAATTCTTCCAGATTCAAACGATGAAGATTATCAGAGTGCTGCGATCTCACACCTCAAGATAAAAAAACTAAACTTTTTCCTGAATCGGGCAATCGCCAGCTTAGAATTTTATTCGAGGATTGCGACATCAGTCATGTCAAGTTTTCTCATCATGATGTACTGGTTATCATGCTCAAGATGAAGAAATTTATCATGCATACGATGATGATGATATTGGTAGCAGTATTGAAATTATTTTTCAGAGCATAATCGGGCAGATGGAGTTAGCCGATCAAATTATTCCAAACGACATTGATATTAGTGGATTTAATGGTTCCAAGGAAGAACGAGTGGGCAAGATCATCTTACTTATCACCGCTGAACCAACCACAATCGACGTTGTATTCTCATTATCAATACCAAATCTCGTTATCTCGTGATTATGGGCCACTGTTGGATCCACAACATAGAAGCAATCGCTTCCACATATCATCAAACACTTCGCTTCAAATACAACGGTGGCATCTACAAAATCAAAAGCAGTCAAAAGCTCTCCCGAGCTTGTGAAAATACCGTTTCTACTATTCTTGACATATCTGACAGATATGTTGCATAACAATTATAAAAAGTTAATCACATCGATGATTAGCCTTTTACAGAAGAACCTACAGAGTACATAGACATTGATGAACCCAGCATATGTACTTATATTGGTACCAAGCTGATCTAGCATGACAAGGAATACCTCATTCACTTCTAATGAATGAATCAAGACATCTTCGCTTGGACTTTCAAAGAAATGCCCGGAGTCGATCCATCTAAGGCATGTCACAAATTGAACATCAACACAACGCTACGGCGGTCAAACAGAAACAACGATGACTCTCACCTCGTCTACGAGATGAAGTTATCATTGGGATTGATAAGTTGATCAAAATGGGATTCATTCGAGAAGCCAAGTACTCGGATTGGATCTCCAACATTATCGCAGATCCAAAGAAAAATGGGAAAGTCTGAGTTTGAGTAGATTTACCGATCTAAACAAATATTCTTTAAAGGACAATTTCCCTCTTCTAATCATTCATCAAATTCTTGATTCCACGGCAGGTCACGAGCTATTATCTATGATGGATGTTGCTTCTGAATACAATCAGATACCTCTCTTAGAGGCCAATCAGGAAAATACCACTTTCATCACTGAAAGATGACTTTACTATTACAAAGTCATGCCTTTCGGACTCAAGAATGCAGAAGTAACTTATCAGTGGTTAATGACAGTAATGTTCAAAATGCACTAGGGAAAAATCGTTGATTACAAGATGCGGCTCAATCCTGATAAATATCAATTCGAAGTGCATTCAGGCAAGTTCCTCGGCCATCTCATTAACAAAAAAGGGGATTGAATCTAACCAAGACCAAATTTGAGCTCTCATCAACATGCCCTCTCCAATAATAAATAAGGACGTACAGAAACTCATAGGCAAGATTATTATTATCTATTAATTTGTTTCTAAATCTTCTGATTGATGTCGGTGGTTGTTCTTATTACTCCAAGGGTGTACCAAACGAGGAAGGTTCAGCCCAATGAAGAGATCCAGTGGACAGCAGAATACGAAGTAGGTTTTCAGGAATTTAAAAGCTATCTGGGGAAGTACCCCATCATGAGCATCCCGGTTGACAATAAGTAACTAATCATCTACCTCGCAGTTACAGATAATTTTATCAGCCCGGTCCTCATTCGACTTGAGGGCAAGGTCAAAAAGTTAGTCTATTTCATCAGCAAAACCCTCATTCCAACAGAAACGAGGCATTCTAAAATCAAGCGTCTTTCTAACTCTTATTTACACTTCGTAGAAACTCAAGCACTACTTTCAAGCTCATTCAGTCAAAGTCATGACGAATTACCCACTCCGAGAAGTTTTGTCTAAAAAAGAAAAATCACGAAGAGTGCAACAATGGTCAATCAGTTTGGTAGAACATGATATCAAGTTCGAACAATTCCATTCAAAAAAAGTCAGGTCGTTGCCGATTTTCTCGCAGATTTTCCTATGGAAGATCCCGATTGGGAGAAATACGATCCTGACCTTACAAAAAAATAAAAAAGATCTACCCGCCAAGCTCTTTGACGAATAAGCTGAATGGATTACAAGAAAGGGTGAAGACTTCTTATAGATGGTTCAGCATGACCCGCATGGTTAGGAATTGGATTCGTACTGATTACCCCTTCCAGCGACAGAATCGAGAAATCAATCTGGTTGAATTTTGAATCTTCCAGCAATGTTATAGAGTACGAAGCTTTAATTCATGGACTCGACTTAACACTCGATATTGGTGTCCCTGAGCTCTCAGACTATACATACTATTTACTCATCGTCCACCATTACTTAGAATAATACAAGATGATCGAATATACAGCCCTCGTTACCGATAGGATTACCAGAATCGCAAAAGCACTCTCGACTATCTACCTCGAGGTGAGACATACATGTCGATTCCCTGGCTTATTTGGTTGGGTCCTGGGTTTAGAAGCACGATATCTACAATTGAATTGATTTCAACCCCCAGTATTGATCTTCATTTTTATGCATGATCACACTAGGGTGATGAAGAGGTAGACGAGGATTGACATAAGCCTTTTATCGCTTACCACAGACCTAGGAATAAATGTGATGGGCCCCTTCAAACAAATCCAAAAAAATGCCGACAGTTGATCAAAAACTCAAAGCGTTATACAGTTCAGAATGGCCATTTATATCGTTGATCAGTAGCAGGGACTTATCTCAAGTACCTCTTGAAGAAGAAAGCCGATGGAATGCTGAAAGAATTATATGAAGGAACTTCTGGCTCTCATGCCAGAGGTCGATCACTTGCAAATAAAGCAATTACACAAGGAATCTTTTTGCCAGGATGCATAAGCAAACAGAAGAGTACTTACGCAAATGCAACACATGTCAACAACATAGACACATAATTCGTGCCCCTGCACTCGAATTACATGCAAGCAAGATATTTTGGCCATTCAAGCAGTGTACACTCGATCTCGTGAGAAAATTTCCCAATACGTCAGGTTATCGATATTTCTTACTCGTGGCAATAGATTATTTTACGAAATGGGTGGTAGTAGTTCCTTTTTGTCAAACTAGAGAAGAAGAGGTCATCTCTTTTATCTGGGAACATATATCATACGGTTCGGATTCCCCCACCTGATTCGGATCGATAACGGGGCGCAGTTCATTGGAGAAAAGGTCATAGCCTCCTCAACAAACACAACATCATCCATTCATCATCCAATCCACTACCCATAAGGAAGTGAACATGCTAAAATCACCAACAAGACCATACTGGATGGACTCAAGAAAATGCTTCAATCACAGAAGAAAGGAATTGGATACATAAACTTCTTCACGTCTTATGGGCATACCGTACTACTCCACAATAATCAACTGGCTGTTCCCCCTTCCTCCTGGCTTATAGCACAAAGGTCGTCATTCCAAAAGAGTTCCATCATCCTGTCAAAGATCACAAGCTTACAGACAAAGGAATGAATTCGAGTTGGCCTGCAATATGAACTAGATTGATGAAACTAGAGAACGAGCAATTGCCAACCTGGGCCGATATCATCATATACTAGCAATCTCGTACAATAGAAGAGTATGAAGCCGTGAGTTCCAATTTGATAATCTCGTCCTTAGAGAAATCCCACAGAGCAGAAAACAAGCACATGTTGAAAACTCGCATAAAATTGTAAGGGTTCTTTCCTCATTATTGGCCGCACTGGACTTGGATCGTACTATCTCATGACATAACAAGGAGTCTGAATCCCAAATTCATGATGAGGGTGTCTCCTCATCATGGGTGGCCATGATTCTATCCTACACAACATAAAAATTTGATGATAAAATTAGCTAAAAAACAACTTATATAACCCTTAAGAACATGTATGAAAGACACTACGAAATACCATAGAAAACGTCAATAATCCACATAAAGATTGATTGTTTTACCATGTTATAATCCAAGATGTTCCTTGAAGTAGGATCCTCCCATACAAGAAGAAGCACCCTCACACCTTCCTGCGACTTAGACTTAAGAAGGTCCTTTAATGTATAGTCTGACGCATAACTGACATCTCAACTAATCTGATTTTATGGTAAAATGACCACCCAGTAATGTAAATTAAGCGTCGGGCCTGACTAATGCATCCATTATATCACACCAACACTGCCCATGGGTATAGTGCATCCCATTATCGAGCGCCAAAGCTGGAAAACGGCCATCTGGAACATGCGCATCTTGATAAGGGTGACTTTCCCACCTCTCCTAAGAGGAAAATATGTAGATCGTCAATTTCATCTTCATCATCGTCCCCTTCAACTCTTGTACACCCTGTATATCAATGCAGCATCCTCTCTAAATCAAAATCCCCCCAAAACCCATAACATTCATTAACTATAATTACAAGAGAAGAAAAAATTATCACCTTTCAAACATTTGAACCTAGTTTTGCATTGTGGGCAAACTTGACTTCCTTCATGATGCTCATACTCGTAACAAGTTATGCAAATCGGGAAAGCGCACTCATTGCAGGCAAAAAACAACTCGTTATCGACAGTCAATCCCACATCATCGCCACAAATCTGGCAGATTTGCCCACTCAACTGCTACTGCAATGGTTTCTTCTGCAATTTCAACAAACACAAAACACATTAAACCCTCAATTCTTACAAACCCCAAACTCCAATTCTAATAAATAAATAAAACCCCCAAACTAATAACAACACAAGTGATGATGGGCAAATTATCATGTTCTCGACACTCTAGATCTATGAAGAACTGGTAAATCGACCCCGAGATAGTTATAGATCCTCAACTTCCCTCGTTGCGCATAAGATTGAGAAGGAGGAGATGATGTGGCTTTGGAGTGTTGAAGCTTGGATCGAAAGAGATCAACAGGACCAGAAAGATGAGGAAATGAAGAAGACATAGATGCCGAAAAAGTGAGTCTGAGCCGTTGGATCTTAAGATTTGTACAAAAAAATCAATCTCAGTCGTTGGATGCCAAGTTGGCCAAAAATTATAATTTTAGCCCCATCTGTTATTGCTATTAGAGCATTTATATTATTGTAGCCATTTTGCTTTATAATCAAATTTAAAGAGTCAAATGTTGTAAATTTCATTTAAAAGCCAAAGATGCTTAAAGCCATATTGAGTACTTATATTTGATGACCTTATTTAATAGCCAAAGCCAAAACTCTAGAAGAAATCTAAGATATAAGAACTAAGAAGCTTTATTTCATTATGGTTATTCTAATGGGGAGAGGATTCGGGGATCCTAAGGAAATTGACCCTAAGGAGACCCTAAACCAGAGCCACACATCCATATCAGATGAGTGGATCACAAAAATCTAGTTTTTTGTTATAAGAGAATTAGGTGGATATTAGAGAATGAGGTGGCTTCCCCCCTCCCACTCTCTCTCTCTCTCTCTCTATCTCTCTCATGACGTGTCACTCGCATCTCTCCTCTATTATTATTTTGAATTTGAAAACATTCTCCACTCTCTCACCTACCTCTCACTCTCTCTATCTTATTTGCCATTACCAACAAAATTTAAATTTCAAAACACAAAATCCTCCCAAATCCATTCCCAAAGAAATCAATGCAGTTTGTGCTTTCTGGTTTGAAAGAGCCTGTAACTCTCATAAAATCAGTAACAATCGATCGAAAGAGGAGATTAGGGTTTGTGGATCAACTCAAAACGTGAAGCTACGATTTCGTTGGGTTTAAAGTTTATTAATCATCCAAAAATATACTGATCTTAGAGATTAATTATGTTTGGTTCAGTTTCAAGTATCTCACCCACTAAACTCTTTTTTTTTTAGGTTTTTGTGCTCAGATTATAGTTTGATGTTGATTGATGTTGATCCATAATTATTATAGTTTAATGTTGAATGTAAAACCCTTAATTTGGTGTGTGATCCAAATTTGGCGGCCAATTTGGTTGGTCTGAAATCTCTGTTGTATGTAGTTGTTTATATTGTAATACTTTTGGGGGACTGATTAATGAAAATATACTTGGTTCAGTATGATTTGTTCAGTACGAAATAATCACAATGTTTGAGTTATTTTGTTTATTCTTGGTTGTAGTAAAAGAACTCGTTCGTCATGGAGCCGACCTAAGAGGAACATATTCGGTGATTAATCACCGTATTCATCTATCAAAACAGTACGTACATGTACACTATTGGCCGTAATTGTATTTCTTTGTGAGATCCGAGCCTCCCATTGGGTCATTTACCCCTCATCTCCTTCCTAATTTTTAATAAAATAAGTGGTACATACTCGTTTATAGGAATTGTTAATTGGTCCCATTTCATGATTGCCTTGCATGAATCTCCAAAAATTAAATGTTTCATCGAGCATCATATAGTTGATGCACTTCTTCAAAGACAATAAAAGATATATCAGTAGTAGGTTGGGCTTTGGGGAAGAGAGTGAGAGGCTTGGGCTTTTGTGCCCAGTTGCACAACTTCAGTTAGATCGAGCTTAAAGGTTTAAAGGGTGATATATGCGTGTCGCCTGTGCCATGGGACTAGTTTGAATAAAGATTTTGTGGCCACTACCTCGAGATGAAGATTGGAGCATTTAACTCAGATAGAGCATCAAAATAGCAAAACATTTTGAAATTTTTAAAGAAAAGTCGGGAGGTTTGGAGGTAAAATTTCAATAAGAAAAGTTGACAAAGATATTGAGTTTAATGATGTAAAGAAAATAATTTAGTTGGTTTAAAAACCTTAACAAGTCCAAAGTAACCAAAGTATTCAAGTGAAGTTTATGAAGCTATCATCGTTTGTTATCATTTCTTTCCTTGTCTGTGTTACATGACATGGTGCAATTAAAGTCAATTATAATAATATTAAAATGCAATGGTGATGAGAAATTACATCGTTTTCATTTATATGGTATAAAATAAGGGAAACTAGTAATTAAATTATATAAGATCAAACAAAAATGAAAATCCAAAATTACCACTCCATAAAATTTGTCCTAGGGAAATAATGAAGTGGAAATAGTTGAAGTAGAGTAGATCTCTGCAATCTGCATTAAAGTGTTGGAGTATAGTGTGTTTGCACATATACTCCTTTAGTCCCACATTGGTTAGTAATATAAGAAGTTTAGTGTTCCCCTATATATATAAAGAGCAATAAAAGCTTGTAATAACATGGGATATGTGTTGCATTAGCTAAGAGAGTAAAAAGATTGATATTGATTTGTTATATTTTGACGGTTACGGTACCGTACTTCATGAAGGTGATGTGAAATAATCTTACATATTTCCGTATTGGATTTTCACTGAAGACTTGGGATCCTCCTTGGAGTACATGTCTTTGAAATCTTGTATCTGCAACCCTCCTTCGGATCTCTACGGTTTCAACTCTCTTGTGTCCCTTGAACTAGAAAAGGTCCGCATTTGCTCAGAAAATATTATGAACATATTGTAAAACAGTCCAAAACTAGAGGATGCCTACTCGAACGTCTGAATCCCGTTAATATAAAAATAACCTCATCTCCCAGTTTGAGGTACTTAAATGTATACAGGTGTTTGAGATTGGAGATCATTGATATATATGCCACAAACCTCACCAAGTTTGAATATTGTGATTGCGAGGTAAATTTCTCTTTCTGGGATGCTCTCTGGCTCGTTAATGCAGTTGCCATTATTGAAAGTAAGCGAACGAATATGGAGTATGCCTTAGGCGGTCTTGCAACAGATTTCCACAAGGTGGAGTCATTTGTTCTGAAGATATTACCTCGTAAGGTAGGCGGAATTCTATCTTACTAAACAAATTTTTTGTGAATTTTCAGAAAATGTGACATTTCTTGTGGTTTGATTTTTCAGGAACCTTATGATACCAAAAAAGATACCTCTGTTTGCAAATCTGAAGCAAATGGTATTGATTGTGTCTGCTTACGGTAGACGGCTCTGGGAACTAATTACCCTTTTCCGTGTGTCCATACTTGACGAAACTTGAAATACATGTGAGTTTTTGAGTCTTATATCATATAAACTGCAGATTAGTTTCATGTGATTCTAGACATAAGGTAAACTATTCTTCATTAACTGCAGTTAAGCGTTGTTTTTGTGGAGGAACTGAGGTGGCCTTCCAATTGCCCTCATAATGGAGTTTTCAACAGATCAATTAAAGATGCCTAGTCCACATATTCATCTCAAGGAGCTTATGTTAATTGGGTTTACTGAGTACATTTGAGATCGAGTTTGCGATGAGAAGAGGAGCTATGATTACAATTACCTGTCTGCTTCACAAACTAACAAAAGAATACAAGGAAAGAGAAACAAAATGCATTGCTTTGCTCCAGAAAAGGAATGAATGGAACGCCTGCGAGAAACTTAACAAAATTTTAGCTGCAGTTGCAAAATTAGTTTTTCTGAACTAGTGTTTATTTATGTAATGAAGAGGCTTTAGTTGTGAAAGTTTGTATCCAATGCATAGTTTTTAGCGGTTACATGTCGTAAGCTATGCCCAAAGGACCATCTTTCTGGCTCAACTTCTGGATCACAAACTCCTAAATAACTGATACTCATTCAGATATATAGGAATCGCATAACAAAATATTATAATTTTATGGCTACTAAACAAATAGGTTGACTGATTATCCAATAAAAGGTTACGATAGAAAATTGGCTCCAGTTAAGTGGAACAAATGGTCCTGCCAAGCACCCTTGCTTTTAGAATATCCAAAATGTAAATCTAAATGCAAAACATGATTAAATCATTAAACAAGTCATTTACATTCAAGACCTCACTACTCAAATTAAAGGGCTTGATGTTTTATAGCAGGAATTTAGCTCGGAACCAGTACTACTTCACTCTCAATTCAAAATTCTTCAAAAGTAATCTATAAACTACAACTCAGCTTCTCTTCAGTTTTCTCTTCTGGTATTCCTCCGTCGAGGGGCGGCCGCAGCGTCATCAGTTTCTTCTTCCTTTGCTCCACTAGTTCCTTGGTCAGTGGTATCGGAAGGCTTTGAAGTGCTCTTTGACTCCTCCTCGGTGACCACCTTTGCCTGCAATAGGATATGCACATTGTAAGAAATGAGAAATTTGTATTGTGGAAGAATGAAACATCATTAACTTTATGCAGACATACAAATTAATGATAGAATGTTAAAAACTTACAACTGGTTTCTTCCCACCAAATAGAATCTTATAGATGATGCTCAAGATAACCACGGCAACGGAGACAAGGACACCTATGGTAATGTTAGGTTGTTTCTCTCCCTTCTCAATAATATCCTGTAAAAACCATATAAATCACATTAATGAATCCCCTACTTCCAAAAAGATTTAAGTCTTGACCATAGATCGTCTAAAAAATCAGGGACACAAACTAATTAAGCAACACAGCAAACTTACGAGAATTTGGAGCTTGTATGCAGCTAAGAAAGGAACATCGGCGACCTTGTAGAGGAGATCAAAAACCTTCTTCTGCAAGAACACAAATAAAAATATCAGTAATTAATAAGAGGATATATTTAAATAACCAAAAAAGAAGAGGAAAAGAACCACAATTTATCAGAGGAACGAACCTGGAAGCCTGCAAGCCCATCTGAAATCCCTGCAGCTTCATCCTCAGACTTCTGCTTCTCTTTCTCTACCTCAAATTTTGGCTTCCATGTTTTCTCTCTGTATGATTCAGCAACCTTCTCATCAGCTGCTATTAAGATATTGTCAAACAAGATGCCATCCTGCATTGTCCAAATCTCAATTCCAATAGCTGCAACCGGCTCAAAATCAGGTTTTTCAAGCTCAAAATAGTCAGGGTTGTCTATCTGTTGTGGCTTCCAAATGCCCTTGTAGCTAGGGTTATCAATTAGAGAGGCGTGCCATTTCCCTTTGTATGCTGGATTCTGTTTCATCGGCTTCTTCCACTCACCGCAGCCAGGTGCTGCCTCACACTTCGGGTTATCAACCATAGGTGGTTCCCATGCACCATCCTCTTCATCATCCCAATCTTCTGGCTTTGATGCTTCAGGATCGTCAATTTCCTCAGGCTCGTCATCCAACCATCCTTCAGGCTTCTCAGCTTCTGCATCTTCAACTTCCATCGGTGCATCCTCATCCCAATCATCTGGCTTAGATGCCTCTGGGTCAGGGATCTTAGCTCTCTCATCCCAGTCCTCTGGCTTCTTGTCATCTGGATCTGGAATTGTTTTCTCGGGGATGAGTGCAGGCTCAAAATCTTCAGATGAAAGGAAATTTGCCTTCTTTTTCTCCTCTCCGTCTAGAAGAATCACCAAATCATTATTGGGTTTCAAAATGGCGGTGTAGACATGGGATAGCTTGTCAGATGGAACTGAAGGAGGGTATTTGAGGTGGTGCTCAACATATTCCCCTGTCTTGGGATTCTTATGCTTAAAGATGAAGTGGACTTTGTTGGTGGACCCACATTTATCAGGCCCAAACATGATGGAGTATGGAGATTCATTGCCGAATTCCTTTGATACCCATCCAGCCGCTTGGGGTCGGAGGTACTTAATATAAGCACCACCACATTCAAGCCCATTCTGAAGGCGAGTCTCAAACTGCAGGACAACAGTTCCGTCCTTGAGACTGACAGGCTCCTCGAGCTCCTTGACTATTGCATACTTCCTTGCTGGCTCACTCACAAGAAGACCATAATCATCATGCCCCTCACTCTTTGAGTGTTTCCATGAACCTGAAAATTGAACAGTTGAATTCTTGTTATGCAAGTAAAACTCCTCAAAATGCAAACCGAAATTATAGTAATATATGAATATTAGCACCTTTGGAACAGAAAAGACATCAATAATACTTAAACAGTAAAAATATAGACCTTATCTAATTAAATTTTCCCACATTTAATAATGCAAAGAATTTGCAAGCATTTCCTTATAAAGTAGAAATCTAGAACATCAATTGTGAGGTCATAAGCAATAAATAAACATCATTTTCACTGAAAATGTAGAGGGTGTCTGTCCAACCCCATCCCACCTCTCAAAAAAAGAGGTGGTGCATGTCATTTTCATATTACCACATAGCTAAAACTGCAGAGATCTGCTTCTAGGTCTATTCGCATCAAAAGTTAGTAATGGAGCATAACTTTGGCAAGAAGAGAATATACAGGTATGATGCGAGGCAGAACAGTAATCCACATTAATACAGATATTGAAGACCAAAACTCTCATAAGATTAGAGCATAATAGAGTTCACCACCACTCATCAAAGTTGTCGGGATCTACCTATGCAGCCACGTCCCCGAAGGTAGGCTTCCAAATCTCAAAAACGACTTCTTTAAAAATTTAAAAGCAAGAAAATCACAAATCTTAAAAATCTCTTTCCTATCAACTCAATTTTTTTAACCTAATGTACTCCTCCAAAAAACCATGGCTGCTCCTACAAAAAAGAGGTCACCTGTAACCCAACAACCCCCAATCTATTATTTCAGGTCCCCCTTCCTCTGCCTTAAAGGTGGAGAAGATCTAACTAGCAACAGCACACCACTGTTGGGATTGACGCCACCAACTCCACCAAACCATCACGTAAACTAGATAATACCTATTTTCAATTATTATATTATTCTCTCGTTGCTCCATTATATCCTTGGTTAATAATATAACCTAATGTACAATTATCTCATAAACCATTATCTCGTCACAATTATGCAATTTAAGTTAATAACAATGCCAAGTCTAACATTATCTTCTACTATTACAAATCAACCGTAAATTAACGAGATCTAATCCTTCTAACCAGACTTACAAGTAGATCTCAAAAATAAATAAAATAAATATTTGATAGATCTGAAAGAGATTCAAACCTTGATATTCATCTTTCTCTGACACGATCCATCGTCCTTCAAACGGCTCATCAAAAGATTCATAAAACGTCTATCAAAACAACAACCAATCAGAGATCAAAAACAACATCAAAACCTCATCAAATTCAACATAGAGATAGATTTGTACCGAATCCGAAAGGCATAACTGGAACGTAAAGCAAGCAATTAGAAGCAAAATTAATTGCATCGAGATCCGTTTTTCTTCCATGATCACACCAATCTCATAACCCTAACAAATCAAAATCAACAACCACAACAGCACATATCAAACACTAAGCTTAACCTTAAGTTCAGATCTATAACGATCTGAGTGAATCTCGACCGTACAAACATGATTACTAGCATAGTGAGTTTGAATCTAACGGTTAAGAAACAAAATTAGAGAAGGATTAGCCAATGCTTACCGAGTGATGATCACTAGAGTTAGGGTTTGGAGAGCTCTGGTTTTGGTTTTAGTTTTGGTTTTGAGAGATGAATTAATAAGGAGAGATTTGTTTTTTTGATTTAAAATATAAGAGTTAGTCGAGTTGTTTCAACCAATAACAAATCTCGCCACGTACGAGTAGCCAATGATAGGTTAACACGTAGATTTCTCATACGCGATGGTTTTTTGCCGGAGAGGTCAAAATGTTTGGGATGTTTTGGCTTATTTCACAATCTACCCCAAATGTTATTTCTTAATAACAAGCTAACTCCTCCATTTAGTTTACCTATGACTATGAGACCCTTATCCAACCCCGTAGTTTGTATTGTGATTTGTGCTTCGTCGCTAGGATCTTTCCGTGACTAGTATGCTTGTGAGAATGTCAATGAGTCGACTTAGGACTAAAGCATTTCTTAAAGTACCTCACTCATTTCCTTTCTAAGGTGTCACGTAAGATTTTGAGTTCCAACAATACCTCATTTATTTGGTTTTTCAACTCAAAAAATAAGGTTGAGTATTGATTTCTTACTCGGGCGATTGGACGCCCAATTGCTTATTTTCACAAAAAATTTAAATATGGCGCCTAAAACTTGGGCACCCATTTATTTTTTGTTTTTTGTTTTTAAATCAAATCAGGCGCTTAACAGTTAGGAGCATGATGAGAATAAATAAATAAAAATGAAACAGGCGCCCAACAGTTAGGCGCACGTTAAAAAAAACAAATGAGATACTAGGCGCATGTTAAAAAAAACAAATGAGGTACTGTCGGATGAAATTGGACCTCACTCACTTGGTTTATTCAACCAAGTGAGTGAGATAGTTATTGGCTTGCCATTTTGACTTTAAGTCATCTATAAGAGCCAAAACGCATCAGCTACATCCGACTTGTCAAGTAAAAGTAAAAATGGCTAAAGCCAATTTTTTTTACCAAATTTGACAATCTATATACACTTTTCCAAAAACTTATATCAGTTTTAAATATTTTTGGAGATTCGAATGCAGCCGTCAATATTATTTGGCTTTTGACGAATGTTTAATTTGACTTTGGCAACTAAAATTTGATTAAACGAATGTGGATGCTCTAAGGCCTAATGCATAATGTCTATGAGTCGACTAAGATAATGTCTACGGATGATTTGCATCGTAATGTGCTTCACTCTCATATAGATGATCAATAGAAATATAACATGTGACCGATAGAGTTTATGTACTCACAAATATAAACGACGGAAGTATCATTTACAGAACGGTTATTAATTTGATCTGATTCCACTTCACGTGTTACAGATCAACCTCCTGTGATTCAAAAATGAAGGCACAGTTGATTATTATTTAGCTTTATATCAAAACACGAAGAATAGCGTTCTTATTCAGATTTAAGATCAGATTTGCAGTAACCTATTCAGCCGTGTTACCTTCGCAAAATCCTAAGGCCAATTCATGCAACTCCTGAAAAATGCGTGTAATTCTACATGTATAACGATACAGTTATCCTATAATGTGTGAAACAAATAAGAAAAAAAATACAAAAATAATCCGTTATCCGGATTATGGTTCTAACATAATGATAAAACAAAATCCCCTCTAAAACAGGATAATAACATCCAAGTCTCCATGTGAACCCGTTTCAGCAAATTTGTTCACAGGACATTCTTGTTAGCATTCTTCTTAAGCTGTTGATCAGAGTTTAGTGAGGTATAGTAAGTAGATGTTTAGCAAGCAGGATTGTCTCCAAATACCAAATGAGAAATACTCACCCTTTTATTATGTAAATTCGATATTAGGTTACTCCACTAGAACAACCTTCATAGATAATTCTACGAAGCAATAGCTGCTACTCTATGCAATAACGACTTAGTAGGTCTTAGACGCTTCTGTCGAGCATGTCCTGGTACCTCTTGAAGGACTCTTGCTTCTGCAGTTTCATCTGTCGATGGAACCTCCGGATAAACAAGTCCGCAACATGGTCTATCTCTTCTTCAAGGATAAAATCCTCTCCTTCCTCCTCCTTGGAGTTCCTCACTATATCAATAACCGATCCAGTTTGATCATCATAATCATCACCATCTGAGTCAAATAGCGAGTGCCTGAGGTCCGGGTAATTATCATCACCCTCATCGTCCTCTTCCAAAACCTCATGAGTGCAACTAGGATTCGCATTGGAGTCATTCACCATCGCATTGTATATGACAATAGCGTTGCTTTGATCGCCAACATCCTCCTTGTGCTCTTGTCCAAGCAAAGCGTGAATCTTGTTAGAGATCGAACCAATCAAGAGCCTCTTGTTCTTCAACAATGAAAGGATTACTAAACGTGTTTTCATAGCACGTGCTTTGTTTTTTAAAGCTAACGTTTTCGCCTTAGCTATAGAGCTCACCATAGAGATAACCTGTTTTAAGAACATGGATGCTTTGTTCTTCATCTTTAGCTTATATTCTATTACACGAAAGACTGGAATAAACAAAAACAAAAAAAACCTTACGATGAAGAATAATTAAAAGATATATTTGATTGAAGAAGTGATGATTAAGCTTAAAGAGAAGTGTTTTTGGCATGAGAGTTTACAAGAGACGCGATGGGGTTTATATAGAGGACACAAAGGCAAAGCTTTTAATTTCTTTTTTGCTTTTGATTGCTTTAGGGTAAAGTGAATGAGAGTGGGGTGGGTGTGTTTAGAAAAGCTTTTGAAAGTGAAAGGTAACAAAGAGACAGCAATGCACAGAGAGAGTGAGGGAGAGAGCGAGGGAGAGGGAATGTGCAGCTTAAGATCATTGGCTTGGCTCGGATTGAAAACCCTAGGTTCGGAAAGTAGACGAAGCTGTAGTTATTGGCCGGTTATGTCGTTTTGTGGGAGCTTATTAGATTCTTCACTTTTGAGCTTTTAGTACTTTTGATTTAGAGTTAATTATTTCATCAAAATGACTTGTACAAATTGGTACTAAAGTAAACTGATGGCTCACTCTTCAGTCTTTTATGTAATCTTACCGTTATCACTCTGATAATCAACATGGGTTGATTATATGTCATAATAGACAGGTTATACAAACTGCAATTCCATGCATGACTGAAAATAAGATGGATATTTGGACTGTTATTAGAGGCGAGAATGAGATTAACAATGTCTCAGTAGTGTAGAAAAGAACAATGTAACAAACTAACAATCCCAGTTGAGAGTTTCACAAACTGAAGGAAAATTCATTTTAATTGTCAAGTTAACAAACCTGTATATGAAGGATTATTGCATAAATGGTGTCCTATCCCTCAGTTGATCAAGGAGATCTTGTTAATCAAGTGCATTTCTGCGTTAATTAATTAAATTTTGATTGTTAGATTTTTGTTTTCAATGATGAACAAAACAATGGGTGCTTTTGTTAACCTAAAGTAGATACCCATATCTTAAGTTAGAGAGGTTTAGCTGCACTCAAAGCCTTTAAAAAAACCTTGTTTTTGGGCAACTTGGTGGTTTCTACGAAGGGGGAAAGAAAGGACGTTGTCATCAAATTTTGGTGTTTAAAGAGTGGCATTTGAATTAAAGTTTGTTTTAAATATATGTTATCATCAAAAGCACGTTGTCTTCGTAACTAAACAATTAAGACCTATAGCAACACTAGTATTTTAGCTCTAATTAGTTTTATTTAGCCTAAAGCTGGTGCACCTTTGGGCTGTAAAGCTCTGTTCTAAACCAGTTGTTTGTAACTAAGTGCCTTAAATTCTTTTTTCATATACACGATGCCATCTTCCACATTTCAGATTTCTGCAAATCTATACATTCTTTTTTATACAGCAATGTGGATCGGCATGGATCTCTCCTCCCATATTCTGCATTGAACTTTTGCTTAGTTTAGTTCAGTTGGATCCATATTCCTTACAAGTTAGAGTACATTTCACGTGATGTTTCGTTATCGATTGTAATGGTCAAAAGTTACATGAGATAGACTTGAAACTCTGAGTATATAATCATGTGCTAAAGAATCATGGATACGCTTGAACTTATAAAACTAGCTGTACATAAACATAACACGCCATGATTCAATAATAGTTGGAGATCGTTGAGAATTTTGATGCCTTACTAAGGCCTATGGTATTAGTATAATATTAGACAAATATTTCAGAATTTCAATCCGTGCGAATAGTTGTTGATCCAGGAGGATCTAGACATTAAACCTCTTAAAGACGCCAAGTCGTTCGAACGAGCCTTGGAGCCGTTTGAACGAGATAGAACGAGTCGAAGACCAAAAGAAGAGTGTCACGCCCCAAAATTCGCCTTCTGATAAAAATCATTAAGCAATCCTAAGGCCTAACAAGTCGGGCATCCTACGGATGAAACCCCACAGATGTATTATTTCTAACGAAATAACTACATCTACTTACCAAAGAAACACAACGAAAATTAACTCAATTATATTAAAATGAATAAAATGAATAAAATTCTCTACTAACTCTAAATACGAGAATTATACTAAGACGATGAAATATGAAATAATTATTATAAATACCCTACGAGAACCACATAAGAATGTCATGATTCTTATGTGGCTCTCGTACTTTTGTTGAATAAGACTGTCATGATTCTTCCTGACTAGGTCTGTTACCAAGGGTTTTTGTTGAACTTCAAAAGTGGACGGATTTGGCTAATAGCCCAATATCCTTTAAAATCTGATCGATGGAATCGAATTACATAAAAAAAAACCTAATGTTTGTAACCGTGATTTAAAAGGAAAAGCCAGGATAACATGAAAAATCCCAAATACCGCGATACCTTCACGGTAGTTACCGATAAATTAGGTAAATGAACGATATTTTAGTGGTTTATTGTCATATTTAAGGGTATAAGAAACCACTGATAATATCATAAAAATACCAAACCGTTTATTTTTCTGACTTACGGGCAATATTTAAAAAATCCCTGGTATTATAAACTATGCTTCTCAACCAAAGTCTCTCTCTCTCTCTTTCTCTCTCTAAATTTTATGGTTTTCAATCTCAAAACTAGGGTTTAAAAATAAGAATAAGGTGGGTAAGGGTTCAAAAACAATGATGAAGACCATGGGTAAGTGCAAAATTTGGTGAATACCAAGGGTAAGGGTTCGAAGAATCGACACAATCGCGGCACGTAAGCGAACTAATGCCACAATTATTTAACAGTCTGCTAAAGCTTAAATGTTAAGCTATAGTTTATTGACGTAAGTGTCCAGTTAAGTTGAATTTATTTAGCGTATGGGATTGGTTAAGCTGAATTTTTTTGGTAATATTACAACGTAAGAGTACTCAATGTAGACCCGGCCCTCTGTTATAGGATATGTTATAATTGTTTGGCATAAGTTTGTTTAAGTGATTTGTTTTAGTTGTCTACCGAACTTCTTCAATGAAGATATAGCATCTCCTAGAGGTGAAGCGGTAATTTATTGACACAAATTTCAAGTTAAGTTGATTTTTTTTTATCAAATTTTCTAGCGTAACCCTTGCAGTGATGACTCACTAATCTGCTATCAGTTAAGCTAAATTATTATAGCGTAAGTGTTTGGTTGAGCAAAACTATTTTAGCGTGAGGGTTTGAAATTACATATCGTAATCTTCCATACTCGGAGGAGATGACCTATCGTTGGTTATGGAGGGGTTTCTTCGATGGCAGTCTTTTCGACATGTTCATCGTAAAGATTGCATATTATTTCTATGAAAAAGTTAATAACCAATTACAAGTCTTTTAGACTAGAGATGAGATTTTATTTGGTTCTAAACCTAGAAAAGAAATGTGGAGAGGAAGATAGTGAAATGAGCGGGAGAGTAGGAAAGGAAGATGGGTGCTCACCTATCAAAAGAAAAAAAGAAAAAGAAAAAGAAAAAGAAACATACTTCATAAACATGATTAAATATATATTAGCCTTAGGATACTTATTCAATGGGATTGGCCTATTTTGTCCTGCTTGGCCCGCTCATACCTGATAACCGACATGCTACCATTTCCATAAAGTAAAACCTAATTGTCACATTAAATAATTAAGAGAAAATTGATAAACCCCATAATTTCTTAGCAAATTGCGATTGACCCATTGGTTCCTCAGTTATTAAATCTCAGTCCATTTCAACAGGTTATGGCAAGTCAAAATTAGTGGCCAACGAAACTGTAGTCAATTTTTTTGATGCATACATACCCTTTTCATTTAAAAATCATTAAAAAGAAGGAAAAGTGAAATAAAATTTCTTGAGAAGCGTACCTGGGATCCAACGGTTCCAATCTCTCTTCAATCTAACCATTAAACTTGTTGTTTGTCATATGAAGCTAACAGTTTCTCTTTCTTCTAAACATCTAAATCTGACACTCTCTCATCTATTCTTCTAAAATCTTATTTGAGTCCATTGGAGGAGGTCGCAACAAAATCCAATGAAGGTATCTCTAACTCTATTTAGTTTATGTTCTCAATCCTACGCCTATTTCTTCTTCTCCATTACAACATGTTACAAATGGGGAAGAAGAACAAGATGAACCTGACAATGGTGATATACAAGAGATGTTTGATGTTGATATCCTAGAACAAGACCATGAAGTTGAGCTGGAGGAACAACTACCTCAACAAACACACTGGAATCTCAACTTAGAAGGTCTACAAGAGAGCATCAACCATCTACAAAATACCCTGCATCTAATTATATTTTGCTTGCTAACGAGGGGGAGCCAGAAAGTTTCCAAGAAGTACAAACTCACGCAGATAAGGTTGTTGACTGAAAGCTATGCAAGACGAGATGAGTTCATTTCTGAAGAATGAAACTTATGAGTTGGTTGAGGTTCCTAATGGCAGAAAAGCACTAAAAAAAAATGGGTATTCAAACTTTAAAAGGATGGTAAAGGAAAACTAATGAATACAAAGCTCGGTTAGTGGTTAAGGCTTTGAGCAGAAAAGGGCATTGATTTCGATGAGATTTTGTCACCCGTTGTAAAGAGACTTCGATTCGAGTTGTTCTCAGATTAGCAGCCAGCCTTGATCTTGAGCTTGAGCAGTTGGATGTTAAAATTGCATTTCTCCATGGTGACTTGGAGGAAATTCCCTCTTTCACAACATTCTGCATACATTTACATTATCCTCCGTTCCCTTATAGATCTTTATGCTTTAAAATATTCATATATCTCGTTCATCTTTCCTCTATCTCGCACCTGTTATATTAGTTTTGTTATTAGCCTTGTTGGCATTAGTGAGCCGTGGTTTTGCTCACTCTTGCTTTGTTCCACCCCTTCAAAGGGGGAGTAAATACTGTTGGCTGAGAGTATGTTGTTGGTTCCAGTCTTGACCCTTGCAGATCTGTTCTTGGTATAGTATTGCCTGTACGATTCCAGCTTTTATCGCTGAATAGTATTTTGAGATATGGTATTTACATTTTGGTGATGTATATATATATTGCTACCACTTTTTTCTCGCACTCTGATGATATCGCTAATAGGTCATTTGCCTGAACGTGTCTATGGCTCGGTTGTTTGTGGGAATCGATTGGATTCCCGACCTGCACATCCGAATGATGGTAATTGGTTATACTACCGATTATTGAATTTGGGGCGTGACAGCATGTCCTCTTACTAAGCTAATATGAGGTAGAGGCATACTTACTACGTGGCATCTTCATGGTGAATCATTCAAGCACCCCCATCAACAATTTTCTTGAGTTAGCCACAACTTATTGGCTTTACTATCACGAATAATCTACATCCCCAAGATTTGTTCTGCTGCCCTAAGTCCTTCATATCAAAGGACTTGACAAAATTAGTTTTAACCAGCACTCATAGTAGCATCTTGTCCCACAATTAGCTTATCATCAACATAAAGCAAAATGATAGTATAAAATACCATTAGTGAACTGTTCTCGAATAAACACAAGGATCTGCAATGGCTCTATTGTACCGCATGACTACTATAATGAGTCAAATTTCTTGTACACTGCCTTGGCGCTTGCTTCAACCCATAAAGACTTTTCTTTAGTTTACAGACTAAGTGGTCTTTCCCTTTTACTTTGTATGCTTTTTGGGTGTCCCATATAAGATTTC